>CAJNDT010005558.1:0-337500 GCA_905221615.1 Symbiodinium sp. CCMP2592
CTAAAACCGTGTTTTAGATTGTAGGGTTTGGGGTGTTTCTTCGGCCACAAGTAGTGAGTTCAAGGACTTACGCTCCTATAAGCGTGTTATCAAAGCCTTCACCGTAGGAGCTTTAAAAGCCTGGATGTAAGAATGAACATCCATGGTTTAGGCTTATCAAGACTGTTGGCGCAGTGTTGTATTTGTTCTGGGGTCTAGAGTTTAGGATTGTACCCACAAAGTCACCAAAGGCGAGCATCTCTGATTCATTAGAGCCCTTCCGTGCTTGAGACAAGCGACAGCATAGGCTGAAGGCAGCTGACAGGGAGATTCCTCGAGGAGGGCCAGCGTACAGCAGGAATCTGTGACCTCTCGAGTTCAGAAACAGGTGGGAAGAAGGTTCAGGAGAAGGAGTAATGGTGGTCAGTACTATCGGTCCTCCAAGTGCAAATAAAGAGCTTGCTTCTAGTCGGTCAAGCTAATCCCCCCTAAACCCTAAACCAAACCCTGAACTCCTTCGCTGTCGCCCCAGGTGCCGGACTTCAAGGGGAAACACGTCAAAGAGGCGGACAAAGATATCAAGGCGTCCTGCCCACGGTTTAGGGTTTAGGTTAACTTGTGTTTGATTCGATCCTTAAAGTTCGCTTAGGGATGTTTTAATCCTGGCATGTTTCCGCCGTTTAGGGTTTTGAGTGTTTTTGGAGTTTTTGAGGGTTTGGACGCGACAAGGGTCCCGGAAGACGCGGTGAGAGTCTTGTTTGTGGTTGCCTGAATGAGAAACCTCGAAGACGGTAGTCTAATCATTCAGGTTGCTACATCGGGCGTGTCCCGTTTCGTTTCGGGGATTTGGGGATCGCTTTGGGGATCTTCGATGGCTGAATAGTTTGTCAAGCTGGCATGGTCCCTGTATACCTCTTCTTCAACAGACGGACAACGCTGCTCCAACGGCCGATGCCTCTACATTAAGGCCCTTAGCACCGGACCCCACACATGTGGTTTAAGAATCAAGACCTCTTTTTCGAGCCCCTATATGTGCCAGCATCCGCGCCCCCCCCCCCCCCCTCCCCCCCCCATGGTAATCCCCCTGTGCCGATACACCCCCAAGGGATACTCCTTGTAAGGAGGTGTATGACCAGTTTATTCCCTAAGGATCAAAGGGCAGCGCCCTGCACACGGACAGTAGTTGTTTTGTCTTGCTACGCAAGGAGAGCTTGTCTTGTCTCAATATGGTAAAACCACTGTGAGCCAATGGGCAGCGGAATGTATATGTATGAGCATGCAGCCATTGCTGTAGGTACCTGTTCGAGCTACCCCTTTAGAGGTTTACGCAAACAAACAGACACTAATTTTCTTTTACCGGAAGCATGGCCGCACATTCACACATATACTATTATGCCCACTGTCACAGTTGCGGAGTTTGGACTCATGATAAAAACAGCATATTGTTTATGCTAGGTATAGCACTGAAGTATACTGTTGAAGTCACTCTTGAAATCACTCCTTTTGAACTCTTTCATGCACATTGGTCAGAGAGATCATCTGTACAAGATCAGGTCTGGTGATGTTCTACTACCGAATTATGCAGCCACTCATTGTGCTCTTGTTAGAGCTTTGTGATTCACTGTTGTGAAACTCTGAGAATTTTCTTATCTCAGATTCGGATCCAGGTTTGGATCATAGGCTCGAGCGTAAACGTTCGGATGTGGCTCATCCGGGTCTGAGTGGTCTTCTTCGGAACTTGAAAAGATTCCGAGTAATCTGTTCTCAGCCCTGGTGAAGGCGGCGTCTGCAGTATCATATCCATGGTTGGATGTTGTCGCCTTTGGCTCGGCCTTTTGAGCAGCTTGTGAGCTGGCTGGAGTTGCCTTGGCTTTTGCCGGTTGCGGCTGCTTAGCCTTTGCCCGTTCAGCCCTTCTTCTTTCAAGCTGTCAGTCTGAGGACGCCCATGATCTTTCACTTTCATCTCCTGAAGGAGATAAGGCGTGGGCATAAAGGCTATTCCAGTACTGTGGTGCAGAAGGAGTTAGGACTTCTTCATTGTCAGATTCTGACTGGTCTTCCTCAGAGCTTTGGTCGTCAAAGAGTGTATCGAGGACATTTTTGAGATTGTTATTTCTTCGCTCTATCTCTAGTGAGGAATGGACCAATTGGTTAAAGACTGTCCTTGAGTCCTTCAGTGCTGTTAGAAGGATTTCTACTCTGGATAGAGTATCTTGGATGGTGTCAAGATGTTCCTTTCTTTCCTCCTTGTCTCTCTGGATAGAGCCTCGCAATGCTTGTGCGATTCTGAGGAGGTCTGTGTATTTCGCAAGAGGCATAGTTACCGTTTGATTGTCATGTATGACAGTTGTTTCGTCGCCGCTTAAGTTCCTGAATAGGACTTCCACGACTGGTAGGAACTCAGTGCTCCACGGTTCCTCTTCATCATATGTTTCTACGTGCTGTAGCACGCGTTGTGTAAACTGGCCGGCTGCTTCTACCGTTGCATCGATAGAGATGACGTGTCTTGATACTATGTTTCGACACGTAACGTTAATTGCCTGGCCTTGATTGGCTTGGTCAAGTGCAGCGTCTGCATAGGTGCAGAGTCCACTGTTGTGGGCTTCTCTAGCTGCCTTTCGTTGAATACGCCGATTTTGACCTCCTCTTCTGGTAGGACCTTTTGGTCTTGGAGGATCAGAAGGTACTGTTCCTTTCGCCTTCGGCGGAGGACTCTTAGGTGGAGGTGACATGTTAGCCTTGTTAGGCCCTGGTGGCATTGCCTTGGACGCTGATGACGATGCGGCACTTGGAAGTGCAGATGTACCTCTGGCCTTTGCCGCGGATCCCTTAGGGATCGATGTGTAGGTGATCTGCATGGCTTCCTCGGCCATTTGTGCATGCAAGGCATCCTGAAATAATTGCGTCATGTGAGGAGTGTTACTTGCATCATCGTAGGTCTGGAAGCGCTCAATGTCTCTTTCGGTGCCACGTGGTCGTGTATCACCTCTTTGGAAAGGATCATTCCTGCGAATCTCCGCAACTTGTACTGCATGGAGGCAGTTTTTGCATAGCACTTTCCTGCAAACATCTCTTGCTTGCTTAAGCTGGTAGCAGCTGTCTGAGAGATGGTAGACTTCGCTTCGGGAAGTATGCCAAATAGGTCGCAGATCAGTTGTTTCTCCGGAATTAACCCTGTTGGGTCCTAAAGGTTCACGCGTCTGCGGTTCATCCTCGGGTTCGAGGAATGGAACTCTTTGGTTCGCTGCTGCTTTTGATTTTGGTTGTTGGCGCTCCATAAATCTGATAGGAGGCCTGGTAATCTGCTTCCACATCCAGTGTAAGCCCATTAGCAGCAGGAACACATTCCACGTGATGCTGAAGACAGAGAAGTTTTGCTCACTGGTTAGTGAGTCTGGAAGTGAAGTCTCGTCAGTCTTGGTAGACTCTGCATTTGCTCCACCTCGGTTGCGGTGTCCGAACCAGCCCGACAACCCCGCTGCTGTAGCAGCTGTTCTGAGTGCCTTGCTGCTCGGAGCAGACGGTGGACGCGATGCTTTCCTTCTTCTTCTCCGACTGGAGGATTCGTCCTCTTGTTCCTCTTCATCTCTCTGAGCAGACATCAAGTTTGATGTTTCTCTTTCGTGTTCTTCGATGTCACTTTTTGTTGGTGACGGTTCTTCTTCTAGTCCGTCCAGCTCTTCCAAGGACATGTTGAGCTTGTCAACAATATTGGTTCTTTGAGGCCTGGACCTTGATCTTGGTAGATCCTGTTGTGAAGAGGATGATGATTCCTGGTTCCTTCTTGGAGGAGGACCTTCAGGCTCGCTGGGACGTTCAGGCTGTGGCCACTCCCAGAATCTTCCGTATCTGTGATGGCTACCTGATGGTTGCGATTTGTCGTACCAGCTGTTGCCGGATGAGTAAACGAATGAATCGTTGTAACCCCAGTATTCAGCATTACGCTGCTTGTAAGCCTTTCGCTTGTCAGCGATTTTCTGGACCTGGGCATCTGACCGGTTGTGTTTCCCTTTTGTAAGGATTGGTTGTATCGTGAAGCCCAGTGGGCTATGCCAATCTTTGTCAGTGGGACCCAACCATAGGTCAAGGTTAGAGAAAGTTGAATAGTACTGCTTGACTGAAACAAACAGACGGATATCAATATCCCTGTTGTTGTTCGTGTCCTGCCACATATCTGAGATTCGTTCCCAGTATGTTCTTTCAGCGGCAGGTGTGACCTCTCTTGGACTAGGTGACGCCGTGTGCGGCGTTTTACTCCAGTCAAGGATATAACTGTTGATACAGTCAAGGTCAGCAACTTTCTTCGCCGGGTCCGCCGGTAGACGATCTGCACGTGCCAGTCTGTGCTGGTCGGAGTTGTTCAAGCAAAGATGTCGCACTTGTGAGTGCCTTCCTGCTATTCTGTTGAATGCTGCAAGTTTCTTCTCCAGGTATAGAGAAAACAAACTGTTTCGCGGGTGAACGTCTCCACCTTTTAAGGTGAGCCTCGACGCAATATTATTGAGATCTCCCGCTATTACATCCGGTTTAAAAGGGAGAACCTCGTTGAGGAACGCGTTCACCAGTTCGCGTCTCTGTTCTTCCTTATGAGTCATGAACGAGTTGAAATGGACGATCGCAATGGTGATGACCTTGTAAGGCCCTTTTGTACACCACATCTCGTCAAGATCATTAGATGCTTCTTGTGAGAAGATCTCTGCGTATGTCTCAAAGTCTTCCTCTGGTGGCTCATCACCCTCGACATGGCCGTTCCATTCACAGAGAATCGGCGAGGGATTAAGAGTCGACAATGTCAGACACGCCTCTGGTGAGAGGTAAGAGCCATCAGTGGGTCCATCCTTGTCAGGATTTTTGCCCTTGAGCGGGTCATATCCGATAATCTGCATGAACTCGTCTCTCGTCATCCTTTGGCCAGAATTTGGGTGGACCCATTCTTTTGCCTCTGGTATGGTACTGTGGTACCCGAATGTGAGGCGGCACACCGCACCGTGGCATGCCCACAGTCGCTTCTTGGTACCACCATTCTTAGGCTTCATTGTTCGATGACGATAAAAGTGGTGGACGAGAGCAATGTCTGTTGTTGGGTCACCCTTGACTCCGATGTACATTGAGGGTGCCTCAGGCTCCTTGGGAGGAGAATGGATTAGCATCCCTCTGTATTCATGTTTTCGCATGGTTGCGATCGAATACTCTGACGCAAGTGCTCCTGCCTCGAGTACGAGGGTAATATGAGCTGAATTGTTGAAGCACATGTCAATAAGAGGGTGATAATCGAATCCCTTCTCAGGTTTGAGCTTCTTTTTGGGATTCCCTGCGGGCACCGGAGCTCGATCCATATTTCCCCAGTTGAATACCACTAGATTTAGCGATACACTATCTGGGTTCGAGCCTTCAATGTATTCTCTCTTCTCATTGACGCCGGCCATCCTATTGCGAACTATCTCGTAGTGTGCATCGAGCACCAGTTTGTCTTCGTGGCCAGTGAGAGTGAGAAAAGAAGCCGGGTGGCTTGTTCTAGAGTCCTTGATGTTGATGTGACTCTTGTTAACGCTCTTATATTCCTCCAAGGTTGGAGCCTCTGTGGAGCTGTCATACGTATTCGGAGGATTGTTCCTGATATCATCAAGGCTGTATGGATCTACGCCTGGATGGTCCTTTTCGAACATGCTTCTTGCGTGTTCGCAATACATGTTGATTTTCTGGACTGCCAAATCTACGTCCTCATGTGTGAGGATGGCCTCGTATAAAAACTGACGCTCGTCTGAGGTCATTCCTGCTCTCACTTTGGAGGTCTCAAGGCAATCGATTGGCAAGACGCACTCGCACATCCGTTGTTTACCCTGTGGGGTAAGTCGACAGTCTGCACATACAATCGTTCCACAGGAATAGCAAAAATAGCCTGTAGGCTGTTTGCAGAGATCGCAGAGAGGATTGTCTGGTCGAGGCAACATTCGTATCCTTTGGTTAAGGCTCATGGCTGTCCTGCGTACTCCTACAAATCTCTCCTTGTTAGGAGGCGCAGAGGAGGAAGATGCTGACTCTCTGGGTCTGTCCCACTCCTCTTCGTCAGGAGCCTCAGAATCTTTGATCATGAGTGGACTTCGGATTTTTCGATTCCATCGACTAACCCAGATTCTTTCTTGCATTTCTTGTTGCATAGCCGGGTTAGACGGTGACTTCGAAATTCGGTGCTTAGTATTTTCTCGAATCCGAGCGCTGATGCGCTCATGTTCTCTTACGAGATCTTCCTCATCAGCAGGTTCCTCGTATTCGAGGTTGAGCTTGCTTCTGTTGACTCGATAATAGGTTTCTGTTTCAGGATCGAAGAGAACTAGGAATTTTTCCTTCTCCTTTTTAGGAGATTTTGGTTTTCTTGGCTCTTCGTCTGAACTCTGAACATATTCTGTTTCAGGCTTTGGTTGGTCAAGTTTGACCTTCTCAAGTTTCTCTGTGATCTCTTTCGTGGGAGATTCTTTCTTCTCCTCTGATGCTGCAGGTGCAGAGTTCGTCTTGTGAGACGGATTAACATCAACTCGGAGTTCTGAGGATGACGAAGATTTTGAGCTCTTCTCGCTCTTCTCGCTCTTTTCGCTTGACGCCGTCTCAGCGTCTGATTCTTCGTCACAATCCTGGTTAGGATCTGGTTCCTCAGGTTCCGTCTCTGTTCCAGAAGATTCTTCCTTGGGAGGAATTACGTTGGCAGAAGTATCCTGGACAGGTTCTGGAGGTTTGTGACCTGTCGTTATCTTGAGCACTTCAGTGGCGCTTCTGGTGCCGTCGGAATTCCAGAGCTGTCCCATAAGACTGTCCGGATCCTTGTCGGCCTCGGCCTGCCGGGCGAGTTTGGATCTCGGGTGGATCTCCTTGACAATAGTTTCCGTGTTCGGAGGTACTTCACCTGCAGAAGCGGTTTGCTCCTGGTTAGGAGCTGTGTCAGTCTCTGTATTTGGCAAAGAGAAAGACTTCTTGTGAGAAGATCTAGCCTTGGGAGGCTCTGGAGGCAGATTTCGCCTTGACATCTTGCGAAGTGTCGATTCGATCTCCTTGCCGTAATTTGAGCACCATTTCTTCGACTCGTAAGTCGCTGACGGCATTTGTTCGGAGCAGTGGTCTGCCCACCATGGTCCGATGCTCTTGAGCTCATCGTATTGCGATGATACCCAGAGTGTTTCAGAGGGTGCAAATACGGCGCTAAGAGTACGGGCATGCACTACATCTGGTGTAGCAAACATCCCCGCTTGCGACTGCCACATGTTTGTGACTTCGTTCACTACGTTATTTGCGTCGAATACTAGGAGCAGTGCCTTGTTGGCACGCAGCAAAGTAGGATTAGGACTCGCCAGGGTTAGCGATGAAAACTGAACAGTGTCCCTATTGGAACGACTGTTTTCATTCACGAGAGCTTGAAGACCTGGTGAGGTCACCACTTGAGATAAGAGGTTTGATGGTACCAGACCATGCCTCAAGATTGAGGATAGTGCATGCAGGTCCGTGGCATGCATGATGTAACAAGGGTTGTTCTGCCGAACAAAATCTTCCATGCCTACGGGCCTTGGCGCGTTAGTGGAGAGACGCTGCGCATGGGACTGCACAGGACTGCTCCCCGTTGCCATAAAGTCTGAGATGGTCATGTGTGACCTTGGCCTCTCTTCTTCAGGATCTGGTTCTTCAGCTCTTGGTAGAGTTCTTCGTGAACCGTGTCCTCCTACTGCCGAGAGGTAAAGCTTGGTCATGGTCATCAAATTTGCATCCTGAGGGATGGTAACGGCGGCAATTGTTGTTTCAGCCCTGCCATCTTGGTCATAAACCATAGTGACCACGAACCTGGACTTAGTGTTAAGTAAAACACCAAGCGCGATCTCTTGTGGTGAATATTGTGCTAGCTGTGCATCGGCCAACTTGGACATGTCCAGAAGATAATTGTGTTGGCCAGAAAAGAGATCTTGGCGCTGATTCTGAAGGTGTCTCGTTGAGTGTGCTAACCACCTTCCGACCTTGTTGGTCTTGGAGAGAATGTGGAAGCACATCTCTGGTGAGAGACCTGTTACCTCTACCAGTCTTGGCACTGAGGAGGGATAGTCATATTCTCCAGATGCATCAAGACTCACACATTGTTTTACCTCCTGTGGGAGGCCAGTCTGAAGGTGATGTGCAAGCATCGTACAAAACTGGCGTGGATCACGAGCGTGATTGCCCACGTTGTTATCCCAGTATAAAAGGGGACTGTTGTCCCATGGTCCTTGGAGGACTCCTTCGTAGAGCCTGACTCCATGTTTGGAGATTGGAGTGAGCTTTGCTCGACTCGCATGGCCACATCGTAAGATCAGGTCAGCAAGATCTCTTGGACGCGGATTGAACACCTGTTGGTGACCCATGTAAATGTACGGAGGCTCGTTATTTTTCTCACGTTTGTGAAATCGGTGTCCACCGTGATCGGTGTATCGACGTGATGCGTCCCGACGAGACTCGGGATAAGAGCTATCCATGTGTGGATGTCGCTCATTGTACGCCTGTTCTGCCCTTGGTAGGGCGTATCCATCACGGCTACGGAAATTTGATCGTGTGCTCATTACGGCACAATGACCAAACGGGATCAGGAATGCTTGGTTAGCTCAAAAGGCTAGTTGCTGTGAGGCTCGAGGCTGAAAGCGGCTGCGGATGGTATAGAACATAGAGTTCTCATGAACATGTCTGATCTTAAGGAAAACGCAGCTTGCAGACACAAATTTTCTTTTAGACGAAAAACAGTCTAAATAGAAAATCCAGCACATGGTTGTGCTACCAGCAAACAAGACTACCACCATGTTCCTTGGCAGTAAAATAATCGGTAAATCTCTGTTGAGACATCAATTCCAAGGAAGGCTACCGCTGTAGCGGCATTCCTAAGGTTGTCTATAATCCACCGAACAGTGAAAGCTTTATGTTGAAGGAGTTCACGGAAGGGTGGATGAATGTCTGTTTCTGGTAAGTTTCCTGTTTCCAGAGCCTTGATAAGCTCATCAGGTTGTGCCGAATGCTTTGTTAATGCATCAGCTAGGCAGTACTTCGAGCTTACATGAGCTAGATCATCTAGAGATCCAGAGTTGGATTCCTTACGAAGCATCTGTATAAGATGGTGAGTTTCCTTTTGCTCTGGAAGGTGTGTCGTGCCTGCTGTTGTCACAAGATTGTTCGCATCTGTTCTGATATGTATAGGTACGGTCTCTGATGAGAGATCTGCCCAAAGTCCTTTGAGGAACAGGCAGGTACCAAAGCAACGCATCAGTGCGTTAAGCTCTGCCACTGTTGTGGACATTGTGGTTGTCGTAATCTTGTGAGACTCATAGTCCACCAGGCTACCTCTCGAGGATGTTTCCTTATAGAGGATTCAGAGAAATCATTCTTCTTGGAAGAAGCAGCTGCTGCTGATTGTTTCATTCCTTTTAGCTTCGGATTTCGATCTTCAGCAAGGAAAATAACATGTGCTCTCTGAGATGATTTGTCATCATTGTTCCTGTAGGAAGCATCAGGGTAACCGAGGATTCTGAGATTTCCTTTCAGCGGCCAAAAACGCAATTCTACTTCGGTAGACTTCAAAATCCTAACAAGTTTGTTCAGTTCTCGAATATCACCGATAGTAGGCTTGGCAGCCTTGCTTGCACACCTACTGAAGCGATAACAGATGTGGGCTTGAGTCCGGCTTTGTAGCCAGTTGATCTGTCCTAAAACACTTCTATAAGCAGTGTGCTGCTGTGGTGTGCATTGTTGCTCATTGTTGAGCTTCTTGTCAAAAACAATTTCTTCTAGAGCTTCAACAGCTAGGTTCTGATTTACTGAGATATGTGCTGGCACTGATGCTGTAGCATCCTTCCAGACTAATCTCTGTCCTACAAACATAATATCATTCGTGTCTTCAGAACCTACTGCAAATTCCTTTTTGATCGATTCTATCACGGCCTTACGAAAGGTGTCATCACCGGCCATGCACAGGTCATCTACATGCAAACAGACTACTCCATGTACCTGTCTACCCTTGGCATTGTTGCCTGCTATGGGATCTAGGAGATAGTCAATCGCTGATTCCATGGTCTTTGGCTGAGACTTCTTGAGCTCAGCATCTGCTGTTGCAGACTTCTTACCATACAAACATATGTACAGCGATCCGCACGGGTTGGCACCAGGCCATAAGACAGGAGTGCCTTATCAACGATGTTCCACCATCTTCGAGGTGCATCGTTAAGTCCATAAGCGGGTTTCTTCATCCTCGCTGCAATGTAGGAAGGATAACCTGCTTCAGGAGGAATCTGACAGATTATGTCTCTCGACTCATCATAGGCTTCACCCTGTAGGAAAGCAGTCTTTAAGTCGATGTGTGTCAGATTCCACAGCTTGTTAGCTGCTAGTTGAATCGCTAAGCGGAAGCCTGGGCGACTCGCAGCAGGACTATCAGTTTGCTGAATGTCCTTCTGTCGATCCTGGAAACCTCTCAGGACCCATCGGGCCTTACACTTAAGGAAGTTTCCGTCTTTGTCTCTTTTTAGAGTCAGGACCCATCGACCAGTGACATAATTTCGGATGTTTCCGAGTTTCCGTGTATCGACGAGCTCAAAGACATCATTGTCTAGCCAGCTCTGATATTCTGCTGCTTTCGCTTCATCAAACTGTTTCTTCATCTCACGCTTTTCCTTGGCGGTTGCCTCCTTCCGCTGTGCCTTCTGGGTTAAGTTCGCTGAGTTCCTGGAGGAACTTAGAGATAAAGCCTTGTCCTCTTCCGTGAGAAGATCATACTCTTCACGGATGTCAGATCGAAACCTTTTAGTGGGTTTATACCGTGTTCGGTCTGACCTCACTCTTGATGTTACCTCTCTGATGTCCACGGGTCCGCCATGCATGTACCGAGGCATGGAGAAAGAACCTGTGTTACTGCACAGTTTCTGTTCTTCTGTGAGAAGGATCCAGTCCTTCTCATCTACGACCAAGTCACCTTCCTCATCAGAGTAATACCTTGTGTTCTCTGACTCGGCATCGCTCTCCGGTTCTGGTGAACCAGAAGTGTGAGGAGGAGCGGACGGTTGTCCGGGGTCGTCTGGGACCAGTTCTTCTTCAGTGTCTTCTTCATCTTGTTGTAATGGAAGAATGGGTCCCTGTGGATGTGCCTTCGGTTTAGGTTTAGGTGTCGGCACCTGTGAAGGTGATTTCTGTTTGTGTGGCGAAACTTTCCTTTCCGATGAAGACCTTGGCGACACATCACCCCCCAGACGCCGAGGAGACGGAACGCGAGGAGGCGGATGCACGCGAGGCTTAGCCCGAGCAGGAGCCACGGGCTCATCGGAGGAAACGGCCGGTAGTCGCGGTGGAGGTACGGGAGGAGGAGGACGCGACGGCGGCGTGCCGGGAGGCATCGGCTGATCTGGTTCCGGCATAGAAACATCGTCAGATGTGATCCGTGAGCGATTGGTGCTCATCGGTTCCGACGGGTCTGACGGCGAAACCTCTTCGTCCGACATGATTACATCCGGCGGTGTCCGCACGGACGGTGAAGTCTTGCCGCCTGTCATCTGGAATAGCACCCCCGAGAAGGTTGATGGGTGTACTTTGTTCCAGGAAACCTGGTGCGGCAAGCAACACGTCATGGTCGAATTAGGCTTCTTCTTGTTCCAGAAAACAAGAACGCCATCAGTTACACTTGTGAGTGCTTTAACTGTTCCAAATGTACCTCTGTATAGAGTACACTGTTCGAAACCAGACCCTGGTAAGAGTCTTGATCTAAGACGAGTAATGTCTGACACCAAGGCATCAAGGGACGGTGATGGTTTGGAATGATGCAATGGTAATTCAGTTTTACTCGATAAAGAATTTACTCTAGCAACAAGTGATCTGATTTTTGGATCTTGCAGGAGTTTCGAATCCTTGAGAGGATTTGTCGTCAAAAGTGAATACTCCTGATCAAGAAGTTCCGAAAGTCCCTGGAGGCATTCATCTCCAGAGTATTCTAGTATGTCTGTGACTAGAGAAAGATGAGATGCATACGCATCTCGTTTCAGGAATCTTGCCAAACACGAGGCAAAGGTCTCACAGAATTCATAAGGATACACTTGTGCGAGTTTGGTTTTAAGACCGTAGCCTTGAATACCCTTTTCGTCTCCTGGTGGAGATGTTGGAGACTTCGTTTTGGCAGAATGCCTCTGGAGAGGAATTAAAACTTGCGGTGGCAAGTTGTGCATGAAAATCGAAGATTTCGATTCATAGTATCCTGTTGGATCTTTCATGCCATAGGCCTGTAGGTTACAGACCTCATAGCTGATCTTATGATTAGAAAACAGGCGTTTTGCTTCTGGTGAAGACCAGAGCCTGCTGTAGTATGGGTTCTCAAGAACAAAGTAACGTCCGAGCTTCATTTGGTGGTCTGCGACCGATTCACAGAATTTTAAAACAGAAAGTCTCTTGGCAGAGCCTTTCTTCCACTGTGAGTACCAGCTAGACCACTGAGAATGGTCCGGTGACATAACAATAATAGTAGGTTCTTGTTCCTTGATGATCCTAAGAAGATTGGAGCGACCTTGCGGTTGCTCAAGATCTAGACCACTACGCAAATCGACTGGCTGACCTACTCGAAGACCTGATAGGGCAGCCTTGTGACTCATGCGGGGAGATCCGCCGTAGAGTTCTAGAAAATCAATCTTCCCAGTACTGGTGACCTGCCAGTGACACTCTTGATGTGGAATCGTTAGGTCTGTCGACTGCAGGGAAGCATCAAAGGTGACCATGCAACTTGCGTGGTCAGAACCTTCTGACGTCAGAGTTTCCTCATCAGGCGCGAGAGGAATCTCCACATCAGATGTTATGTCATAGTTTTTCCTCAGTTTTGAGATATTGACACGGACGATGCGTGTTCCAAGATCCACACCTACCATGGATCCTCCGAGTTCGGAGATCACCTTACCTTTTAACCAAGATCCATGTTTGGACCCAGTGGATCCAATCTTAGACTTATCTTCTGACCAGTAGAAAACCTTATCTCCCAAAGAGAAAGGTCCTTGGGTCATTGACAGTCTGGCTGCAAGATCTCTACGCAGATCATCAGATTGGCGTGCCTCTTGGTAAGCCCTGTTGGCAAGCTCCTTAATGGCTCTCGCAGTGACTTCCGTATCAGTTGGATTACCTGTCAACTGATTGGGATCAGCGTTCTCTGGTGTGATAACATCTCGAGGACGCCTTCCGAAGGCCATTTCCAAAGGAGTAACTCCTCCGTAGGTAATCGAAGAGTTTCTTGCCAAACATGCTTGGCGAACGAGGTTGCCATACTTCATGGTGATTCCGTTATACTGCGGGTCACCATCCTTCAGGATCTGAAGTATGAGCTTAATCTGATGCTTCAGCAATCTTACAGCAGCTTCGGCCCTGTTGGGCCATGGTGTTCCAGGTCCTGTTGCCACAGGCTTGATATTCTGCCGATTGTAATAAGCCTCCATTTTTGGAGTCATGAATGCTTGATCTCCAACTACAACCTTTGGGTTGATCTGAAATTTTTCAAAGTAGTCATTCATAATAGACATTGTAGTATGTTCTTCTTTATCCTGGACTACTTCGGCAGTCAACAAGTTTGTTGCTCCATCATAGAGAATAAGAAATACTAAGCGACTATCCTTGCCGGGAATTGGAAGCTCACCGTGATCTACAAAGGTGAGATCACCGAAAGTTTCTGATCTTAGACCAGAAATCTTTGCTCTCGAAGGAGCTCTCACATGTTCCTGGCAGGCTGAACACTTTTTGACCAGTTGGTCATATAGCTCGTAGATCTCCTTTGGGATCTGTAAGGCTTTTGTGCGTCGCTTAAACTGATCCGTACTCATATGACGGTGCTTAAGGTGAAGCTTGTAGAGTTCTACAGGGTCCTTAAGCTTCTCATGAATCCTGCGAAGAGCAATGGGAAGAGATGGCGAAGGTTCTGCGACAATCTCTTCACCTGTTGGTGAGTCTGTACCAGGAGCCGGGTATTCTCTTGACTCAAGTGGTCTTACCTCCGTCCCGTCATCAGCTCCTGGGACTGTAGACTTCTCTTCAACAGGAGGTTTATCCGCATATTTGCGGGTTTTCTTCAGAAGGTTTTTAAGACCCTTTGGAGTCTTTATCTTCGCAGATGGAACCTCAAGTCTTTCTTCTTCTGGAGGTTCATGCGGTGCAGAGGGTTCTGCAGGTTTGTCCCTAGAGCCTGATGATGGTTCCGATGGTCCGGAAGGCTCAGGAACATCTCCAGATGTTTCTGGTGGATCAAGTCTTTTGGCAGATGATTCTGCCGGATCAGATGGAAGAGGCTTCCTTTTCCCTGAAATCCTCTTCGGTGGTGGATCAGCTGCTCCCTCAGGTGCTCTGTCACAACCCTTGAGGTACGTGTGAGCCTTTTTCTGTCCGGCACAGGCTGGACAGCGACCTTCCGGTATCCTAACATAAGGCTTATTGGCTCCTAGAGCAGTCTCCGTCGCACGGAACGATGTACCTGACTTAGGAGGGTACTTCCTGGTGGAAGTAAAGCCTAGAAGGTCCAATACCAAATGGTTATTGGTACTAATCGGAAGAGGGGTTTTATACAAACCGAAAGCTTCACACGTTGCTAGGTCAGCTGTGGGACTACACTCGAGAGTCATTCTTAGGTTTCTCATCTGTTCAATGGAGAACAAGATGGGTACTCTTCCCTGATCCAAAACTTCTATGGTTGTATCTCTTCTTGGAGTTGTGTTAAACCATAGAGTTACACGCTCCTTGATAAGAGCTGTTTCACTATCTGCGAAAGAGAACTTCGTGTTCGAAGGTGAAAAAGTGAAATCAATCATGCCTGGGGCATGTTGCTTCACGGCCTTGATAAGCCTGTTCACCGCATAGCGGGAACCCATAGCCCTAGTACAACCAGAGTCAAGAATGACAAAGGTAGGGCTCTTATCAAGATTGATCCGCTCGGTGAGAGCAGATAGGACGGTGTGCTGCAACGGAAACACTGCTGTTGCAGTCTCCACACCTTGCCCCTCAGATGGTTCAAAAACCTGGGGCGCGTAACTCACTGATGAGTTGTACACGGGTTCTTGGTGCGCGCTCGGATCTGTGCCTCTACCTGATGATCCTGCTTGATTTCTTCTGTTCTTTTTCCGTGTCTTTCTTCGTGAGGCTTGTGATGCATAGTATGTATAAGACGTTTGATCGTCATAAGCGGCATAATTCCAACTGGAGTCAGTATAATAACTGTCCTCATACCATGAATCCCAGCTCGGTGCGGTGGAACTTTCATAGGCCTGTGGAGATCCAGTTTGGTCTCCTTGTAAGGAGGCAGACTTAGCTGTATCCTTACCTTTGCCTTTTGATTTTGTACCCTTGAAGGAGCTTCCTTTATCTCCTTTGTCCTTTCCTTTTCCTTTGCCTTTTCCACCTTTTCCTTTTTCTTTTCCTTTACCTTTACCGAAATAGCTGGAATCAGTTGGATCATGTTCTGCCTGGTTGGCTCTCCCTTTTCCGCGGTATGACCTAAAACGGCCACGTCCTTTCGCTTGCCACCCTTTGCTCTTCCCGGTGATCCGGGACGCATTCTTGGTCTTCTTCCCTTTTTGAATCTCCTTGCAACGAAGGCTTCATGGTCGTCAACTGTCCAAAAGACAGCTTCTTCATCCTCGGCGGCAAGAAAGCCTTCCTCAAGGGTGTCTTCGTCTTGAAGCCAGAATCCATCGACTCCGTCGTATTCACCCTGATCGAGGATGAGGAAGTTTCGACCTCCGCGTTTGCGGCGTTGATCTCTCCTTCCATGGCGGTCCTTCTTGTGAGAAGTGTGCCGAATATTGGGATCCTGCAGACCAGTTCTGGTCGTTGAGAACTGATCGAACATGGTCTGCCGTACTATAGGGTACGTGTAGGTCTCAATTCGGTAACCTTGGTTGGTCAATGCTGTTACCAACCTCTCACGTTGCATCTCATTTAGGTCGGACTGCACTAGGAAGAGGAGAGCTAGGAGATTATCATTTAGAGGAAACGCTCTTCGATGATTATCAAGGCGTTCCTTGTTCCATGTTTCGAAGAAACGTGCGGCGTATGTGTCTCTCTCGGTTGCATCCTGTAGGCGCATGAAGGTTTGATCTGCTTGCACAGCCTGCATGAAATCAGGATGGGCATCTTCCAGAATTATCTCTGGTAAGAGATCCATCCATGAGTTTCTCACGCGCTGTAGCACGATCTCAAACTTAGCAATCCAAGTCACAAAGTCTTGGTTGCCCTTCCATGCCTTGAATAGGCCGAGAAAACGCCACAGGAAAACGTACTGTTCTCCTTTCACGAAAAATGGACGCATCTTCTTCTTGAAGTAATCTACTCCGTCTGGGGCTGCAAGCCTTTCTCGGTTGAGTGATTCTTTTTGTACTGCGGCCAATCCGGAGAGCCTCGTCTTGAGAGACGGACCTCTTTTGGTATCATCCAGCGTTGTTATATCGCACCAGTCGTCAATCAACTGTTCATACTCAAACCACGAGGTGGTGCCATCATAGGCAGGCGCGATCTTGGGCGTTATGCCTAATGATGCAAGCATGCGGTCAGATGTTGCATATGACTGTGCGACATAAGTAGCTGGACCTTGGGAGGTCTCTTCGTTCTCATATCCCCCGGAGGACTGGGAACTGCCGTCGGCTTCGCTATGCGAGCTCGACATTGTGCTGCCTCTTGTCCGCTTGGTTAAGCGTTCGGCGAGGCCGACCGCTGTAGCGGACTTTGTGAGGCGGGCGGCCCTTTCCGGGCTCCGCTACCAGAAAACTGTGCCGATACACCCCCAAGGAATACTCCTTGTGAGGAGGTGTATGACCAGTTATTCCCTAAGGATAAAAGGGCAGCGCCCTGCACACGGACAGTAGTTGTTTTGTCTTGCTACGCAAGGAGAGCTTGTCTTGTCTCAATATGGTAAAACCACTGTGAGCCAATGGGCAGCGGAATGTATATGTATGAGCATGCAGCCATTGCTGTAGGTACCTGTTAGAGCTACCCCTTTAGAGGTTTATGGTTTCACCCCCCCCCTGTGGTTCCTGTGGTTCCCCCCCCCCCCCTGTGGTTCCTCTTGGTTTTCCCCCTCCCTTTTGTGGTTCTTCTGCTTCCTGTCTCCCCCCTCCCCCCCTGTGGTTCCTGTGGTTCCTCCGCGTGGTTGCTGCTGCTTTGTTGTTGCTGCTGTTCTTCTTCTTGTTCTTGTTCTTGTTCTTGTTGTGTGGTCGCCCGGGTCGGGGGGGGGGGGATACCATTGGGGGGGGGGGGGGATCGAGAACGCGGAGCGCGGGCACATATGTGCCCTTAACCCTTAAATCCTAACCTTTTTGTATTTTTCACATTGTAAATCCTTAAATCCTAAACATTTTTTATTTCTAGCCTTGTA
This sequence comes from Symbiodinium sp. CCMP2592, assembly GCA_905221615.1. Taxonomy (NCBI): domain Eukaryota; class Dinophyceae; order Suessiales; family Symbiodiniaceae; genus Symbiodinium; species Symbiodinium sp. CCMP2592. The sequence goes on from CAJNDT010005558.1 coordinate 17,348, forward strand.
AATCCTTAAATCCTAAACTTCTTTTTTGTGTTTAACCTTGTAAATCCTGAATCCCCAAACCCTCATCCTTCACCTGCCAGGAGAAGCTCAAGAAGGAGGGCAAACTGGTCTTCAATGGCACTGAGGCCAGGCCTTCGTTGCACCTTAGAACCAGGTTCAGGGTTTAGGGGTTTAGGGTTTAGGGGTTTAGGGTTTAGGGGTTTATGGTTAAGGGGTTTAGGGGTTTATGCTTCAGGGGTTTAGGGTTCAGGGGTTTAGGGTTTAAGGGGTTGAAAAGTTGGGGTTTAGGTGTTTAGGGTTTAGGCTCCAGGGCAAGCTAAACTGCAATCCCGAAAGCCAAAGCCACAATGATGTATGCAAAGACCCACACTACGGCCTACAGGTGCAAGAACAAGCCGTGTGCGAACCACCCACCTCCTCATCATCTTCATCTCATCAAGCTGATGTTCATCTGAATCATCGCCTGTTACCTGTACCGTTGCTGCCACACTCAACCTCATGCGCATCAGCACTGGTAGTTTCAGCTTCATCTGCAGCTTAGTATTCGTTACTGTCACGGCCGTTCGCAGGGTCGCTGTCGTCACCATCATCATCATCATCATCCACGACCACCATCACCACCGTCACCGCCACCATCGCCGCCATCACCACCATCACCACCATCACCACCAGCACCTGCACCAGCCAAAAGCACCACCATCACCACCATCACCACCATCACCACCATCACCACCATCACCACCATCACCACCATCACCACCATCACCACCACCACCACCATCACCACCATCACCACCACCATCACCACAATCTTCACCAGCACCAGCACCATCACCACCATCACCACCATCACCACCATCACCACCATCACCACCATCACCACCATCACCACCATCACCACCATCACCACCACCACCACCATCACCACCATCACCACCACCATCACCACAATCTTCACCAGCACCAGCACCATCATCACCATCACCACCATCACCGCGATCACCACCATCACCGCCATCACCACCATCATCACCACCATCACCACCATCACCACCATCAAAACCAGCACCTGCACCAGCCAAGAGCACCAGCACCAGCACGACGACCACTGCCGCCGTCATCACCACTGTTGGCAGCAACATCGTTGTTATGTCCGTGTTTGCAGCAGTCGTCATCTTTTCGTTTGTCGTCATCATCATGATCATCAGCCTCCTCATCAGCCTCCTCCTCCTCCTCCTCCTGCTACTCTTCCTTTGCTTAGAGTGGTCATTGCCGTCAGCTTTTTTGCTTCCATGTGAGTGTAAGGCCCGGGGAGCCCTAATCCCTAAACCCCCGAAAGGTGCACAACTATCCACACTGCTGGCGATCTGACACGCCTCTTATCTACCGAGCCTGGGCCCCGGGTGTAGGGTGTAAGGAAAACTGTGCCGAGTTGTCTGCTGCACACTCTTTCGAGCTGCGAAGATGAGGGGCAGGACCAGCCAAAAACCATTTAGAAGAACCTAGATTTTGGGAGTCGGACTTCGGTATCCCTAGCATAGGGACCAAGACGATGTACCTGGCATTCTACCAACAACATTGGGGCGTCAATAATTGGTCTAGGATCTGAGCCCATGTTGTAGAACATCGTAGCTATAGTCTCCTTAGGAGGTTGTTTTGGTTCATATAAACCCAAGAGAATATTACGGTTCTAAGGGGGGGGGGTACCGGTACAGGCACTACAAGGGGATAGCAATGTAAGCACGTGATTGAGCAACCCCAAATTGGGAAGGGTGGGGGTTTTAGGGTTTGGGTTCCAGTTGGAAGGAGAGTCCGTGCTTACGGGTGGTTGTCAATATTAGGGTCCCTTTTTGGATCCTTATCATAATACGGCACCTTATTATAATACGGCACCTTATTTAGGATACCCCAAAAGGGACCATGATTTTGACAACCACCCGCATGAAGCATGTCGGTTGTGACGAAGAGTTGGTCCCAGGAAAGCCTCGACAGACTGTAAAGCAGACTATACCTGAATGCTTGCTCCAAGTACAACAAGGCCATTTGTTGCGTGTAATCCCGACATCCCTCACCTTCCAAGCCAAAATCTGCAGAGAAAGCCAAAGAAAGCGTAGAAAGCCACATCGACATGGTCAGACACAGCAAGAAGTACAGGGCTTGGCTCTAAAACTCTAGGATTTCGGTGATTCGGTTTAATAACAGTCAAGGACCATGACAGGGTCGGACCGCTGTGTGGTCACAAGCTGCGCATCCAAGAAGGTTTTGATACAGGGGCCTTAATAATTACCTATACTGTTTTGGGGGGTCCTTATTCTAATTCTGGTATATTGGGCCCCACAACCCTAGTCTAATTATTAAGGCCTCTATATTAAGGCCAGGATTCCCCACCAGTCTTTTCCCAAGCCCCATCTACGAACTCCTCTACACCCTATGTCGTGCTTTTTCATGTTGCTCTGACATGTGTAAGGGGAATCGCAAGCGTCTCCTGTGTACGCTTTTGCTGGGTGTCACAACGAAACGTAAGCACCGAACCCTAAGCACCGCTTCCATCGAATTGACCAAAAAGCCCACAAGAAACAACTATGAACGCTCCTCCATCCTGAACCGTCACAATCAGATAGTTCTTAAGGCCCCAACTGAGCCCTCCGCGCCACTTGTATAGAAGTTGTTTGAAGACGCCATAAAATACCATAAAATACCATAGAAGACCATAAAGTACCATAAAATACCATAAAATCCCTGCAGCCTCGGAGCCCCTCTTTTCCTCCAGCTGGGCAGAAGACTCATAAAACCCACATACCTCGCAAAACCCCATGAAGATCCCTTCGGCAACCTCTTCAACCCTTAACCATGAACCCTAAACCCTGAACCCTAAACCCTAAAGCCCAAACCGTATCCTGAAAGCAAGAAGCCCTTACTTCGTCCCTACCCCAGCCAGCTTTCCTTAAACCTTAAGCCCCATAAATCCCTAAACCTCGAACCCCAAACCATAGTTCCCAAACCCCAATCCCGAAACCCGTAGAAGGTGGCCCAAACCCCAATCCCTAAACCCTAAACCCTGCGAGCGCTTCTATGGCGCTGCTCTCGCGTTTCTACGACCTGGCGTGCATGCCGAAGGCGTCCGCGGCCGGGCGGCATCGTGCCAGGCCTGGGTGACCAGGAACCCCAAGTCCGAACAATAAGTCCTGTCCTGTACCGTGGTCCTTATCGTAACCTTAGAGTTTGGGGTTTATGGGGTTTAGCGTTTGGGGTTGAGGGTTTAGGATTCAGGATTTAGGGTCTAAGGTTTAGGGGAGTGGGGAGTGGTAAGTATCATTTTAATTGCTACCCACGAAAGTAACGGCAGTAACAACAGCAGTAGGAGTAGTAGCAGTATTTTAGTAGTAGTCGTAGTAGTAGTAGTAGTAGTAGCAGTAGTAGTAGTAGTAGTAGAAGTAGGAGTAGGAGTAGGAGTAGGAGTAGGAGTAGGAGTAGGAGAAGGAGTAGGAGTAGGAGTAGGAGTAGGAGTAGGAGTAGGAGTAGGAGTAGGAGTCGGAGTCGGAGTCGGAGTAGGAGTAGCAGTAGTCGTAGCAGCAGCAGTAGTAGCCGCAGTAGTAGCATTAGTCTTATTATTAGTGGTAGTAGTAGTAGTAGTAGTAGTAGTAGTAGTAGTAGTAGCCGCAGTAGTAGCATTAGTCTTATTATTAGTGGTAGTAGTAGTAGTAGCAGCAGCAGCAGCAGTAGTAGCAGTAGCAGTAGTAGTAGCAGTAGTAGCAGTAGGTAGTAGTAGGTAGTGGTAGTGGTAGTGGTAGTGGTAGTGGTAGTGGTAGTAGTGGTAGTGGTAGTGGTAGTGGTAGTGGTAGTGGTAGTGGTAGTGGTAGTGGTAGTGGTAGTGGTAGTGGTAGTGGTAGTGGTAGTGGTAGTGGTAGTGGTAGTGGTAGTGGTAGTGGTAGTGGTAGTGGTAGTGGTAGTGGTAGTGGTAGTGGTAGTGGTAGTGGTGTGGTAGTGGTAGTGGTAGTGGTAGTAGTAGTAGTAGTAGTAGTAGTAGTGTAGTAGTAGTAGTAGTAGTAGTGGTAGTGGTAGTGGTAGTGTAGTAGTGGTAGTGGTAGTGGTAGTGGTAGTGGTAGTGGTAGTGGTAGTGGTCGTGGTAGTGGGTAGTGGTAGTAGTGGCCAGTGGCAGTGGCAGTGGCAGTTGCAGTGGCAGTGGCAGTGGCAGTGGCAGTGGCAGTGGCAGTGGCAGTGGCAGTGGCAGTGGCAGTGGTAGTGGTAGTGGTAGTGGTAGTGGTAGTGGTAGTGGTGGTGGTAGTAGTAGTAGTAGTGGCAGCAGTAGCAGCAGTAGCAGCCGCAGTAGCAGCAGGACTAGCACCAGCAGCAGTAGTAGCATTAGCATTACTATTACTATTATTATTATTGTTATTATTATTAGTAGTAGTAGTAGTAGTAGTAGTAGTAGTAGTAGCAGTAGTAGCAGCAGTAGTGGTAGTAGCAGTAGTAGTAGTAGTAGTAGTAGAAGTAGTAGTAGTAGTAGTAGTAGTAGTAGTAGTAGTAGTAGCAGCAGCAGCAGCAGTAGCAGTAGTAGTCGTAGCAGCAGTAGTAGTAGTAGTAGTAGTAGTAGTAGTAGCAGCGGCAGCAGCAGCAGTAGCAGCCGGACTAGCACTAGCAGCAGTAGTAGTAGTAGTAGTAGTAGTAGTAGTAGTAGTAGTAGTAGTAGTAGTAGTAGTAGTATGATTATTATTAGTTGAAGTGGCAGGAGCAGTCGCACTGGTAGTCACAGTACTACTAACCATGTTTCCATAAGAATTGTATGAAAGCAATATCAGAAATCATGCCAGGGCTATTGGTACAGGGTTGAGGGTTTCGGGTCCAGGGCTGCTTGGTATAGTGGGGCGTTAGACTAGGTGAGGCTGAAGCATAGACCCGGACCTTCACAGGGGAGTTCTCTACATTCGAGTCCCTTTCAGGGTAGGGACCTGATCCAGAGAGCCACCCAGATGCTTTCGTTTTTGTACTTTCTTGCGGTCACGGAGGCTGGCTATATGGGTGATCACCGTGCTCGTGCCGCCAGTCATGATTGGAACTATGGGGGCTTTAATAATTATCCTGCAGTCGTCAGCGTTTCTGTAGTCATATGCACCCAAACCCCATTCTACTTATTATTCACGTCGCAATTCAACGTTCACTTACTTCAGTGTCTGAACTTGTGCACGGGCCACGCTCTCTTCCTACCAACAGAAGTCTTCAATTTGCCCTTAAGCCCTAGACCAGCCTTATCCTCGGCCCTAAAGCCCCTACCAAAGGGGTAGTTGTCAAAATCATGGCCTCTTTTTGGGTACCCTAAAATAATAGGTGCCGTATCAGAACAAGGACCCGAAAAGGGACCCTAATATTGACAACCACCCATATATGCCTAAACAAATGCCAGCATTGTTCCTGAGGGTTCCTTCTTGTATTTAGACCAAAAAAGAAACCCGAAACCCTGTTCCAAATGTTGAGGCCCTCTTCTGAAGGAACCCTTCTTAAGGCATCCGCTAATTATCCGCTAATGGTTACGCCCCAAGCCGCAGACCCTAAACTTTTGAGCCTCAAAGCCCTAAACCCGAAACCTCATAGCCCCAAAGGTCCTAGACCCTAAACCTGATAGCCCTAAACTGACCTTTGGTTAGTAGGGAATGGAGGACTTATAACTACTATTACTACCATTCTTCCATTCCCTGCAAACCAAAGGTACGTATTCCTATTATGATTATAGTAGCCTTATTATAGATCCCTTACAGTAACCCCTATCGAACCCCAAAACCAGAGGCCTGAGGCCCTCAACATCCCTAAACCAAAGGTAAGTAAAGGCCTCCCTAAACCCTAAACCCTAATCCCTAAACCTCCCACAACTGTGGGTTTCGTCGACCTTAACTGCTAGACGGAAAAAGGCGTTCAAAAAAAAACAACTCCCTTATAGTACCCTTATAGATCCCATATAGTAACCCTTATAGACCCTATGATAGCCTCAGGCCCTCAACATCCCTAAACCGCAAGCCTTTTTGAGCAGAAGAGACGAGCGAGGCTGTTGGTGCAGGATGCCCTGAAGGTCGGTGTGCACATAACGACGATGGTCCGACGCTGGGTTCGTGTTGCGGGTTTAAGGGGGTTTAGGTTTTCAAGGGTGGAGGGCTTGCAGGGTTCTTGGGTTTAAGGGTGTGAGGGTTGAGGGAGTTTAGTATCTGGATTTAGGGTTTAGGGTTTGGTGTTTCTTTCTGCTGAGGGTTTGGGATGAGGGCTTTAGGGTTTTGTTCTCTGGTCTTTTTTTATCGCCGTCAGCCCCCAGTCAGCCTTTCTACGGAGGCCGCCTATTTCCTGGTAAGTAGTACTGTAGAGAAACACACGAAGTACTTGGGCCTGCCTTTTCAGTGAATCGCATGACATTTCTTAATCCCATTCTTTGTTATAGATTCGTTCTTGTGGTAGCCGTAAACCCTAAACCCTACACCCTAAACCCTAACCGTTCCTTGTCAGAAGCCCAGGACTTGTCAATCTGGTGATGCTCCCAGTCGCCCTATACTTGGGTTGGCACTGCCGGTTCCAGCTGGAAACCGGGCTGTTGTGGAGGAGCTTTCTTTAAGTTACCATCGGTTTAGAGTTTAGGATTTAGGGTTTAGGGTTTAGGAAGCCTTAGATCCTTCATAAGAGCCGAGGAAAGCAACATCCCTTTCTTCTGGCACGATGCCCACGCAAGCAACTTGCTTCTGCGCCTTGGACATATCCAGACCTCGACCCTCAACTCTCAATGAGTTTAGGGTTTAGGGTTTAGGGTAGTTTTGGAACAGCGAGTCTTCGGGTCTCTATTCAAGATCCTGAGACTTAACCCTTCAACCCTATCTGCATCCTTCCTGTCCGTGTGACCGGGCTGGATGCTTCCTGAAGGAATGCCATGTTCTACGTGATCGTTTTATTCTATCTGTTTCCATTGCTTCTGCATGGATCCGCGCAGCAACTCGTTGAGACCTTGCTTCTGAATGTTGCTGGATACTTTACCGTTTACCTGCCGCTCATGGACAATATCTTCCTGCCCACGATCTTGATCACCGTCTACGCAGTCATCGCATCAGCTTTGATTGTAATGTCTGGGGTGCAACTCACGGCAGGAGCCTACACGCTGTTGAGCAAGCTTTCCATTAGCACACCCTTGCCGTACTCCGACTGGGGTTATCACGATTGGTATGTAGGGCCCCCAGAAGAAGCACACTAGCAAATATCAGGTATATCCCATATAGACCACCTTCTAATGAAGCCTGCCAGGCAAGGATCTCCCTGTCAAGCGCTTATGCTTATGTCCTGCCGGGTCCCCTATAAATAGTAGTATGGTCCTTGAATGGGTCTATAATGGGGTACTATAAGGGTGATCATGATGAGGGTCTAATCTAGCGACCCTTAATTTTTAGACTAGGGTTCTTGCAAGGTTTTTCAGGGGATGCTTCAACGGGTTCTAGACGGGTGAAAAACGCCGATGTTAGAGTGTAGTATACTAGGACATTAAAAATCAGAATAGAAATTGGGGGCTGGAACACCCTTAAATGTGCTAGATACTAGATCCTAATCCCTGCTACGGCAACCGGAGGCTCACAGACCCGCTGGCATAAATCCTAAGCCCGAGACACTAAAAACCCGAAACCGAAGTCCTAAGCTCCAAAAACTTAAAAAAAACTAAATCCAAACAGCACATCCTAAACCACCAACCCCTAAACCCTAGTCCAGGAATGAGACAGCAGCTGCTCGTCCAGCCCTTCTATGCAGCCCTGACTCGCTATGTCGTCTTCAAGCTCGACTGGGCAACGCCTCTCCAAAGGATGCTTGAGGACGGCGGCCGAGGGCAATTTTCGGTTTTTGAAGTTTAAGGTCGAGGTTGCTGGTTTACCGGTTTGGATTTTAGAGTGGTCGATTGAGGTGTTGGGGTGTAGGGCCGCACCTAGAGCCACGAGGACTAGGACGACAACCACCACCACGACTCGGAGACCACACTCCCATTCGACCCACAAAGAGACCGTCACGAAAGCATCCAGAAACAACCAGGAGACCATCAGGGGAACACTGGCAGACGCCCAGCAGACCTGCAGGGGCACACCTGGCGACCACCAGCAGCCCAGGAGACCACCACCCGAGACGACCGGGACGACCAGAACGACAAGGATCGACGACGACCAGCACCACCAGGAGACAGCTAAGGGACCAGGAGACCACCAACAAGCCAAAGAGACCACCAGGAGACCACCCGCGACGAGACAGACCAGCACAACTGCGACGACCAGGACGACCACGACCAAGACAACACCGGGAGAACATCAACCAGGAGACCTCAGGAGACCTCAGCAGACGAGCACGACCACCGGAACGAGCACAGGACGACAACCACCACGGTGACCTTGAGGAAGGACCAGCAGGAAACCACCAAGAGACCAAAGGGAGAGCATCGGACAGCATCCGGGAACACAAGGAGATCATCAGGAGACCATCAAGAGAACACCAGGAGATCAGCATAAGACCAGTACGAAGCATGGCAGGAGTGCTTCGCCCAAATAGTGGCGGATATGGACCACGGCGAAAGTGTTTTTCCACAAGTACTGGCGGGATTCGAGACCACAGCACTCATGCTGGAGTTCTCAATAACAACCCCATGTTTCGACTGTATGGGTGTTCGGCCTTTGTCCCATCTGCGCCTTAAACCTGAACCCGGAAACGCAGGAGCACAACCCTGCTTGATGGATGTACCAAGGCCCCGTAACCTTAATACTCAGCGCCCCCTTCTGGTTTTTTTCAGGCTAGCCCGCGGCGGCGGAGAGAGTCATCCAGCCTCCCTCAGTTTGAAGCGTTGATCGACATCGCTGGCCGTCGAGAAGGGCGTCAGAGCTTGCGCAAGGTTTCTCAGACGTGTTTGACAGGTTTAGGGTTTGCATTTAGTTATGTGGTTCGCGTTCGCGGTTTCATTATGGCTAATCCCTGTGTAGGCCCGCATTCTGTGAATGTGTCGCAAAACTGGACGAGCAAGGTCTTGTGCATGTACAGGCTCAGGCAGGACAAGAAGGAAGCGCTCATCGCGCAGTTCATCTGGATGTACCATGCTATGACCATCTGGCAACTGCCTCGATTCGCACTCCAGGACATCCTCCTTCAGCCGTAAGCTAAAGCCTAAAAGCCCTAAACCACCTCATAAAAGGAACCCAAAGCTGTGCTGCTGCAAACATCTGCAACCCGTCTAGAATCATGGTAGGACCTTCCGAGATCCGCTGCTGCCACATAATATGGAACAGGGTTTAAGGGTTTAGGGTTTAGGGTTTAGGGTTTAGGGTCTTGGTTCGAGGCTTAAACCTTGTAATCCCTAAAACCCACTCTCTTGTAAACCCAAAGCCCTAAACCCAAAATCCTAAACCATGCTCAATCCAAGCTCTAGACCCCGGGGTCAAGCCCAAAGCCCCAAATACTGGGGTCGGAATACCTAGTTTTGTTTATCCCCCTAGAGTGCTTCTCCGATTCTAAGATCTACCAGTTTCACCAAAAACCTTTTTCTGGCCATTGAGACGCTTATATTATACAGTTATAGAGCCCATTTGCTATTCCTCATGGAAAGCCAGAACCTTTCATGGCACCCATGTCTATGGAACCCTATTAGAAGCACTGCGACTCTTATATGGGAGTTTCCGAAAATAGGGGACCCTAATATTATACCCTAAATAGTAGGATCCTTACTATAAGGACCCCCACATAAGGTACCCCCTCTTTTCGGAAACTCCCATATTAACCCCACAGGCCATTTTTGATTTTCAACTCTCAGCCCTCAGCCCGATGTTATACTCAGTATACCCAGACCCCCGGGAGGATCTAGATCCCTTTAAAGGAACCCTTAAAGGAACCCTGGATATTCCTTAACTAAGGGATATGGGAGTCCTTGGGTATATGACTATGGATCTAGAAAGTAGATCCCCTAATGTGGGGCTCTATACTACTAAGGGCACTTTATAGGAACCCCCATGAAGGGATCTACGTTTTGGATAGGGTCCGTTTAATGCGAGTGCCGCCTTCCCACAAAACCCTTTCAAGCACCAGCACCCAAACCGCCAATTAAACCCTGCATCCTAAACCCGAAACCGTCGCTCTTGTGCCCGAAGCATCAAACCCACATGCAAGAACTAGTCCTTGATCCCTCGGCCCTTAACCCCAAGCTAAATCTTGAACCCTATATTTTTTCAAGCATATTGACATCCTACATTCTATGAAGTCTATTATGCCCACAGGCCATCTTTGAGTTTCTCGATTCTGCGGACGGCGCCTTCCCAGCCTATCCTGAACCGATCGGCTCACCCACGGTTGTTTCGAGCATCGGAGGTGTCTGTGAGCGCGGGTGTGCTTGTGTATGTGTGTGTGTGTGTTTAATGAGGGTTTAGGGCTTTTGGTTTTAGGGTTTAGGGCTTAGGGCTTCCAGTTTGAGAGTTTAGGGTTTCGGGCTTATGGTTTTAGGGTTCAAACCCTAAACCCTAAACCCTAAACCCTAAACGATTCATGGCTCGCCACTGAAGCGCCCCACCTCGTCGCTCCGTGCGAATCGAAAACCGAACCCTGTGACCGCCGCGCACGTCTCCATTCTGCTATACCCAGACCCCAGGGAGGATCTAGATCCCTTTAAAGGAACCCTAGATATTCCTTAACTAAGGGACATGCGAGTCCTTGGGTATATGACTATGGTTCTAGAAAGTAGATCCCCTAATTTGGGGCCCTATACTGCTTAGTACTTTATAGGAACCCCGATGAGGGTTCCTTTAAAGGGGTCCTTTAGTCCTTTAAGGGATCCTATAAGGGTAGTATACGGGTTAAATAGGGGCCTTGATAATTACCAATACTCTTTTGGGGTTGCTGATGATCAGTATATAGTAAGTATAATCAAGGGGCCCCAAAACACTATTTTAATTGCCCCTGCCTTAATTGTGTTTGGCTTTTGTTTAATTTTGAGTTGTCAACAAGACGCCAAAACCCCCTGTATGGACCTGGGCTTTTCGAATTTAGACTAGCGGGGGTCAGGATTTTAGATTTTTCAGGGTTCCAATGAGAGTTTAGGGTGCAAGGTTGCAGTCTTAAGGTTCAAAGTTTTTGTTTTGGGGCTTTGGGATGTTGGGATGAATGCAGTTCTTGTTTGTTTGAATTTGGGGTGGTTTATGGGTGTTCAACTACAGTACCGTCATGGGATAACGTAGTATTACAAGAGGTGCTTTGCGGCAGGGAAAGGCATAATTTAGAACAGCAACAACTAAGAAGTACTGCAAAGCTTGCCGCGATGGCCGAAACCCTAAACCCTGAACCCTAAACACTAAACCCTCAGGTGGTGACTCTCCTGTCACTTCGGCGATGTCTTCGGTTGGCTTTCTTCGGCAGCGCATCTTCGATGCCATCTCCCGTATGGACTAGCTTGGCCCATAATGGGACGATGCCAGAGGTTGAGCAAGTTCGTGTAGTTGATCGTGGTTGGATTGCTTCCAGATCCCGCACCTCGCGTTGTTCTGCAACGATATCTTTAATGATGCTCGATAACGCCAATGCCGCGCTTGGACGCTGAAGCCGGATCGAGACGTCTCGTGGGTCGCGGCAGGATGTGATTTCTGGTGAGACTACGGGCTGTGAGGTCTCGGAAATTACGTAGTTGAGGCATTGGCTTCCATGTTGGACTTCGAAAATGGTGCATCAATGCTCGGAAGCCAAACCCTGCACCTGTTCGATTCGTAGGTCCGCACACCGCTATGTCACTAGAAGTGCAGTTTAGCGTCTGTTTTGGTTCTGGGGTTGGGCTGAGAAATGTCGAAATTTCAAAGCAATGGGACGCATATAGAAGATCTCAAAGCGTCACCTAAAGCCTAAACCCTGAATTTCAGTTCCACCAACGTCCGGGCCGGGTCAGGGCAACAGGGTCTAGTGTTTTGAGGTTTGGCATTCAGGGTTTCGGGGTTTAGGGTTTTTGGGGTGTTAGAGGTTTAGGGTTTAGGGCTCCAACCTCAAGGAGCTGCCATATTTATATAGCAGGTGTTAATTCCATGGAAGCAGTGACTCAGTGACAGACTGTGGCAGAAGATACCTACCAAAATCACAGGGTATTGATCTAGGGTCTCGGACTTCGGTGATGATGTCGGATTTCTAATACTCCCTGAGACCACGACAGGGTCCCAACCTGCCGTCATCCGCAGCCGTGCGGTCACAGCCTGAACCCCCAACAAGCTGTAAAGCTCTGTTCCCTTAGCCTGCCAGAACCTACTGGATGGTAGGGTCCCTATAAATTCCATGCTAGGGCTTATAATAAGACCCTACAAAAAAGCAGGGAGTAAGTAGGGTTTGGTAGGTTAAGGTATCTAGGATCTCCACACCCGGGTTGTTTTTCATATTGTTGTGACAAGTGTAAGGGGAATCGCAAACGTCCGGTGTTTCCCTACACCCTCAGCCCTAAGCGCTAAGCCCGACGAAGCCCCAGGCACTATAAGCCTTAAGCCCTAAACCCTAAACCGTGTACTAGAAGAAGCCCTTAACCTTGTAATGGACACCTTAAACTACCAAACCCTACTTTTTTGTAGGTTCTTGTTATAAGCCCTAATATGGAAAATATAGGGACCCTACAAAAAAGTAGGTTTTGGGAGGTAATGGAAATTGATAGAAGAAGCTCTTAAACCTAGACCCTCCATCTACCCTCTATTAGACCCTACGTACCCACTATTTGGGACCATATGCCCCTATTTGAGGGTACAAGGAGGGTCCTTAAAGATCTCTCATTTCGGTTCCGGGAGACCCCCGGCGTGCGGCTTCGCTTCTGCGACCGAAGCCCGAAATCCTGACTGCGGTTTAAGGTTTAAGTGTATAGGGTTTAAAGGGATTCAGGTTTAGAGTTTCAGGTTTAGGGTTTCAGGTTTAGGGTTTATAAAGTTGGGGTTTTGCGTTTTAAATGCCTTGGGGCGGAAGCTTCCATGGCGCTGCTTTCGGGCTTCTGCGACCTGGCGCACATGCCGAAGACTTCCGCGGCCGCGAGGCATCGCGCCAGGCCGCATGGCAGGGACTGCCCCCCATTCCGTAACAGTTAGATAAGATCACATTTATGGCATAAATACAGTGTATTAATCTGATTTTACAGCCTTTTTGATAAGTAGGATCACGACTGAAACAGGAAAAGGATTGACAGCAGCAGCAACAAAGCGGAAGTAAGAGTAGCAGTAGGAGTAAAGGAGCAGTAGCTGCTGCTGCTGCTTCTACAACAACTGCTACTACCATTGCTCCTGCTACTACTACTACGACGACGACTACTACTACTGCTACTACTGCTGGGTGTAGGGTTTGGCGCAGCGGGATTGCGGTTCCAGGGGTTTTAGAGGTGGTGACGAAAGATCTGAGTAGTGATTTCAGGGTTTGCTGTAGGGTGTAGGGTTCATGAATCGAATGCCCTGCCCAACGCTGGCTAAATACACCTACGGGAATCCCAAACCTTAAACCATCCTTAAACCCAGACACTAAACCAAACCTTAAGCCTAAACCCTAAATCCTACACTAGGACCTACACCTTCAAACCTAAGCCCTAGATCATCCTAAATCCTTCTGTTTCTGTGCTTTCTTGCGGTCACGGGGAGGCTCGCCAGTCTTGTGATCACTGTGCTCGTGCCGCCGGGTCGTGATTGGTATCATATGGACTTGAGTAATTACCTGTCCTGCGCCTGACAGTTCGCGCATGCATCTTTACTAGTATTTACAAGTATAGTATATGTTCCGAATACTTTCTAGCTTCGTTCTGTTATGGCCCGGCCCCAATATAGCATGAGCCAGACCATTTCTCTGACTATACGTTTCGCAGAGGGCAGAATTCATCCAAGTTCGGGGAGCCGATACGAGCCTTCAACACCAGACCCTAAACCCTCAAGCCATAGGGGTTCTAAGCAATGACCAATATTATCCCTCAGGGTTCCTTATTATATTGAAGGGGCCCCAAATGTTATTCTAATTCTTCACCTATGTCCTAAACCCCGAAGTCTAAAGCTTAAAACCTCAAAACGCCAAGCCCTACAACCTAGACTAGACCCTAACCCTAAACCCTACCCTAAGGGTCCAGGTATCTCTTTAGGAGGGTCCGGAATGTCCTAGGGAGAGTCCTTGGGTCTCTTTGGGGTCTCAGAAATCCTACATTTTGAGGTTCCCCAATTTGCTAGGACCCTTAGCGTAGACGCTGGTTTATATCCGCTAGCAAGAGAAGCCAAGGATGCCGGTGCAAGCGGTGCTGGAAGTTGGTGTGCACTTCTCGAGTACGGTCCGACTTCTCCATCTTGTTCTGCTCCCCAGCGCTCTGTGCTTGGCCTGGCACTTCCGGTCCCAGTTGGACACTGGGCTGGGCTGTTGTGGATGAATTTACTTTAAGTTACCATCATAAGGAAACCTTACTGTAGATCCTTAATAGGAGCCGAAGGAGGAACTTTCTTTAAGATACCATCATAAGGAAGCCTTAGATCCTTAACAAGAGCCGAGGAAAGCAACATCCCCTTCATCTGGCACGATGCTCACGCAAGCAACTTGCTTCTGAGCCTTGGGCCGCGCCAGACCTGCCTTTCCTTTTTGCAGCAAGTCGTCGGGTCTCTATACCTGGCCCGGAACGCTTAGCCTTTCAAGCTTAAATGCATCCTTCGTGGTCTGGATGTCCCCCTTAAGGACTGCTATGTTCTACGTGATCGTTACATTCCATCTGCTTCCATTGCTTCTACGTGGGTCTGCGGAGGAACTCGTTGACAGCTTGGCTCTGAATGTTGCGGGGTACTTTACAGTTTACCTGCCGCTCCTGGAAAACGCATTCGTGCCCACTTGCTTGATCAGCGTCTACGGAGTCATCGCATCTGCTCTTTCTCTCAAGGCTGGTGCGCAGCTCACAACTGGAGTCTACATGCTGTTGAGCAAGCTTTCCTTAAGCGCAGCTGTGCTGTCCTCCGAGGGGGGGCTAATTAGTATGATGGGTCGGATCCTTTTGTGGCAATATTCGTACGTGAAGTCTGTCGTGCCACGTGCCCGTGATTGGGTGTAGGCTTCATGGTTTAGGGTTTAGGCTTAGGGCTCATAGGGTTGAGGGTTTAGGGTTCAGGTTCAGGCTTTAGGGTTTAGGTGGGGTTTAGAAGGTTTAGGATGAGGTCTTAAACCGAACCGTAAACCCAGCCCGAAGCCTCAAAACCAAAGCCCTCAATCCCTAAGCCCTAAGCCCCTAAGTTGCAGGAATGAGGCAGCAGGTGCTCGCCCAACCCATCTATGCCATGATCACTCGTCTGCTCGTCTTCAAGCTCGACTGGGCATCGCCTCTCCAAGAGATCCTTGAGGCTGCCGAGGGTAAGTCATAGGAGGCCAAAAGGGTTTTAGCCCATGGGGGTTCCGTAGGGATTGGGGTTCCCATAATAGGGCTCATATTAAGGAATCCCTACCCCAAGAATCTCAAACCCCCTTTCGGCCTCCCATCAGTAAGGGTTCGGCCTGCTTGGACCCCTGGGTTCCGCCTTAGGGCTTTTGGCGTCTAGGGTCTTTCGGTGGTTTCTTCATTTGTGTTTCAAGTTTTAACAAGACAGACCCAGGGAGCCCAAGGCTCATTGAATGAGGAAGAAGCCGTGAGCCGCAAGCTTTTGCCCTTGATACATTAAGCCAGCGCCGAAGCTCTCCATTGTAGTTCCTGTTTTGAGTTGTCTTATAAGACCTTGGATATGATGAACGTGGTTAAACCAAAAGGGAAGTACAATGGAGACCGTAAATACTCAAACGATCAATGGACCTAGTAACTAGGGTTATAAGCAATGTACCTATACTCATAATTACTTAGAGCTCCAAGCAAGGTGTTTATAACGTATATCCTTACTTCCCAAGTCCATGATCCTCCAAGAGTCCTGAATTAAAAGCCTACTCCGTAAACCATAAACCCCTAAATCCTAAAGCCGAACCCCAAACCCTAAACCCCTAAACCCCAAACCCTAAACCCCAAACCCTAAACCCCAAACCCTAAACCCCAAACCCTAAACCCCAAACCCTAAACCCCAAACCCTAAACCCCAAACCCGAAACCCTAAATCCCTAAACCCCAAACCCTAACCCCCAAACCCTAAACCCCCAAACCCTAAACCGCAAACCCTAAACCCCCAAACCCTAAACCCAAAATCCCAAAACCCTAGACCCGTAGACCCTAAACCCCCAGACCCTACAGGGTATCGGCTCTCTGTTAGCCCTTGTCTCTCCTCCAGGCGAGCCCCCAGCGGCGCAGAGAGGACTCAAGCCTACCTCAGTTTGAGGCTCTGGTCTTCCCCAAGCCCTGTTTAGGGTTTAGGGGTTTAGGGGTTTAGGGGCTAGGGGTTCAGGGGTTTAGGGGTTTAGGGGTTAGGGGTTAGGGGTTTAGGGGTTTAGGGTTTCGGGTTTAGGGTTTAGGGACGCTTAATATAGGAGCCTCTAATAATTGCCTATATATGCCATTTTGGGGGTTCCTTGTTATAGTTATAGTATAATAATTATTGTATGGCCTCAGTTTGAGGCGCTGATCGACATCGCTCGCAGCCGCGAAGGCCGTCAGAGCTTGCACAGGGTTCCTCAAATTTGTTTAGAAAAAATGCTTGGGCATTTATGTGGTCCGGGTTTTACGGTTTAGAGTTTCCTAGGTTGCGGTTTCGTGTAGCTTCTTATCTATTTCAGCTTTGGTATTGGTTCTTCGTGCGGCACGGTTTACGTATCGTTCAAGTTGTATTTTCGGGCCATCAAGACCAAATACAAATTCCCTGTGTAATATAGCCCCGGTTCTTGAGTGTGTCACAAGTCTGGACGAGCAAGGTCTTGCGCGTCTACAGGCTCAGGCAGGACAAGAAGGAAGCGCTAATCGCGGAGTTCGTCTGGATGTACCATGCCATGACCACCTGGCAGCTACCTCGATTCGCACTCCAGGCCATTATTCCCCCAACCCTAAACCCTAAAAAGCCCCAAGCTTTAGGTTTCCCCTAAATTAAACCTTATATCCAAGCCTTGAACCCTCTAGCCTCAAACTCATAAACAAGATGCCAACTCATAAAGGAACACAGAAAAACCTTGCCCCGAAAAAAGCATATAAAACCCCAATGGAACCGATCCCGAGAAGCCCTACCCTACATGCCCATACTGCGGTATATACCAGAGAAAAATCACTTAGGCCACCGTTCAGTTCTCGGATTCCTGAACCTTACAACTAGGCCATACCTTAACCCTGAAGAAGGACCTATATAAGGAAATCATAGTAGGGAACCCTAAAAAGGTAGGTTCTTCAGGCTTAAGGTAAGCCTTACAACCCAAAGCTGTTCGCCTGAAATCCAAAGCCCAGAATCCTTAACCCACGGCCCTAAACCCTAAGGCCAAAACCCCAAACCCTAAATCCCAAGCCCTAAACTGTAAACTCGATCCCTATAGTAACATTATATAAGTCCTAAAGCCTATAAAGTCCATCGTGTGCAGAGGCTATCTTCGAGTTCCTCGACTCCTCCGAATGCACTTTCCGAGCCTCACCGACCTTGATCGGCTCGGCGGCAGGTGTTTCAAGCATTGGAGGTGGGTTTAGACTTTTCGGGTTTAGGGTTTAAAGAGTCTTGGTTTGGGGTTTAAGGGTTTGGGGTTTAACGGATTACGGGTTTAGGGGTTTAGTGTTAAGGGGTGCAAAACGGCTCCAGGATTTTTAAATTAGAGTGTGTAATTATACGGTTTATGCAGGGTTTGCATAAGTTTTAGAAGGGTCGAAGAAGGGTTCCGTACGAGTTCCACAAGGGTTGTTCCACACATCCCGCTGCCGCTTACGGTTCAGGTTTTTCTTGAACAACTGGTGTTTTTGTTACCCAGGGTGTGCCATAACCCCTAGAACCCTTTTTGTTTGGGGCGGTCGACGGGTTTAGTATGGGCAAGTTACTTTCAAGAAAGCCTTCTGTTTCAGTCGCGACAGAATATTGGAGTACTGCAGAAGTTGCACTGAACTTTTCAGTGAAGGGAGCCAGAAGCCTAAGCCCTGATTTAGAGCAGCTGTCAGGTGGTAAATCGGCTATTTCTTCGGCAATGTCGTCGGTTGGGTTTCTTCGGCAGCGCATCTGCGATGCCATCTGCAACATGGACTAGGGACAATGCTTGCAGTAGCGCAAGTTCTTTGAGTTGATGCATGTTGTATTTTTCAGATCGCACTTGTCATCTTGCTCTAAAACGATTGGCCCTACAGCGCCAACGCCGCGCTTCGCCTCCGAAGCCGGGTCCAGACGTCTCACCAACGGCGGCAGCATGCGATTTCGGGAAAGGCTGCGTGCTGTGAGGAAGGGATTTAGGGATTTAGGGTTTAGGGTTATATATGGGGGATGAATAATCAGGATCCGATTCCTCCAGGGACTCTGTGGCCTTAGAGGTTGTGTAGTGAAGGTCATGGTTCTGTAAAATAGCGGCCTGAATGACTAACACTGTCTCTCTCCCTGCAGTGTGTCCAAAACCCTATTCCAGTTAATTCTTAAGGCGTCGATCGAATCCAATGTCCAGTTCTAAACCCGAAACGCTCACGTTCGCGGCTTGGGGCTTCATACAGCTTGATGTTGAATAAGTCATCATACCGTTTTCTATACTATACACAGCAGCGAGTCATTGACGCCCCTGCGGAATATAAAAAAGACTTTCAGAATTGGTCCCTGAAGCCCTAAACACCACCCCCGAAGTCCTAAGACCAAACATGGAGGCCTATCTTGGCGGCCCAAATACTTAGCGAGACTCTGCGTCAAGCTTTCCACAACATGCTATTGAGGAGTTTAGTCAGCCCCGAAAACCTAAACCTTAAAACGCTAAACCAAACCTGGTCGAATCAGGCCGCTAGGGTGTTAGAGTTTTAGGTTTTAGGGCTTTAGGGTTTTAGGGCTTAAGGGCTTAGGGTTTTAGGGTTTAGGGTTTAGGGGTTTGGGGTTTCGGGTTTTAGCCTTTTTCGGTATCCTAAACCCGAAGCCCTACACTGAGGCCATACCGTCCTGGTTCATCAAAGTCGAGGAGATGCGCGAGAAGCTGATCAAGAACAACAACCAGACGTGACCCAGCTTAGAGCGCTTTTTCAAGGACCCGCACGTGAAATCAGCCATGAGTCCCTAGGAGGGGTTCAAGGGATGCCATTCGTCATACCCGGGCCCGAAAAGAGCACTGCATGACTCAGTGCCTAAACCCTAAACCCTTAAACCTAAGCCCTAAACTCAGGGTTTGGGGAAAGAGGCCGTTACGGCTTTGGTTTTGGATCTTAAGCCCCTCAACCCTAAACCCTAACCGCCCAGCTGCAGGGTTTAGGATTTAGGCCTTTAGGTATTTCGAGGTTTAGGATTTGAGGCTCCCAAACTCATACTGAGTTCGGGGGCCTTCAGGAATTACAACAGGGGTTTGGGGTTTAGGGTTCAGGGTTTACCTTACAGGATACACGTCTGGGGTACATTTCCTGTGGCAACAGAATCTTATCGTCACCCTGAGAACAGAACCCTTTAAAGAAGACGCCTCAAAGTATCAACATCACTATCCTCGTGCCGTTACTGTATGGCAAAGCGGATCCCAGCACCAATAATCCTAAATCCATGCTCCGCCTTTCTGGATTCACCACAAAGGATGCCTTTACTTAGATAGCCCGTGGGAGAACTTTATATAAGCTTTTTGTATGTTCGTTCTATCTTAGAAGTCTTCGACTTTTTTGGAGCCCGGCTAGTCAAGAGAGGAAAGTTACCAGGATCCCTTCTCTAATTAGTCAGGTCCCAACCTTGGATGCCACCTAAACCCTAAACCCTAAAGCCCTATACCCTAAACCCTAAACCCCTAAACCCCTAAACCCTAAACCCTAAACCCCTAAACCCCTAAACCCTAAACCCTAAACCCCTAAACCCTAAACCCTAAACCTCTAAACCCCTAAACCCCTAAACCCCTAAAACCCTAAAACCCTAAACCCTAAACCCTAAACCCTAAACCCCTAAACCCTAACCCCTAAACCCCTAAACCCCTAAACCCTAAACCCTAAAACCCTAAAACCCTAAACCCTAAACCCTAAACCCTAAAACCCTAAACCCTAACCCCTAAACCCCTAAACCCCTAAACCCTAAACCCTAAAACCCTAAAACCCTAAACCCTAACCCTAAACCCTAAAACCCTAAACCCTAACCCCTAAACCCTAAACCCCTAAAGCCTTAAACCCTAAACCAACCCGACAGCCGATTTGGAGATTTTGTGTCCTATGCCCTGGGGTTTTGGGCTGAGTGTCTAAGGTTTAACTCTCTCTGTGCTCGAGTGCAGACACTTTTGCTAGGACCTGGAGTAGGCCCTTATTCCCTTTTTTTTAGGGTTCAGGTTCCCTTCTAAGCCCCTTTAAACCAAAAAAGGCACCCTTTTCATTCCTAGGGTACTCTTAGGTCTAGTTTGGCTTCTCCTCAAACTTGAACTAGTGGCCTGGCTTTTAGGGTGTAAGGTCTGAGGGAGGATGAGGTGTGTAAAGTTTATGCTGCACCCAGAGGCCGCATAGTAGTTCCTTTTTGGGATTACCTTATAGGATTCTCTATATGAACCCCAAAAAGGAACTACTATGGGGCCTCTGGGTAGGGCTCCATGGGCTCCAAGCCGAGCATGAGGTAGGAGCTCGGGAACTTGGGGGCTGCCCTCAATGCCCTAAACCCTAAACCCTAAACCCTAAACCCCTAAACCCAAAACCCAAAACCCTAAGCCCTAAACCCCTAAACTTAATGCGGAGCCGCGGAGGTACTGGGTGCCTCCTTTTGTGAAGGAGAAGCGATTCCACAACTGGCTGACAGAGGCATCGTCTGCTCTGGGGTCCAGACTAGGTAGAGCTTTGGGACATTTTATATTTTCGTTTATTGGGCTAAAGAGGATCTTATTTACTAATATTTTTCAAAGGCTTTAAAAGCCCCACCTAGCAGAGCAACTTAGGATTGTGTGAATTGTGGTTTAGAGGATTAGAGGGTTTGGGGCGTTTAGAGTTTTATGAGTTTTATGTGCAGGCTTCGGGTCCTATGCTTTAGAGTCAGAAGGTTCTGGGTTTGGGGGCTGTTTGGGTTTGTGGTTTAATTCGAGCTTAGGTTGCTCCATGCCTGAAGGCAGACATCGAGTCATCTTTGCACACATCATGGGCACCAAATTTGAAAGCCTAGGCGCGAGTACTGAGTACCAAGATCGAAAAACCCTGAAAACCTCCCGACGCCAAAATCCCAAAGCCCCTAAACCCAAACCCCAGACCTAAACCCCAAACTCGCTGTCCTGCGCGTTTGTTCGGGAGCCTTCAAACTTGCCCTAAGGTTCCAAGCACCCAATAATCATACACGCTCCCAAATACTGACCCACAAAACTATTATCCCGAATCCCAACCTACAAAACTATAAGTCCCAAACCCCACGTACCCTTGGGTCCTTTTGGACCCTTACGGCCAGAGAGCCCCCCGAGCTTGCTACCGAGTGGCCTCGTAGACATAGGGCTCGGAGCTCCCCCAACCCGCCAGTTTATGTTTTTGGTTTAGGGTTTAGGGTTTCGGGTTTAGGGTTTAGGTTTTAGGGGTTTAAGTCTAGGGTATAGGGTTTGTAAGTAGATTTCAAGCTTTTTCCCTATGTGAGGTCTTTGGTTCCCCTTTAAATGGACCAATACCAACAAGCAAGCCGTTTCTTATTCCTGAGTTACCGGGGGCCCTAGTAATTAGATTTCCCCCCATAAATCATTCTTTAAACCTCCGAAACGGCTTCCTGCGTGAATCGAGTTGCGTAGGGCCTTTGGGTCTAGGCTCTTTTGACATGGTACGGTCAGGGAGATGGGTCATGGGGATTTCAGAATCATTAGTCGAATATGGAATAACCTGAATGATAAGTAGTACATGACACTATTCCTGAGGCTGCCCTATTAGGGTAAGACGCAATATGCCCTTAAACCCAGTGAATGATCAAGCCCCCTATAACATGCATTGAGACCCCTGCATCACGGCAAACGCATGCAAGGCCCGCGACTGGTGTGTGTCCCGGAATCGCTTCTGGGGCACGTCCGGGCCTCAGAACCCTTAGCCCTTAAGAGCCCCACCGGAATCTTGGAGTTCAGACTTTGAAGGGAGCCGTGAGGTAGACAGAGACACACATATGCACCGTCTCTCATCTCTCTTTCTCTCTCTACCCTCTCGCTCTCTCTGTGTCGGTCGCTCTCGCTCACCCCATCTCCGCAAGATGTTGTGCACAATGTACAAACCTATACGTGTAAGTACTTTGACCCCGAAGCCGAAGCCCAACACACCCATATCTACCGAAGGCTGCAGCTAGTCAATGTTATACAAATTAACACTAAAATCAATATATATATATATATATAGTTGATGTCTTGTCGCCATCAGGCTCCTGTGAAAATAGACCCAGGCCCGGTCCGAAGTTGCATTTCTAAGTCCGAAGCCGAAACGCAAGGCTATGATAACCTCCGATATCCATTAAGGACCACAAGGGATCTATTAAAGGGCCATTGGGGGATCCTGGTTCTCCCATCCCAAGCCCTCAACATCTCCAGAGGCTTTAGGGTTTAGGGCTCCAAAATGAAGGCTTGAGCTAAAATTTCCGGCAAGACCTCACACACCCAGCGCTTGCCCTGCAACCCCAACCCTGCACGCTAAATCACGGTTTAAGGGGCAGCCCCTACCCTAAACCCTATAAACCCGGAGCCCCGAGCCTTGAGCCCTAAACCGTAAACCCTAACCCCAAAACCCTGAACCCTGAGCCCTAAACCGTAAACCCTAAACCTAAAACCCTGAATTGAATCCTGCGGCCCCCTAACTCCCAACCTGAAGAGCCCCGAAAGTCCGAAATCCCCTGAACTCCAAAGCCGAAACGACATAGCTAAGTCCAAGGCCCTAAACCCTAAACGAATGTAGGAACCTGGCCCTATAACCCCAATATATATATATATATATATATATATATATATATAGTAGGATTCATACAAGGAACCCTAAGGAACCCTCATAAAGGCCCAAGGTTTCTTAATCAGGTTCCTACATTAGGTTTCGATTTGGAACAAGTCTTAACTTTCCTTGTTGATGAACATAGAGCCCTTATTATGAAGGATTTTGGGGGCCGTTGAAATCGACACCTAGTAAAAGCCGGAAAGTCCTGAGTGTAATGCCGCAACCAAACCCCACGACACCCTGAGCCACTTTCGAGGGCAACAGCCCTGAAGCTTCAATCCTTCCAACCACGAATCCCCATCCCAAACCGCAAACCCCCAAGCCTCCAAACCCCAAACTCCCAACCCCTATATAAACCCCAAACCCCCAAACTCCTTTACTTGATTCGGGATGATTTGTGCCAGGATTCTTTTTGCTGTACCTTAAGGGCATGAGGATTACAATTTGGGTACGGCAGTCTGTTTTTTTCATGTTAAGGGCTCTGTATCAACACATTATGAATATTATCCGACTGTTACAGAGTGGGGGCGGTATCCAAATTACAATGCTTCGACATTAAATGCTTCTACTTGACGGATCATGGAACTTAGCAAACAGGGTGGGTTATAAGACCCCTGAGTGAGGCTATCCTTGTTGTAGTCATAATTATCAGTTCCCGAAGCTCTAAACAATAAATCCAACACCCCTAATCCTAAACCCTAAACCCTAAACCTATTTATAACATCCCTAAACCCTAGGACCTTACTTACTAAGCCCCATGAGCCTCCAAGCGGAATCTCGCATCCTCGTTTCAGCCTTTAGGCCCATCCCCCTCTGGGTTTCCGCAGACTTCGAGGAGGCGGACATGGGTGGTTGTCAAAATTAGGGTCCCTTCTGGGGTCCCTCTTTTATACGGCACCTATTATTTAGGGTAACCAAAAAGGGACCTTAATTTTGACAACTGCCCACATGAGGGTCTAGCATTGCGGGTTTAAGGGTCTAGGGCTTAAGGTCTAGGGCTTAGGGTCTAAATCGTAGGGGTTTAAAGGGTTTGAGAACTGAGGTTTCGGGTTTTGGATGTGTTGGGCCTACTGCCAGGGGGTTATACAGGGCTACTGGGTTCGAGAGGGTTTCTTCAGAGGCAGCCTTGAGGTTCCTGTAGGGTTTATAGGGTTTAGAGTAGGGTTTAGAGAAGGGTTATATATATAAATGTGTATATATATATATATATATACATAAATAAGTATATATAAATATATACATAAATAAATAAATGAATATATATATATATATATATATATATGTATACACACACATTATGGTAGTTGCAGGCGTT
This sequence comes from Symbiodinium sp. CCMP2592, assembly GCA_905221615.1. Classification (NCBI taxonomy): domain Eukaryota; class Dinophyceae; order Suessiales; family Symbiodiniaceae; genus Symbiodinium; species Symbiodinium sp. CCMP2592. Next base: position 41,592 of record CAJNDT010005558.1, read on the forward strand.
TCAGGTTTGGGGCTGAAGAGTTTCAGGGCTTTTTTGGGGGGGTCGAGCTGTTGACATGTTGGCGGTTTGGATTTCTGGGGATTGGGGTTTAGGGTTTAGGGTTCAGGGTTGAGGGTTTAGGGTTTAGGGTTTATGGATTTCTGGGGATTGGGTTGTTGGGGTGTTCTCGGGTTTGGGAAGCTTTAGGGTCGAAGGGGATGGAGGTTTGGATGTTAGCTTTGGGTTTTTGGCTTGTCCAGGCATTTAGGGGCTTTCGGTGTGGGGGGAGTTTAGGGCGGTTCAGGTGTTTGGACTCTGAGTTCACGGGTTGGAGTCCAAATTTCTTTGGGTTTGGGGATTGTGGGTTGGGGTTGGGCTTTGGGGATCCAGACGCACGCACCCGCTGCTTCTGGCACGGAGGGGCACACTTGCACCAGGATACCGCCCCAAGCACCCGAGCTCGTCTCAATTTTAATTGGCAGTAAGGAGCTTTCACTACTACTACTACTACTACTACTACTACTACTACTACTACTACTACTACTACTACTACTACTACTACTGCAATGGGGCTTTCTTGATTTTGCGATGTTTTCAGGTTGAGCCCCAGCGCCCGAGAACCCCCAAACCCCTAAACCCAAAGCCCCAAGAAGCGCAAGATCCAAAACCACCAAAACCCAAAATACCAAAGCCCCGACAACCCCAAATCCCCCAACCCCCAAACCCCTATACTATAGTTATAGTACCCTTATAGTTTATAGTAGAAACCCCCAAACCCCTATACTATAGTTATAGTACCCTTATAGTTTATAGTAGATCCCTTCTAGTTTCCCAAACCCTCACAACCCCCCAAAAACCTTCGGGGCTTTTGTCCTCTGCTGGCAGGTCCTAAACTGTCCTAAACCCTAAACCCTGAAACCCTAAGCCCTATATTTACCCTAAGCCTTCTATATACCCCCAAAACAGACCCTGAACCCTTAAACCCTAAGTAAAGCCTATATTTACCCTAAGCCCTACATACCCCCAAAACAGACCCTAAAGCCTCTGCTAAGCTGCCGGCAGGTCGTGTGCATCGGCTCAGTTGCCGAGCTAGAGAAGTACGCGGGGAGAGAGATCAAGGCCCAGCTTGGCTTATTCCTAGGGTTCCTTGGGTTCCTTTAAAGGGGTCTAGAAGGGTGACTATAAGGGATACTACAAGGGTACTATAATACAGGGACTTTATGGGCGTTTTTCGGAGGGTGTTGAGGGCTGCTTTCTATCTATCTATCTATCTATCCTTCTTTCTTTCTTGCTTTCTTTCTATTATCTACCGATCTATCTATCTATTAGGTCTAGCTATCTATATACATAGATGTTTTATATGGGGGGTTAGGGGGCTCAGGGGGCTCAGGGTTAAGGGTTTACGGTCAGGGTTAAGTGGTAGTTAGGGTTCAGGGGTTAGGATTTTAGGGGTTAGCAGGGCTGCTGTCAGGGCTTTGAGTCTACAGCTGAGGGTTTAGGCCCAGGGCTCAGTTAAGGTTGAAGGGTTTGTTGATGTTTACTCTTTAAGGGTTGACGGTGTCGGCCTTTGTTTAGGAGGGTCGTGGGATTTACTAAGTCGGTATAGTGCAGAGTTACAAGTACCATCACTCCACGTGGGATACTTTTCAGGGTACTTATAAGCCTACTTGTCACTTACTTACCAAGTTCGCCGACCCTCCAAGCACGGGTTTCTAAGGGTTCCCGAGGGTTAAGGCAATTGTGCTCTCCGCACCAATCAGATGCAACAGATCGAAGCCTCGGGGTTTACTTCCAGGATCTTAGGATAGAAGTGCCCTAAGCGGGGCTCTCGTCATTTATATAGCCTTATTTACAACCTTACCGTTAAGTCCCATGAACCTCGAAGTACTTTCGGCGTTTCAGAAAGGAAGTGGGAGAGTGGTCATCAGGACGGGGTTCTGTTGGGGTTTGGCAAGGGGGTTGAAGGGTTTATGAGGGTTTCAGGGCGGGCTCTACAGTAGAAGCCTAAAGTTGGAAACTCCATAGCCTCAATCCTTAAGAGTAATGTATAGGGAATCCCAACACTATTTGGCCTTAATCCGGTTTCCAACTTTATGGAGTTTACTATATGAGGGTTTCAAAAAGCCACCGCTGTCGGGCAGGAGTCTTAACTGTCAGTGGTTGGCAGAGTTGACCATACCGCATGCCCCATTCTCAAACCCTAAGCTCTACCCTGAAGCCGAAAAGCAGAGTTCCCGAACTTCGGATTTAGGTTTTGATGGCTTAAGGTAAAAGCCAGAAAGTTGGAATATGATTATCCAACCCTTCTATGGTAAATTATAGGGTATCCTACCATGAAACCATATTCCAACTTTCTGGAGTTCCCTGTAGGATTTGGCACAGTGCAGCCCAGAGCCGACTCTATAGGTTTGAAGCCCCAAGTCCAACCATTTGCACATGCATCAGAAAATCGTGGTCCGAATACTCCTTTCATATCAGCTCGAAAAATGTGTATCAAGAGTATTTCGCCTTCTAACTTCTAGTTTCAATGGACTCTGCGATGATACTATGTGTGTATATATATAATATATATATATATATATATAATATATATATATATATATATATATATATATCTATTTGTGTATGTGTGTGTATACCCTGAACCCTATTCTATTTAAGCTCGATCCCTGACCACTCTGACTGAGGACATCCATCGCCACTTCATAGACGACATCCAGCAGCCTGGCAAACACCAACAAGATTACAGACATGTCCTGGGTGTTCCCGGTTCTTTGCACGGTCCTCTGCTCCTGGGCTTCATGAACATGCAGGATTGATCCCCTCATTCCCAGGGTACCCAGGGATACCCAAGCCTCCCACCGCACCCCGATGCCCGAAATACTCAGTTCTGGCTGCGCAGCCCCAAGCTTCAAAGCCCGTGCTAACTTCCCCCCAGAGTCCTGAAGCACCTATGCTGTAGGGTACATGATACTGCTCTAAACTAAATCCTAGAGAAACCCTAAACTAAGCCCAAGTCTACCTACACTAAACCCGAAACCCTAAACTAAACCCTAAACACTAGACTAAACCCTAAACACTAAACTAAACCCTAAACACTAAACTAAATCTTAAAGAAACTCAACCCTGACTTTTACGAGGATCCCGTCTCAGAAGGGCAAAGGCATGCTCAAGCGCATCGACGAGGCCCACCAGCGCGTCGGATCACGGAAGTACTGGTTCTGTTCAGGTTTCCTTCGGGATCCTTTAAGAGTTACTTGTGAGGGTTCTGTTTTAGGGTTCCTTCTTAGGGCTTCTTTTAAGGTATTCTTCTCGGGGTTCCTTTTGAGGTTCCTTTAAGGTCACAGCCTTTTTGGGGTTCCTTTATTTGGGTTCCTTTTGAAGCTGCTTATCGGAGACTGCTTTGAGCGTTTCTCGGGGGCTTGTGGCGATTCGTTTAAAGGCTCGACAAGGGTTCTATTAGGGTTTAGGGTTTAGGGTTTGGTGTGTAGCATCCAGCCAAGACGACGAGATGAGCCTAAAACCCACTAAACTTTAAACGCGAAGCCCCCAAAACCCGAACCCTGTGCTTTCTGCGGGCTTTCTGACTTGAAGATTGCGGGGCTGAGGATTCAAGTGCGCCCTTCCTTGTGTTAGCGTACGGGCTATGGGGCGTAAAGGCTTAGGGTTATACCGTTGCACGGATCGCACGGTTTGAGAAACAATGCAGACACTGGCTCGACAGGCTCCTGTCTCTTCCGGGTAATTAGCCGTGGTCCCTTTTCCTAGGCTTCAGGGTATCGAATGCGGCCTGCTAAAGCGTGAAACTCTGAGCATGCCCTCGTCTAGAGTCTAGCGGGGCCGGCGTAAGAGTGTGACAGTCTGTTTTGGAATAGGACTCATCTCTGAAGCTCTGAAGCCTGCAGGAAGCACGCCAGCATGCTTCGAAAGAAGCGAAGGGATTGCATCAGTCGTGTCCTGTGACCGAGGGCGAGAACACCCACACCCCAAGTACCATAATTTAGCAGGTCCCATGGAGTTTCCGAAAATTAGGGATACCATATTTTGGTGTTATAATGAGGGTCCTACTATGTAGGGTACTATATCAATATCAGGGCCCCCTATTTTCGGAGACTCCCATTTACGCACCAACCCTCACATCTCCGAAGCCTGAACTCATTATTGGGCATCCGCCCGAAGCAACCCTGAGCCAAATTTCCCAAATCCCTCCCTTTGGGGTTTGGGGTCAGTCTAGGGTTTAAAGGGAACTCCAGAAAGTTGGAATATGGTTTCAGGGTAGGATACCTTACAATTTACCATAAAGGGGTTAGGATAATCATATTCCAACTTTCTGGCTTTTACTTTAGGGGTTTAGGGTTTAGGGTTTCTAGTAATCCCTCCGGATCCTGAGATTCGGAACCTAGAGTCGCAAGTCATCGCCGATCTGAAGAACCCCCTGAACCCCTGAACCCTACGCTAAGCCCTGAAATCCAGCAGTCTTAAACTCGAAACCCGAAATTACCCAAACCCCTGAGCATCGAAACCCTAAACCCTCAACCCCGTAATAACTTGATTTTGGTTAGTAGGGAATGGAGGTATGGGGTACAATTATAGCTACTGTTACTACCATTCTTCCATTCCCTACCAACCAAAGGTAAGAATAAGGTCCATTGCAACTCTAAATCTCTCAGCCTCGAACCCCAAATCTTTGGGAAGGTTTTCGACTGCTGGTTTGAAAGCGGATCGATGCCTTATGCCTCCAAGCACTACCCCTTCGAGGGTAAGGAGGCAAGGTCTTAGTAGCATTAGCAGAGTATGGGAGTTTCCGAAAATGGGGGACCCTAAAAAGTAACCTAAATAGTAAGATCCCTATTATAAGGACCCAAAAATAAGGTATCCCTAATTTTCGGAAACTCCCCTGTGTTGGCAACCTTTAGCTTTTCTCGGGGTGCCATGTCCCTTTAGGGGGTAGGGTTCCTTAACGGGGTTCCTTTAAGGGATCTGAGTAAGTCTTCCATAGGGTTTAGGGTCGAGGGTCTTGGCGTCTGAGCATAAGGATCCTAGTTTTGGGGTGCAAGGGGGGCCTATACGGGAGATTTGAACCTTGGAGATCTTTATGTTTTAAGTGGTCTGGACCCCTAGATTAGGGTTTGCAGGGTAGCAGTTCAAGTTTTGGCTCCAGGTACCTCCTTCCGAAGTCCGCATAAAGCCCGGAGACAAAGCCGCAGAGGATGTAGGTGATGTATGGTTCAGGGTTCAGGACACGCGCCCAAAACCTCGATGCCCAAGCGGATCGGAGCCTTTGTCTAGACTCCCATGACTGAACCGCAAGCCAGCTTTATCCTAAAGCTCGCAACGTCTATCGAATTAAAATAGAAAGCCACAAGGCGCTTAAGAGTCCCCGGACCCTTTGTTAGTTAACCCTGTGCCACACCCGCAAGGAGCTCAGCCCCGCCTAAAGTCTTCGAAAGAAACCCTTCTAGACCACTAAATAGTATCCAGGACAGTCTCCTCTATACAACCCCGAAAGCACACTTACAGACCTCAGCCCAGCCTTAAGCCCCAAACCCGAAGCCCTGAACCCTAGACTGCCTAAGCCCTCAACCCTAAACCCTAAACCCTAAACCCTAAACCCTAGACCCTAAACCCTAAACCCTAAACCCTAAACCCTAAGCCCTAAACCCTAAACCCCTAAACCCTGAGCCTGCGGCAGGAGTTTGAGAAGAGCTTTCCAGCTCAGTTCATCGCTGAAGGTCTCGATCAGACCCGCGGCTGGTTCTACACGCTTATGGTGGAGCCGGCTGGTTTAGGGCTTGGGGTTCTTAAGATTTAGGGATTGGGGTTTAGAGGTTTAGGGCTTCTGCATCGGTGTTTGGAGCTTATGGTGGTGCCGGGTGGTTAAAGGTTCGGGTTTAGGGTTTGTTATATCTAAGCCATTTACAGGTGGGTAGTTATATGGTGGGTAGTTTCCCATAAGCCTCCCATACCACTCCTATAAGGTAAAGGGGGTCTTATGGGAGTACTATGGAAGAAGAACTACCCACCTGTAAGGGGCTTCTATTATAGGGGTTCAGGCTTATAGCGTTTATGGTGGTGCCGGCAGGTTGAGGGCTTTGGATCTACAGGATTTGGGGTTTGGGGTTTATGGGGCTCGTAGAGTTTAAAAATCTGCAAGGCCTAAGTTTTGGTGTTTCTAGAGGTTTAGGCGGGATTTGAGGGTATCGGCTTTTTCCGGGCTCGCATTTAAGGTTTAGCCACGGTTAAATTAGTAAGATAAGAAGCACAAAGGCCTCAACAAGGATGCAAGGTTAGTCTTGAACAGCGACCTACCTTTGTATTTACCTCACGTCGGCTTGCGCTGGCTCGTACCGCTACTACATGCAAGTGATGCAGATCTTGTCGCGGCCGAGCGTTCATTGTTTGAGGCTCAAGTGAGGCTTGGGAATTTATTTCTTTCATGATGGTACATCCTGAGCACCTGAAGCACTAAATACAGGCCCTTGGACCCAACTTAGGCCAGCTCAGTTTCAGCATGTTGGTTCAAGGGTCTATTGCTTGTTTTATGGGTTTTGGAGGTGGGGTGTAGGGTCTTTGCAATTTGTTCTCCGAGCAATGCCAGTAGTGATTATGCAATGCTGAGGAGAGGGACAATGTGGACAATCAGCAGCGGCTAAAGCAATGATATCAATCACATGGCACCGTTTGTCATCATCACCATCGTCATCATGGACGCTGCTACCGTCTTTTCTGTCGTTGTTGTCAGAGTTTGGGTCATAGTCGTCGCCATCGACACCACTGTCATCGCCATCGCCAGCACCATCACCACCATCATCATCGTCACCACAACCATCTTCATCGTCATTCTCGTCATCATCATCATCATCATCATCACCATCACCATCACAAACACCCCCCCCCCCCCCCCCGACGCCAGGAGTTGGGAAACCCTGATCCCAGACGCCATAAACCGGGCGGCAGCTTGTGCCAGGTTTTGGGAACCCACCTGTTCGACAGCCCTCCCTTCCAGAACCTCATTGTCAACGGCCTGGTGCTGGCCGCTTCCTGGCCGCGAGGTTTAGGGTTTGGGGGTTTAGGGTTCCTGAGCGTAGGAACCGCGATTTTTGCCCAAGAAGTTTCCAATAATCTAGGACAGTATGGTAAATCGGGGAACCACCTACGTCAACAACGCCTGAAGCTTCACCTTAACTAAGCGGAAAGCCTAAACTCTACAAGCTGCCTGGGAACCGAGCCTGACGCCCTAGCCCGAAAACCCACATCCTGAACCTCAAAAACGGGGCCCTTCTAGCGGCAAGTGCTGGGCCACCAGCTGAGCTTCGGTTCTTACGTCTGAAGTCTGCAAGCCATAAGCCCCGAGCCCAGAACGTAATCGAAATGGCTGCAAACCGACACCTATACAAGTCCACAGCCAGGCCCTGATCGCAACCTTTTAAAGGCCTCCTGGAACCCTTTGCCGAAGACCTATGACACTAAGCCATAAACCCGAAACCCTACACTTCCTACAAACCCTAAAGCCTGAAGGCCCTAAACCCTGAAAAAAAGACCGTCAACCCAACCCCCTAAGCCCTAAACCCCAACCCCCTAAACCCTAAACCCTAAACCTTAAACCCTAAACCTTAAACCCTAAACCCTAAACCTTAAACCCTAAACCCTAAACCCTAAACCCTAAACCCTAAACCCTAAACCCTAAACCCTAAACCCTAAACCCTAAACCCTAAACCCTAAACCCAAACCACGTGCAGCCTCTCTCCGAGGCAGATGGCAAGAAGATGTCCAAGCGCCTCAAGAACTTCCCCGATCCCCAGGACTTGAGGTTTAGGGTGTAGGGTGCTTAGGGTTTAGGGTGTAGGGTTGAGGGTGTAGGGCTTTAGGGTTTAGGGCTTAGGGTGTGGGGTTTTAGGATGTAGGGTTTAGGGTGTAGGGTTTAGGGTTTAGGGCTTAGGGTGTAGGGTTTAGGGCTTAGGGCTTAGGCTTCTCCAGGGTACTATAAGGGTTTGGGTTCTATAAGGGTACTATAAGGGTACATTATATTGGGTTCTATAAGGATTTGAGGTTTAGGGCTCAGAGCGCTTAGGGTTTTAGGATGTAGGGCTTTAGGGTTCAGGGCTTAGGGTGTGGGGTTTTGGGTTTTGGGCTTAGGGTGTAGGGCTTCGGGTTTAGGGCTTCGGGTTTTGTGCTTCGGGTTATTTAGGGCTTCGGGTTTTGGGCTTAGGGTGTAGGGTTTAGGGTTTTGGGCTTAGGGTGTAGGGTTTAGGGCTTCGGGTTTAGGGCTCTGGGATGTTTTGGGTTCAGCGTGGTTGGGGCTGAGGGCTTCGGGCCTGGCGTTGGAGGGTCGAAGGTCTCGTCACGTCTGCAGGAGCCTCGCCCCAGGATCTACCGTACTTCTCCAGGGTACTATAACGGTACATATATTGGGTTCTATAAGAGTTCTACAAGGGTATTGTAAGGGTGCCATAAGGGTGCCATAAGGGTACCATAAGGGTACACTATATAGGGTTCTATAAGGGCCATATTAATTACAAGGGTTCTATGAGGGCTCTACTATTTACAAGGGTTCTATAAGGGCTATACTACTTGATTACAAGGGTTCTATAAGGGTTCTGGAGTACCATGCTTGATTGCTTTGTTTTAGGACTTGTTCCGCAAAGGAGCCATGATAAAATGAAACAAAGCCTCAAATTCTGTCTCCCTGGCTAGGTCAAAGTCTCAGCACAGGGTTCCCTTAACCCTAAATACTAAACCGTAGTCATGTGGGAACTATGAGACCAGGCTATTCCACAACAGTTCAAGCCCCCCCCCATGTTGAGGACTCGGCTGCAGGCTATAATGCAGAGGTATGAATTCTTAGAATCGGCGTTTGAGTAATGAGTAATGAGCAATATTCTCCTTGTTTATGTTGCCAGTCAAAACCCTATTCGAAGGCTTCAAGCCGCCATATTGCAGCCTTCAGCCAGAATGGCTTGCAGGTTTAAGGCAGTGGGAAACCTTGAATCCAACTTGTTTGCATCTGTATAACTTGGGGCTCGCGCGTCAGCAGTTGATTACACATTCAGGATTTGAAGGTTCGGGTTCGGTGGCCAGGGCGAGCAGTGTTCCGTTCGTCTGCGCGGTGCGTAGCTTTCGGTTTCAGGCTTTTGAATTAAAGGTGCCTGTGTATCAGGTGCGAGAATTTCATTTCAGCACGTTGTTCAACACGTGCAGTAAGCCCTAACCTCCAAACACCACGACCATCCAAAACCCTGAGACCCTCAAAGCCCTGAGGCCCCCAAGCCCTAAACCAGTTTGGGGTGCAGGTTCTAGGTTGCAGGACACCCGGTTTGGCATTTAGCCACTGTGCCCTCTTCGGCTACAGCAAGACGAGATACAACATGAATTTGAGTATGGTCCCAAGCTCCGCAGTTCGGTGGTCCTGTGCTACCGCAACATACTGTCAACCGCATACACATTGAGTTAATGCAAGTAGAGCTTTCGAACCGTTTTTAGCAGATGTACGCGAAACCCGAGCCCATACGCTCGCGAAATATCAGCCAGATCTTGTTGTCAAGGTCTGACTCTTTCAGAGCTGATCTTTGTTGCTTTTTCCACTCATCGCAAGCCATGGCGCGACGCGGCGTGCTGCTGCCCGTGCTGCTGCTCACCGGCCTCCTGTTCCCCGGCGACAAGGAGCTTTCAGCGCTTCGTAGGGGGATTTAGGGTTTGGGGAGGGGGGTTCGGGGGTTTAGGGTTGGGGGTTATTGCGGTTTGTATGTAGGGCTTTGTGTGCATTCTGTGGGGTCTTGTTCTGATCTTTAAGATCGAGATCTGATACATTAGACTTGGTAGGCAAATCAGTAGTATCCGTTTTAATGAGGGGCTCCCTACTAAGGCTGAATAGTGGGAAATGCGGGCCTGCCTTGAAGGGTCTGGTGCCTTCATAATTCGAACAGAGTTTCGGGGTATCGGAGAGTATACTTGTATATGGGGGCTGGAAGGGGGGACGATTTCGAGTGTGCTGCACCAGAACTTCAGATTGTCTACGGAGATTCTACGTGATTGGGCTCCAGTACAAGGGGATTTACATAGGATATCCTTATTTTATATTTTAAGTTTTGCTTACCCGACTGAGGAGAGTCTCAGGCAAGGGTGGGATTTCGGCTTTGGCGTGCAGATTTTCGGTTTTGGATTTAGGGTTAGGGGTTTAGGGTTTAGGGGGGGAGGTCCCGATTCAAGGGGGTGTCGAGAGGCTTTGCATAGGGTTCTGTTTGTGGTTCACGACAATATATTGGCTGCAGGCTGCACCAGAATCCTAGACACCTCTAAACATACCATAAACCTCAAAATGCATGAGTTCACATGGCCCGAGAAACCTTGAAGCGAGCTTTCGTTTGTAAGTAAGTAAACCCTGAAGTCCAAATTCCCCAAGCAGTAGATACTAAACCCACCCAAACCCTAAGCCCCCAACCCCGGTGCCCCAGCTGAGGTGTTTTGTGCAGCCTCCGACCGACCTGCAGAAGGCCTATGAAAATGCGGTCTTGCCCCAAACCAAAAATCTCTATAACCCCTAACCCTAAACCGTTACCCTAAGCTCTCAACCCGCATTTCTGTGTGCTCTCTTTTTGCCTAGGGTTGAGCTGTTCGGCTTTACGGTTTACAGGGAACTCCAGAAAGTTGGAATATGGTTTCAGGGTAGGATACCCTATGATTTACCATAGAAGGGTTAGGATAATCATATTCTAACTTTCTGGCTTTTACTTTATGGGGTTGTAGGTCCCATCTCTGGGTTCAGGGCCAGCATGGGCCCACCGTCCCCCGCAAACCTCAACCATGGAAGTTCTGGTTCAGGGTTTAGGGTTTAGGGCTAAGGTTTAGGGTTTAGGGTTAGAGTCAATCCTTAGTAGCAGAACTCCATGCCGCCGAATTTGGTGAGAACGGTGCAGCCCTAAGCCCTAAGGAATAACATTGGAGATCATGCAGGCTTCTATCTAGATGTGGGTTTCCGAAAATTAGGGGGTACTTTATCTTGGGGAAGATCAAGGAGTTCCTCGGGGCGAGAAAGAAGCAGTTGGACTGGAGGCATCGAGGACGAGTTTGGAGTCCTTCGGTTGATGATATAAATCCTGCATGATCTTAAGGACCCGAAACTATGGGAATTAGGGTATATTCCTTATTATGAGTAATGCAGGTTTGATACCATCAACCGTTACAATAAGGATCCGACTATTTAGGGTACTATACTAGAGTCCCATATATTCGGAAGCTCCCATGGGTGACATGATGTGTTGCCAGGATGCCTCACCCCATACTAGCTTCTGATCAACTCCGAGAGCCCCTAAATCCCATCAGCTCTGACGGAAAAGCCCAAATTAAGTCCATGTGGTTTAGGGTTTAGGGTTTAGGGTTTGTACCCTTGCTATATGTATCTCGAACCCTAGACCGTTTTGACCCTCTCGCAGTCCCACAGGCCTTTAAGACCCAACGGCAATCCACAGACCCGAGCCCTCAACACCAGGCCCACAGGCAGAAGAAGCCCGCAACCTGCAAATAATGAGCCCTGCGCCCCGCACGTTCCACCCTACGTCCCCTTTACAACAACTGAAATTTTATTGAATTCCTTCACCCTCACTGATATGAACCTCCCACCAACCGCTCTACGCTTAGACACAGGACTCAAAACCTCAAGAATCGAACCATCATCCTGAAACTATGATGAAGCCCTATATAGCCACATGAAACATCGTAAGACCATATGAAAGCAGCTTTTTAGCACAATTCCCAACCCGACAGAACCCCGATAAGCGCCTTAGCCGAATCTTGCAACCGGTCCCTGGTGGCACACACTGGCATTGGGTCACGCGCAACAGATGTGGTGCATGCACGCTGAGCGACGGAACCTTTAGGAAACAAGTTACACTAATCCATTACGAATAACAAGAACCGGAGGTGATCCCAAGCCTCCAGTAAAGCCCTCGCATCCCAACGCTCGACTTTAACACCTTGAAGGAGACCCTAAACCCCAAGCCTTAAAGAAGGGCCCGTAGATACAAGAACGAAGGTGATCCCGAGCCTCTCTCGACGCTCCCTGGTGCCTTCCCCCGCTCCGCCTCTGACATCTCAGTGGGATTTCTGAGGATTTAGGGTTCCTTCAAGGCCTTAAGATTTCCTTTCACAGTTGCTTTAAGGATTTAAGGCTGGAGTTGGGGCTTCGTTGTCAGGGTCCAGGAGATTCAACTCTACGTTAACCCCGAGGAGCCTACGCTGTGGTTTTATGGTTTTCGCGTGTCTTCTTGACTCTTCGAGGGGCAGCAGGTTTAGGGTTTCGGGTCTATAGGCTCCCTAGCAGTACCCTTTTTTTCCCTTGCTTTGGTTCCTTGAACAAAAGCTAAGGGGTAGGAAAAAACGTATATCCAAATTATTAGCGGGCTACTGGGGAATCTAGGGTTGGAGGTTCAGGATTTCGAGTGCAGAATTAAAGGTTTCAGACCTGGGAAGTGCAGAAAGCTGGTTCCACAGGAGCAAGGTAGACCTCACTTCATTCCCATAAAGAGCCATCATGCACAACCCAGGGCTTGAAACCCAGAGTGGGTCAAGCTACGGATAAGGGCTGAGGCTGTAGCGTTTGTGTTTGAGGGCTGAGGGCTGCGGGGTTTGGGGTTTAGGGCTTGGGGTTTGGGGTTCAGGTTCGGGCCTGATCACATGATTTCAAGCTCCGGTTTAGTTTCCAACCACCTCTGTCAGAGCTGTTGGCTCCTGAGCTTAAGCTCTTCTGCGGAAACCCTAAAAGCCCTAGGCCTTGAACTGTGGCTACCTTAGGATTCAAATTTCAACCTACCCCGACGATATACAAAACCGAAGGGCCAAGCTCGACTCCTGCGTCTCGTGCGGCTGAACCGTGATGCCTACGGGGTACTTAGAAATACATGTTAATTTTTGGTTATTATAGTCCCTAAGAAACAGCAAAAATTAGATTCTTTGCTAGGGTTCTAAGTTCAGTATGGTGTAAACTTTTAGAATAGCCAAGGAAACCGTGCACCCGTTTAGCCCCAAAACCCCTAGACCTGAAACCCTAAAGCCCTGAAGCCCGAACGCCGTAGCACCCCTAAGCCCTTCCTTATAGTAGCCCTTATAGAGGCCCAGAAACAAACCATCCCGAAACTCCCTCGCTTCGGCCATGGCCTCCGAGAAAGCGCCCCTTCAGCTGGGCCTCCTCCTGGGGGGCTCTGCCTTGCTTGGGGCCTTGTGGCTGCGGAGGCTTCGGGGGGGGTTCTTGCTGGGTGCACATCTCTGGGGCGAAGCCTTCCCCGTACATGATTCCTAGGCCCTATAGACCCTTAAAGCCTTTAGCCCTAAACCCCTACAATTAAACTCTTTACTGTAGTTCATCCTAATCCCTAAACCCTTTCACCCTAAGCTCCTTATGCTTGAACCCTGAACCATGAACCCCAAACACTAAACCCTTTATTGACCCCCTAAACCCTGCAGCCCAAACCCTTAAAACCCTTTAACCCTAAAGCCTAAGCCCTTGACACCCTTAAAAGCCTTCAACCCTAAACCCTAATCCCCAAAAGTCCTTAAAATCCTTTAACCCTAAACCCTAAGCCCTTAAAACCCTTAAACGGCTTCAGCCCTAAACCCAGAGCCGTCGCAGGCGGCGTCAGCGTCTGGCAGACCCCTATGGTTTCGACACCCCCGTGGATCGAACCAAACTGCACACGGTGCCCCTGGCAGAGTTGGGAGGGTCATTTTAAGGGTTTAGGGGTTTAGGGGTTTAGGGTTTGGGGCTTTAGGGCTTAGAGTTTAACTAGGGTTTAGGGTTTCCTTTTGAGGATTACTATAAGGATTTGGTATAGTTGGGGGCCCTAAGAACTGAGAATAGGGTACTTTTAAGGGTTACTGTAAGGGTTTGGTATAGTTAGGGCCCGAAGAACTAGAAGGAAGGGATACGACAAAGTCTAGGGTAGGGCACAAGGGCCTTGAGAACTAGAACAGGGTTCCTTCATGCGGGTTCTATGCGGGCCGTGCATGTGTTCTTTTCGGGTTCTATGGCTCTAGATGGGTTCTACCCTAAACCCTATGTCGGCATTCGCCACGCGAAGACCTCTTTCAAGGCTACGTTATACCATTTCTTGGAGGCGACTACTTGAATGGATTGAGTTCCCGACAAACTCCATAAACCCGTACTGTGGGAGTACACTTGAAATTGTGGAGGGATCCTTGCTGTACTTTATTATAAGGCATATAATTTCTTCAGTAAGATCAAGGTTTGGGAGGCTTTGTGTGAGGCTGGGTGGTCTTTAGGAATCACATTTCTCTTTCAGTGTTATCATAAAGTTGACCCCAGGGCATCATTAAACACACTATCTGTACCCTGGGTCTCGGGGGGCGTTCAGGAGAAGGGTACCCAGAGGGCCCAATACCCCTTAGTTAAGGAATATTGTTTAAATCATATTATGAAGCCCTATATAATTTGAGCCATATTCCTTATTTAGGGGGTATTGGGCTCTCTGGGTAGCAGCACTTAGGTGAAGCATGAGCTGCCCTTGGAGATGTACGGCGAGGCAGTGGGGGAATGCGGGGTTCATGTTTTCAATGCCCTTAGGTGCAGCGGTGGACACCCTTCTGGGTGAAAGGTGGCTAACCCTGAACCCAAAGCCCAAAGACCTGTCTAATTGCTTTTTGGATTTAGGGTTTAGGGTTCTAGGTGCGGGGTGTAGGACCCTAGACTAGCGAAGTTCGGGGCCGACCCCGCATGCCCTCTGCAGGGTTCCGCAGAGGCTACCAGGGTGTTGCAGGGCTTCAGTAGGTATCTTTCAACTCGTCAGGTTTTTGGGCTGCTTCGTTTTAGTAGGATATAAGTAAATAAATAAATAAATAAATAAATATATATATATATATATATATATAGATACATAGGGATATAGGCCTGGCCAGTGACTAACAGTACTCTTCAGGTTCCCTATGTTAACACTGCAAAACCCCGCTCAAGCCCCGCCGTGGGGTTGGTAAGACGATGCGGTCGCGGGGCGTAGATAGCCGATCGGAGAACTTTAAGCTTCTTGGCCTTATAAGTTTGGCCTATCTTAGAAAGGCTGAACTTGTTTGGGTCCGGTTATTGAAGAAGAGAGACGGGTTTAGAGTTTACTTGGAAGGGCAGTGGACTTAGTAAGTAGGTTATAAGTAGAGTTATGAGTACCCTAAATGGAGTTACCCCAATTACAACCCTACTTATAAGCTACTTACTAAGTTCCCTGCCCCTCCCAAGTAGACCCTATAAACCCTAAACTCCATAGATCCCTCTAAGGAACCCCATAGATCCCTTTAAGGAACCCTTGCAGATCCCTTTAAGGAACCCTATAGATCCCTCTGGAAAGTAGGGTTTGCGGCGGGTTCGAGGGCAAAGTCGGTTGTCGGAGGTTGGTGCCCGAAGCCTCTGGCACCGGATTGAAGAACCATCCTTTGGTGATTGCAGGGTTTAGGGTTTAGGGGTTTAGGGTTTAGGGTTTAGGAGTTTAGGGTTTAGGGTTTAGGGGTTAGGGTTTAGGGGTTTAGGGTTTAGGGTTTAGGAGTTTAGGGTTTAGGGTTTAGGGTTTAGGGGTTTGGGTTTAGGGTTTAGGGTTTTAGGGTTTAGGGTTCCATGCTTTGGCAGCAGCGTTTTAGTTTCTGATGTTCATCAAAGAGGTGGCGGTGACTGAAGAACAGGTTGCCGGCTACACTAACGAGAGATGGGAGCTCCTTGTCCTGCCGGCTTCTTGAGAAAAGAGCAACCAGTGAAGAGCCAAAACGCCGATCGGTGTATGACGTATCCTTTGTGTGCAACATCATATTTGGTATGTTCAGTTTACCGCTCCAGCGATGCGTGTCGTCGACGACCAACCACCCATTTATGACGGACGCGGATCCGCTGACGTATGCCTCACATTTGGCTAGCTCCATTCCAGTTGGACACACTCCATGTGTCCCCGATTCAAAGTGTGATAAACCGCTTCGCTTTGGCAAGCAGTGCAAACATTGCTCAGAGCTGGTGAAATGCTTTGACTGGCTAGGAGTGGTTTCGGCTACAGCGCTTGAGCTCTTTGCACAGGATGTCAAAACGCAGCCGGGCTCTTCCTCCCTATTAAGACTAGGTTGGATTTTGGGACATTTTTTATTTTCCTTATTTGGGTTTATAAGGGGCCCTATATATAAATATTTTTCAGGGTGTTTAAAGGCCAACCCAGAGTAGATGTTGTGTTTTGAAGCCATATCTTCAAAAGCATCCAAACTGCTCTGCTCGCTTGGCGGCAGTGCCCACGCTCTTTGCGCGACGATTTGCCCTGTAGAATGCAGTATTATCGTGGCGCATGGCGGTCGTAAAAACCTCTGAACCCTAAGCTTTTCAAAACTAAAACCCTAAGCCATGAACTTTTTAAACCTACAACCCCAGAAAGCCTGGAAGCGCAACCTTTCCGAGACCTGTCACCTGTCCCTTTACTGTAGGTCCTTTGCTTGAGGTTATGGACACGTAGGATGGAGGGTAAAGCGGGGTTTAGGGTTGCAGCGAGCCAGGATTTAAAGTTCAGGATTTTCGGGCTTAGGGTTTCGGGTTTAGGGTTTAGGATTTTCGGGCTTCGGGGTTTTGGGCGTGTCGGAGTTTCCGAGGCAGCCTTAACTTCACTTACCTAGGCGCACAACGGAATCCCGCTTCGGTAACAAGTCAGGGTTGGCAGGCCAAGCATACGGTAACACGGTGAACCGCTGCGACGTTTAAACTCAGTAGGGCGATCTGAGCCGGATCATAGACTAAGTCCAGACCACGAAGCTGCCTCCTACCCCGAAGCTGTCAGGCTGCAAAGGAAGCATTGAATCTGTGGCTTAGCTTGTTGCTTTCGTTTGTAGCGGAAGGGGTTTTCGGTGCTAAGGGTGTTCAAGGTCCTAAGGCTTGACTAAATGGCGAGAGTATCTGCAGACCGTGTCTTTTCTCAAAAGTTCACATCAATGAGACTGGGCTTAGAGGTTGAAGCCGTGCGCGGGTTCGGGGGGAGGTGGAGGTGTTCCCAGCTTGGGAGTAGCGCATCGGAATTCCCGTAGTTGGTTGTTGTGCTTGAGTTTCGCGCTTTGTGATCAGACCCGTAACTTTAAACCCTCAGCCCCAAACCCCGAACACTCAACCCTACTGGATGCCAGGATGTGTCACCGTGTAGTCCAAAGCCCAGCAGCCTCTTATGCTGGTAGGAACGGAGGAGCATACCGTCAGAGATTTGTCGTACCCTCATCGCTTCTCCTTCGGGGTCTCATAGTAGGAGAAGGGTGCCACTGTTAAGAGCTCAAAGAACCCGATCTTGTGAACCCGATCTTGAAACCTCTGTACTTCTTTGTAAGCATACCCCCCCTCCCAAGGCCCTAAAACCAGGAAGACGATCCCGATACCCTGAGCCCTAAACCTTAAACCAAACCAACACCCTAAGCCCTGAACGACTTGAGGTGGGTAGCGGACATGGAGCTC
Organism: Symbiodinium sp. CCMP2592; assembly: GCA_905221615.1. Lineage (NCBI taxonomy): Eukaryota > Dinophyceae > Suessiales > Symbiodiniaceae > Symbiodinium > Symbiodinium sp. CCMP2592. Next base: position 59,026 of record CAJNDT010005558.1, read on the forward strand.
CCTTGCTGTGAGGCAGGGTCGATAAGGGTTACTTGGGGTTGAGGGTTTAGGGGTGTGGGCGTTTGGGAGTCTGAATACGTAGGATTTTTATTCCCCTACTATAGTCCCGACATGATCGACATCCTGGCAACCTTAGTTTGGCTCTTGCTACATATACCTTATGGTCCCCGACTCTTGAATTGACGGCTTAGGGCTTGGCCTTTGTTGAGGACGTGTGCTCAACGACAATAGCAGTTGTAGGATATGGGAAGTGAAGGCACCGCTGGCGACGCACTGTAGTACAATTGTTATGCAGTTTTCGGACCAAAGTTGATACAGCCACGGCCAAGGCTGTACCTCAGACCCTTACATAGCCATCAAGCGCCTTAGAACAGCTTCGGCTCGCCCCAAGATGAGCTGTCTTGGCACTCCGAGATCGGCGCCGATTTGCCGTTTCTCCCATGGGCAAGGCCTCCTCCCCAATAGAGAGCAGAACATCTCTGCCCACCTTCGACCGTCGACAAAAACTTGCCAGATGCTCTTCGAACTGCAGTAAAGGCAAGGAGGCGTTACAGCTAAAGAAGACCGTAGGCAAACCGCACGATTGCAAACCGCCTTTGAGGGAAGCTTACCATACAGTAACGGCGGGTTCATAGCCCAAGAAGCACTGGACAGATAGATCGGGGTACCTTCTTTAAGGGATTCCTGGGCCAGGTTATAAGGGTACCCGGTCTGTTCTGCTAGGAGGGACACCCTGCATTATTCAGCACTCCAAAAAAGTCTGGAACAGGAGATTAGGGAAACCATCGTGCGTCGCGCGGCCGAGAAGACGTTCGGCCCCTCTGGCAGCAGCGATTTGCTCTCGATATGCTCATTTTGTAGCTGATCGTCATTACACAGTTATTGCTATAATGTAACGCTCTCTTCTCTTCTGTGTTCTTCGATGTATGTGTATATATATATATGCCTGAATGGAAACCCATGAAATCAAGACACCTCCCGACACGGTGTTCCCACTCATAACCGGAACAGACACCTCCCCGGAACAGGATCCGCCTAAGTACTTACCTTCAGGGATAGCGGGTTACTTCACGGGTTCCGTTTACGGTTTCCGTTTCAGGGTTCCCAGACGGGCTACTTTCAGGGTTCCGCAACGGTTTCCAGCAGTTGTGAGCTGCGTAGGCAAAAGCAGCGAGTAATTTGTGTAGAAATAGTGTGCAGTTTTGGGGTGTACCATGGTTTCAGCCCCCCAGCCCTAAACCCTAAACCCAAATACCCTGCAATCCGTGGATTGGCTAAGTTCACATCGTTAAAACCTGGCATTGGGTCGGGTTGTCGGGCTCATGAGGTGACGAGGCTAGGACCCAGAGTAAGCCCTTATTCCCTTTTTCAGGGTTCAGGTTCCCTTATAACCCCCTTCGAACCAAAAAGGGCACCCTTTTCATTCCTAGGTTACTCTTAGGTCTAGGAGGCATGTTTAGGGCTTGCGGATGAGGCTTCAGGGGTTTGGGTTGAGGGGTTCGGCTTCAGGGCTGTCAGAAACTAGCGAGAAACTACTACAGGGGCATCAATAATGCCTAAGTCTAGTTTGGGAGCTCCTTCTTATGGCTATAGCAGAATATCCCCCCCAAGACCTGTTCTAGTTATTAAGGCCTCTATATTCGCTTTATCATTTACGAGAATTGTAGGGAATGTCTTGTGAGTTTTTTTAGTTTAGGGCTGCTGCTGCGCGATCTCGGCATGCATTCCCCCACTAGACTGAAAGGCTTAAGTTCATGTATCCCCTTCCTCAACCTTAAACCCTGAACCCTGTATGTTATGAAAGCCTGGATTATGCTGAAAATTAGTCCTGCGGGTTCCGTAGTATTAATTTTTGCACAATCCTCTTATATCCTTAAACCTAGACTAGAAGACCTGCCCAAAGATCTCGTCGTAATTCCTAAGCCAGAAGCTGGGAGGCTACACTTTGCAACCGACCGCCATCTGGGAGTCAGCTGGAAGATGGCTGGTGGAGCAGCAGGCTCGCAAGTCACACAAAATTGCAAGTGCCGGTTGCAGTCTTGCTAATCCGAGATCCTTTGTTTCGTAGTAGATTGATTGATATTCGTTATGGCTCCCTCGTGTGTTTGTGGTTTTATGACCAGTAAACTCCTGGTCCCAGACCGCTGCATGAGAGCCAAGGGGGTTTGGGATCATGTGGCTTTGCTCCTTAACCATTAAAGCCCTTGACTCCATGAACCCTAAACTAAACCATATAGCTTTTAAACCCTCAACTCCATATAGAATCCGTATAAAACCCATGTACGAGCCTTCCGGCAACCCCAAGAGCACCAGGGTTGGAGTTACAAGCCGCCGCCCGAGCATTTCGCCTTCTCGGCCAGCGTCGTGACCAGCGCTGCCAACATCATCCGAGCAATGACAAACCCAGGGGACCAGATAGCGTGTCTTGGCTGAGCCGCTGCTGATGGTGATGAGGGTGATGATATTGGTGGTGATGGTGAACATGGAGATGGAGATGATGAAGGTGAAGATGTACAAGACAATGTTGACTCTGATTTTACCATCATTATCATGTTCCTTCTAGTAACAGCCCTGGTTAATGCAGAAGGCACTCCCTGTAAGAAAGACTATCTCACAGATCCTACGGAAAATAGTCTTACCCATACAGAATCCAAGGCTTTAATTAGGTGTTTAAGCACCGTACTTGAGGGTTTTCGTCATCACCATCACCATCATCACCACCATGATGATGATTTTGATCTTCATCACCACTGGATATCACCATGGCTATACCATGAGCCGACGTTTGACCGTACTTCTGGTCTTACAGTTCTCGCTCTCGTCTCAGGTTGATGGTTCCACTTTATGCTCCGCTCCAGAACATCGTCCTTGCCTGCGGTCGCACCTTGATACGATATCACCTTCAGCAAAACAAGTCCGGCCAGTACGACATGGACGTCAAGGCTAAGGGCCGTTTTGTTCGTTTCATGGATTTTCACCTGCGATCTACCGCTCTTGAGGTTTAGGGTTGGGTACAAAGTAGCCAACCTCATGACTGAACCCTAATGCCCTAATAAGTAGCCTGAACCCATAATTACACCCTATGCTTCACCCTAAACACTTACGGCCCAATGCCCCGGATTGCCTCCGTCAGGGAAGCTTGTCTGCCTTGCTGGACACCAAGAACATCAAGATCCTCATCCTCTGCAATCCGCACAACCCGATTGGCCGCGTGTGGAAGCGTGAGGAGTTGTTTCTCATCCGACACATGTTTTGTAACACTCGGAGTAGTCTTTCCAGCTGTGGGCAGGGTTTGGATTGTCAACCCGGTGCCACGGCGCCAACCCTGAACCTAGAACGCAAGTAAGCGCCTTCCCTGAGCCTATGTGTTCAAATTCTGAAACCAAAGCAGCGAGGCTCGATCTTGCGCGGATCTGTCAGAAGAGGGGAATCGTGGCAACTCGGGCAGCAATTTTCTATTCGTAAGGAGCATGCAGAAGCCTGAAGAGCCTGTAGCAGTAGCCGTCGTCGTTGTAGTAGCAGCATCCCCTTACAGACCCTGTACAGCTAGACCAACATGTACTCCCAAAACTTTACTTTCATCATTGACCAACACTTTTCTAAGCAAGAGCCTTTCCTCAGAGTTGACAGCGACTTTGCAAACGGTTCGAAGTCGAAGCCAAGTTGAATATGTTCCCCATGATGAGATTCGAAGGGTTTGCGAGTAGGGTTTAGGATTTCAGTAGGGTTAGGAGGTTGGGGGCAACCCTTTTAGGAACCATTCCTTTCAAGAGCCCTTTTAAGGACCCTTTTCAGGAACCCCTTTAAGGCACCCTTTCAAGGAACCCTTTAAAGCAGCCCTTTAAAGAACCCTTTCAAGAGACCTTGTAAGAACCCTCTTTAGGATCCCCTCCATTTAAAGCAGGCCTTTAAAGCAGCCCCTACTACTACTACTACTACTACTACTACTACTACTACTACTACTACTACTACTACTACTACTATGACCTTTCGTTGCCCTTTAATCGTTCCCTTTTCAGAAATCCCTTTAAGGAACCCTTTCAAGGAACCCCATTTTAAGCCGCCCTTTAAAGGAGCCCTTTAGTCGTTGAGGTGATGTCAGACGAGATCTGGGCCGATTGGTGCTTTGAGCGCTTCACTCCGTTTCAGCCCGTGGCGCAGGAGGCACGCAAGCGTGGGAGTCCTAGTGGTGTTTAGGGGTCTTAGGGTCTTGGGGGTTTAGGGGTTTAGGGGTTTAGGGGTTCAGGGTTCAGGGTTCAGGGTTGAGGGGTTTAGGGTCTTAGGGGTTTAGGGGTTGAGGTTTTAGGGTTCAGGGTTTAGGGGTTTCGGGTTTAGGGCGGCCTCGGGTATCGTGGGGCCTTCCTGGGTCTTAGGGTTTTAGGGGTTGTGGGGTTTAGGGATTAAGGTCTTTAAGGGCGGTCGGGGCTGACGAGGGTTAAGGGTTTCGAGTTGAGGATGCTTAAAACCGGGATTCGGAGAACGATGAGGGCCGGTCGAAATTTGGGATGCCTCCCAGACATAAGCCCACAAAGCCCGAACCCTCAACTCAAACCACTTGCACATCTGTTCTTGTTGGGAAGGTGGTTTGCTTCCTTGTCCGTATTTTCTCACGGCCAGCAACCATGCAGAACGCCAGAAAGACATCCCGCCCAGCAAGAGCTTCAAATTGTCATTGGCCAGAAGCAAAAGTGTTAACCGTGACAATGCATCCAACAGGAAGATTAACATCGAGAGCTTGGTTTCCACTTGGTTTTCAGTCTCGATCTCTGCTAAAGATATCCGTTCTCGTCAAGCCCGGGCTTCATCTGAAAACGCAAACCTTGACCACACAGGCCATCCCAAATCGCCAAAATCGTGGACGCCCAATTCCTGAAAGCCTGAGCCGTTGCAAGCACATCCACCACCATAACGTATAAGGGTTCCCTGTAAGGGCTCCTATACTTAGCTCTAAGTGCCCAAAGGACCCATGGGGCCCATAAGAAGGTACTTGGGTTTAGGATCGTAGTTATGTAAGTTCATATTTGGGAGAATACGTCTGATATAGATCATGGATCCGTCCCAACACACTTATAGTATACCTTCGTCATTAGACTGCCTTCGTGCTGCATCTTCTTTGATAGCATTTCCGTGTCCGGATCCCAGAAAGTTAGGATCCGAACTCTACGTCCAAGCAGCAAGCCTCGTCATATGCGCGAATGACGTACATGCTACAAGCCCCAGAGGCACAGCCTCGGAACCTGAGTTTCCCGACCACCCATCCCACTGCAGGTGGGTTGCAAGTGCATCACGCTCGGCGCGCCGACGAAAACTTGGTTGTCAAGCTGCATGTGCGAGGTTTACTGGTTCTTGGAACCTTTGCGCAGGGCTATTAAACTATTTTGGTTGAAAGCTTCGGAGATTGTTATCAGGCATCGTGGTGTCCGATATCGGATCAACAAGGCTTCCACGATCCACCTAAGGTCAATGGCCGGCCTACATGCCTCTTATGTCGTCGTGGCTGACGACGAGCTGCGCAAGCAGTGTGGGAGCTCAGCTCTGTTGTGGGCGCACGGAAGAAGCTCGCAATTGTGTTGATCGTGCCGGGGCTAACAGTGGCACAAGACGAATCTCGAGGGGTTCGCAAACACGTAATATCAACAACAGCACTACAGCTCTTCTTCTTGCTGCTGTTGCTGCTACAATGCTGCAGTCAACATGTTGAGTCTCCTCATTAGCAGTAGCTACTAGTTATTGTCATTGCTCTGGTTGAATAGTGTCAGTGTCAATGCTGTACAGTTGCCACGCACTGTCATTGTGGATGCCCATGATGCTTGTCATCGTAGCGATCGAGGCTGTTGTGATGGTGCTACTCGCTACACAGTGCAAGCACCACAACTTCGCCAGAGTGCTTACAGTCCTGTGGTCTGCTTTGCTGTTTGCTTCGTAATTAGTTTCAATTTCGGCGACTTTTTGGGCTCGAGGTTCCAACCGAACTCGATTTCGGTAGGTCTATGTCAGTTTCTCAAGCCTGGCCTTCTCAAGCACATCCTAAGACCTTCGCGATCCTTTCCTCTAAGTCGGAATGCCCTCCCATCCCCAAACGGGCTAATACTATTCAAATTAGTATTATGTTCTTAGCATTATATTACTTTTTATCTGGTTCAAGATTTAGGGTCAAAGGACGAGTCCTCGAGCGACTTTGGGTCAAGCGAGGTTGGGCTGAGACCAGAAATCCGCCCGACCTAAACCAGAAAGTTTGGTCATTTCGGTTGCGGGACTTCGTTTCACAGGATGTAGGCTTTGGGATCATGTTGCGGGGAAACCATGTTGTGGGCCCTTAAGAAGCCCGAAACCCAAAACCCTGATCACTAAGCCCTGACTGAACCCCAAGGGTCCAAGTACCTAGGAATCATATACTCCCCAAAGTCTTAACCTACATATCCCAATCCCGAGTACTGACTCTTGAGTCCTTTCGACCCTCGAAGGCAAAAGTCGGGGTTCTGTATTATAATTATAGCTTAATGGGCCCCAAAACCCTATTCGAATTACTACATTTAGGCCCCTATATGATAGTGTAGTACCCTTACAGATCCGTTTTCGTAACCCCTTTAAAGGAACCCCAAAACCCAATTCCAATTATTACGGCGCCTATATTAAACCCTGACTGAACCTTGGGAAGACCCTCCTGAGCCTCAAGCCTTAGAGGTACCTTGCGTACACAGAGCCGAGCTTTCTGACCTTCGCCAGCATCTTTGCCACTGCCGCTCGGGTGTTAATGTACGGGCCTTCATCATTGGAACAGGTTTCTGGGGCCCATTGTACTATATCATTACCTTTAAGAGCCCCAAAATAGTATAGGAAATTACTAAGGCCCCGGCGGTTTGGGCTAAGGTTTGGGGCGTGGGATTGCATGGTTCCACTAGGCTATCTAATAGCGGGCTCTTTCAATAAAGGTTCCACAAGGTTCGATGTGTTAGGGATCCGAACTCGAAACCAAGAGGATTTTATGAGGGTTGTATCTTTCACATGTATGCATGTATGTACATATGTGTGTAGATAAACATGTAGATGTAGATATACTTGTATCTATATATACATATATACATGTATTCATGCATGTATTTATCTTTGAGCTGTTTTGTGTATTCAATTGTTTATATACCCTAAACCCCAACAGTTATGGTCGGGGCTTCTCATGTTCGGGCTCCGGGTTCGAGGGCGACGAGCGTACCGTGGTACGGTGGCTGACTTGACCAAAGAAATGCAAAATCGTAGCCCTTAAGGAGATGATGTATGCTATAGGCTATATAATATTCCCCCAAAGCCTTTTTTGTAATGATTCAGGCCCCTATGTTGCCGTAGCGCCTAAGGAGATGATGTATGATGACTATAGTGACTAGTATCATATACCCCCAAAACCTATTCCAATTATGAAGGTTACCGTAGCCGCTATATACTATAGTACCCCTATAGATCCCTTTTTGAACCCTTTAAGGATCCCTTTAAAGGAACCCTAGGTTACCGTAGCCCTAAAGGAGATGATGCTCGTGGCTTACGACCGGGGAGGCCCCTGGTTCCTCGCTGCGAAGGCCTACATCAAGGCGGGATTTTTGTTTGAAGATTCCCCCTTTGAAGCAGCCCCTTCATAAGGGAGCCCTAAAAGCAATCCTCCAAGGAATTTCGGAACCCTGAAACCCACACCCCAAGACCTCAAAAACAAAAACCACGACCCCGAATTCAGGCGAACTTAGTCTTCTTGGAGCACTTCCTCCTGGCACACGTGCCCGGGGTGCGCCTTGCAACCCGGCTGCAGCTTCCCTTACAGAGCTTGGGCTTTTGGGACTGGAGGCTGAGAAGTGGTATTGTAAGGGTTCTCTAGGCCCTACTGTTGATCATACAAATCCTGCATTACCTTAAGGACCCTAAACCATCGGAATTATGGTACAATCCTTATTATGGGTAATGCAGGATTTATATCATCAACCGCATGACTAGCTCAGGGTTTGGGGTTGACGGATCTTCGGGGGGTTTAGCTTTTTTGGGGGGTAAGGCGTGGCAGGCTATGCTTTAGATCTGTAAGTGACCGTGGGACGCCGTCCCCAATTTTGATCTGAGCACGATTGTGATCGCGTCGAAACATGTGGTGATTGGAACGGCATGCTGTGGTAGCTCGTCGAAAGCAGATCAGGCTTTGTTTTCTATGGCTCGTCGAAACCTGTGCACACTGGACGAGCGTTGTTTGATGTAAGTCCGGAAGGACCAAGAGCGAGATGGAATCGAGCTGAAATCACAGACTCTTGCTACAAAGAGCCGGGGAAGCCCCGAACACAGAGATCTGGTGAAGGTAAAGGTATTGGGACGATTTTAACACTTAAACCAGTATGCCTCCGCCTTCCAGCATGTTTCCATTGTGGACAAATCTGCTTGTCGTTTACACGTACATGTATGTGGCCGATTATGTACATGTTGAACCATTAATAAACACTAGACAATGCATCCTAAACCCTAAACCCTAAACGTCGAGTCAAGGTGCCACACCAGGCCGAATCCGGAGAAAGTATGCTTACCTTTGGTTAGTAGGGAATGGAGGAATGGTAGTAATTTGTAGTTATAGTTGTACTCCATTCCTCCATTCCCTATTAACCAAAGGTAAGTATGTGGGCTTCGGATTCCAGGGTAGGGGTTTCGGGTTTGAGGCTGCAGGTTTACGGTTTTGGAATTCATCTTCTCAGGCTTTAAGGTTTGAGGCTACGTTGATTTTGAGGGTTCGGGGCGTTCGAGTCTATGTTGAAACTAAGCCCTTAGGATTTGTGGTTGTTTTTCGGTTTGGGGTTTACGAGCCCCCAATGCAGACCCCTGGGTAGGGTCTGGCAATTTTAGTCGTGGAATTCAAGACTCTAACATCACTTATTTCCACCTTCCTATGTTCAAGGCTCGAGCCCACGCACCCGAAACCTTGCGTGTTCGGGACCTGCCTTGAGGATAGTGGAGCACGAGCTACTTGATCCAAGAGTTTCGCCTAAACCATCACCACCTGTTTTTCCGAAACCCTACCCAAGAGCTAGGCCGTTGACATTCCCTATGGGGTTGGAGGATGCTAAACGAGTCCATCTAGAGCCCCAAACCCTAAACATCCCTAAAGCGTAGACCACCACACCTCAAACAGTAAGCTGAAGACTCTAGACCCTGCCAAAATACGCCCTTAAGCCCAACACCCCTACGCCCAAAAGCCACAAGCCTATCACCCAAAGCCCTACACCTCCGGCCCGTTCTACACGCCTGCTTTCCGAAGGCCACCTACTTGGCCTGGCTTGACTGCTCTGGTCTGGGTGGCTCGTTTGCTTGAAGGAGCAAGGGATGTTCAGTTAGGGTAGGGCATTCCCGTTCTGGGTATATGGCACCACCCACACCCAAAAATATCAACTGCAGTTTTAGGAGACATCGCTTATTCCCAATACCCGTATCTATTCAAGTGCCTTAGCCCAAACCGGGAATGATGTTCTTATAGAATTTGGTTCAGAGTTTGGGGTTAAGGGTCATCTGGCGAACGTACCCTGCAAAGCCAGTGTCGCGCTCTCGGAGCACCAGTTCCGGCACAGTACCATAAAGTTGCCATCGTCAGACTTATTCCGTGTCAAAACCACAGTGGCGGCACGATGACTTGCATGCCGTCCGCGTGATGAGACAAGCACCTTTCTGCCTGCATGCCTCCAGAAATGGCTGACATTTGCAACGCATGTGCCTCACCCCGAGTGCTCGTTTGGCTCTCGGACTTGCATGGCTGACGTGTGGTAGGCGCCCCAAGATTCACAAGGTAGGAAGCAATGGGATCCCTTCAGTCTTGCTGCGGGCATTGTGGGCATCAACTTGTCGACAGCGTGCCCGTTGAGAAGGTTGAGTTTGCAGTCACCTTCAATGGCAAAGCCCTTGATGTTCGCCGCGAAGTTGATGGCCGCTTCACAGACATAAAGATGTTGAGTTTGGACTGCTCACCACTGCAGCCAGAATTCGGCGACCCGACGGAGATTTCCGTGAGTAAAAGGAAGTATGTCATGCTATCTGCACGCTTCGACAAGCAGGCAGTCCACCGTGTAAAAGCCCAGGTTTTTCGGCAGTTGCACAGCGGGCTTCGATAATTAACTTAATCGGACAACTTGCGAGGCATGCTAGAGTCTTTTTGCGTATATACTTCCCATAATCCGACATGGACCCTTGAAGGACAATGTTGAGTACGTGAAGATGCTTTCAGAGCAGCTTACACGCAAGGGCATTCGCAACCTCTTCGTAAACACTGCAGCGGATTTCGGCGTAGCGACTGATTTTTGCCTTGTGCAAGCAAGAATCATGCTGGCTCTGTGTACTTCGACGTATGGCGAGAAGACCACAGGCACGTACGAGACCTACATGGAGCTGAAGTACGCAAGGGAACACCCACGAGATGTAACTCTTGTTCCTGTTAAGCTACATCCGGCATATCCACCTGAGCCCCCCGGACCTGAAGAAGGGCGGATTCAAAACCAAGTTGCTTTCTCTCCAAGCCTTATATACGTCAATGGGACCGAAGAGACTTCCAGCGGCAAGGTTTGCAAGCTGCATCCTGAACAGCTGGCCGTCCGCATTGCTCAGCACATCAAAGACTTGGGCCTGTGGTCCGATGTCTACGACTACCAAGTAGAACTGGGTTTGGCTTTGCGACAATCTTTAACTTCCCTACTTATTTCCTTGTAAAGGGAACCCAGTCATCAATAATTTTCAGGGTTTAAAGCACAACCCGGAGAAGCTTGATCGTCTGATGATCGTCTGAGATGATCGTCACGATTCGAATGGCCGGCTGCTGCCTAAGTGCACTCGGGCCTGTTGACAAGATAGACTCTGTGCGCCATCCCTCACTCAGTGAACCAAGATGGAATACGTATGCCTAAACCCGGTGCGAGTGCACTATCCGCTGCTGTCTCCTGTGCACTAGTTGTCGATTCCTCTCCCTATGCAAACTCCTTAAATGTATCTTGTCAGCATTATTGAGATGGGATGATGTCAACCCATGGCCCATGCTGCCGCAAGAAGTAGGATGGATTCCGCACCTCAGTACTGATGCTAGTTTCACTATCGCAACTCCACGCTAGCATGCAGGAGCGGTTAGCATGACGAGAAACACTACATCATCAATCCTCGTACCTTGCAACACTGAGCGCTAAACACTGGACGACCTCTATCTCTTCCAGTGCTTGGGTAAAACTAAATACAACAATCAAGCAAAGGCGCAACAACAAATAAATCCGACATTTTTAACATAACGGCTTCAAAACGACAAAGACCACAAGCATTGCCATAATCTTTATACAAACAAACGAAAACTAAAGCACATCAAATTCAAAGTACATCGTTCAACTTACTAAATCAGAATATACCAGTTTTTTGTATCAAGCCTTTGAATGCCCAAATGGATCTGGCTAAAATTGGGATGTGCCCTAGTTCTTGCAAATACTATGGTATCGCCTCCTTGTTCATTGCTCCCTCGTCGCCTGTATAAGCTAGTCTTGGCTTGTTGCCCATCTTATGTAAGCGTTCAATCATCCCACTGGCTAAGTCTTCCTCTTTCGTACCGTTCCAATAGCCACGACGTGCACAAACTTATCCAAGACGTCAATCATTCACACACCTACCATCACCTACCCTAATTCTTTGATAATTTATTTCTTTTGTAAAGAACAAGTCGATTTGATACTCGTATGCGGATTTCGGGCGACAAAACTATTGGAACCCACGGGCTTACGCCTTCTGATCAACATTCTTCCTAAGCAACTCGTTAATTTCAGAAATTGTGATGGTTTTATCTTTCTCTCGCGGTTCTTGTAAAGTGCGGCTTTTTAAGCTAAACCTCGTGCCATCAAACTACACATCATTAACAACTTTTGTTTCTCATTCATATACAAAACAAACGAAAGTTTTCATTTACTACTTAAACTGAATCATTATTCGAAAAAAGCCTTCATGATCTCGAAGTTACTCATATGACATTTGGGTGCGCCACGCATGGCTTTCAAATGCTTTTTGGCATTTATAGTTTCTGATAAGAACTCATCATCAACCAAGATCGGGCCTGGGTGTGATACTGTTAGCTTCCTCATACTCCTTGATTTTTTTGTTTCTGGTCGTGTCGTTGTGCAGATTCCCGTTTCTTCTGCATATATGCACAGTCGGTATTGCGCTTGTGATATTACAGTCTGTTGTACATTGCGAGTTGTTCTTTGATTTCATCCATTGTAGATCCTCAGGTTTCTTACTCATGTTACTATACTTCTTCTTTCTTTAGACCAATTCCTTTTCAAATAGTACTGTTTAAACAAAAATCTGAAACGGAAAATCTCTAAAAACATAAACTTTGACAATAAAATGGACAGGTAGTTATTGGTACATGTCCAAAGCGATTCCGCGAAGCACAAATGTTTTCTTACAACAACCGAAGATGCATCCCCCAAGCCACCAGAGCACAAGTTCAAAACATAATTAATCTATACCCAGATCGGAAGATCGCCCTATTCACCACAGCGACAATTTAGTTGGAAAGTTCACCACAGCAAAAACAGACAGAGAACAACCTAAAGCGGACAAAGACTTCAACATACTACAACAAAAAGATCTATGACAACCACAAGGACCAAGAACAACTAGGCCAGAGAATGGCACAAGCAAAAGAAAACAACAACAACAACAACAACAACAACAACAACAACAACAACAACAATAACAACAGGAAGAACCAACCCAAGAACGCCCAGAACATATTCAATCAATGTCCGTTTATACTAGCCGAAGACTGAATCACACCGGGGAATATGAGTATCCTTCCGAGACAGCGGGGGCAAGGTATATGTTCCGATCTATATGCGTGATCTAACAGCCAATGTAGCAGCACCACTGTTGGTTGAAAACTTCGCGGGGATAGGAAAACATTCTACGGGCTCAAGGATCTAATTATCAAAGATGACAGTTTAAGCAGATGTCGGATCTGCCAGGGTTACATTGCTTGTATGAAAGTGAAGTACGCCGAGAGGGTAGACAAAGCCGACGATTTCAAACCACTAGTTGAAGATGCAACAAACACAGAGAATGTCAGTATGTATCATAGGTGTATCCTGACACCCCTGGACCGACAGTAGGACAGGACGTTAACGCAGAACATTATGTTAAGAACGAGTGTTGATTTAACACCCTTACTGATTATATGGATGCGCTTATTTGGGAGACAAGAAGGGAGAAAAGAACAAGCTACAAGAAGAAGCCGTTCAGAAGTTCATAGGCAAAACTGAGGACGACGTTAAAACAAAAGGGGCGTTAATAGCTGACATGACGAAGGTGTTGTGTTTGACTTTTTTAACTTGCAAGTCAGATTATGTGATGCGTTTGGGAATCTCCTTTATAAGCACGAACCCGTAAGGAAAACTCACAACATCCCAACCTTATATGCCATCGTGAAGAACAGCCACATCTACACAGCAAATGATAATCTGAGGATTTTGCACCAGATGCTGCCGAAAAGCAGTAACTACAGCATGTCTGTTAAGGTATCTTCAGATTATCAGCTTGACTAGAAGGAGGAGCCAGTGGAATGCAAAATGATCACATCCCTAGACGACATCAGGAAACACACAGAGCACAGTGAATACGCATTGGTATATAACGGCTACGATCTTTCGCATCTGTTTTATCTTAGTAAACAGGCAGGGCATGAGCCACACGTTAGGTTCAGTGCGGGGTATGTACCTAAAAGTAAGTTCAAGTGTAAGATCAAGAAAAGCCAGAGAACCCACGAAGCGACCAAATTCAAGGCTAAGACCCATAGCTTAGGACATAATTCTCTAAATGGTTCCATCTGCGTGAGAACGGAGCAGATCTACAACAAGTCAAAAAGATACCTAACTGTTTAGTTTTGACGGCGCCCTCTTCAAGCCAACTCACACGTCATATTACGACGAAGTAGATGTAGAGATTTTCAAGGAGTGTCGCACCATGCCCCCAGTGGGTGAAATACTACACGTTAATATGTATATATCCCCGAGACGGACAAAGATGGTATCCAATTTTATACCCCAGATGTAGCTACGGAGTTGGATGCCTGTACATCTGCGTTTATCAAGATCGTGGAAATACCAGTGTGCACTCAGTTTGATATTTGGAAGCTCGTCAACGGTGACGTCATCTGAGTCTGCACTTCGCCAAGCCCCGTAAGCGGAGTTAATTTGCCAATAAAGCCTACTCTTCAGTACATGGTATGCTTTAAACGCACTTTACGGAGCAGTGTAAGATTCTCCACTATAAGCAACCATCCAGAGTATACAAGGTGGTTCGGAGTTCCGGACAAACCAGCCGAAGACATTAGAATACAGATATTAATAGCCAATGTTAACTTCGGGCTACTTGAGAAGAACACGAATAAAGCCCATACAAGCTATGCCTTTGATACTCTAAAGGAAGCCTTCTATCATCAAAGCAAGATGCGCGGAAAGTTAACAGAATCCCAGGTATGTATGTTGATGAGATGGAGATACCTAACGTTGCGACAGACTTGGTTGAAACGGAGATGGACATTCAGTCCTACCAGTATTGCTTAACAGTGACCTGGCCAAACGGATTGGTATACATCAAAGACTTATTATTACAACACTATAGCTTTAACATGCACACCGACTACACAAAGCTACCACAAAATCATGTGGGAATCTGGAGTGTTAAAGCAGATTCGTAATTCGGAAGGAGCATCTGGGAAGAGCTAAGAACCTAATTGAGTTCAATGAACGCATCGGTAGGTGGCGACACGAGAAGAGTAAAAAAAAATAGCGGAACCCACAGAGCAGTGGAAACCCGAACAGAACGATTTGATGCCAATACCCACATCTAATAACGAGACCCGACCCACAGACAACGAATGGGACACGGAAAGCATAGCAACAGATTTTATGCCCCATAACCCCGTGATGATCCGATCTAAGTAATTATGCAGGTGGTGGCAAGTCGCATATAGCAAAGCAATTCAACAAGTTGGGCTACAATACTGTGTTCGTAGTGCCCCAGAACAGTTCATAACGGAACATAGATGACGACGCAGTAGCCACGAACAAGTTTTCGCCATACCCGTGGGCGATGGAGAGAAGCTCCCCGAGTTTGACCATAGCCCTTAGATTTTTATAGTCTTTGACGGACGTTGACGATACATACAATCAGACAGTTTGTAAAGAAACACCCAAGTAAAATAGCAATCGGGGCGGGCGATGTCAAACAGCGGCTACCACTTGAAGACCTGACTGATACAAGGAAGCCCGATGAATACGCCGACGAATGTATTAATCAAATGTTCAAGCATAATGTTATGCTTGCCATATGAACGGGACTGGGACAACAAAGGGATCCAACAGCAGAAGCAACCTATACACGATAGATGTGATGTCTAATGATATGTGTGAGTATAATATTTCGTTATCTGAGTTTGTTCATAAGTATGTTAAAACAGCCAATGACATGACAGAACCTCAGAAGAACATAGCCTATACGAACATGAGATGCTTAACAGTCTCAAACGCAATCCGAAAGAGCTTACGGCAGACATGTAAGTATTAAGGGCTAACAGTGTCAAGTTCAATGTCTACTACAGATTTAGGACGGTAAGTATATCCAAGGTTATGGTTATACTAGAGAAGGTTAAAGCCCGTCACCTTAGAATGCATAAGGAGGTGGGGTGTGGTCGAGCCACAGAAATACATTACTTCCGCTGTTAATCCAAAACCAAGACAGCAGTATACAACGGACATAGCTTCCTTAGACAAGCATTCCAGATATGGCTACCGCACCACTTGCCATTCAGCGCAAGGGCTTCTATTGATGGGAAGGTCGTTGTACACGAGTGGGAGAAGTCGCATTTGGTTGCTCGTGAATGGTTGTGGTGGGCCTAGATCATAAGCACCGATTTTAACCATGTCTTGTTCTACGAGACTGTCGAAGCAGAGAACGAACTGAACGAAGCAACGCTACTGAAATACTGGCTCAGTAAGATAAACGCCTACAAGTTACAAGATCGATAAGCGAATAGAGAAACAAATGAAGCTAAGTATGTTAACCCAAGTTGGTTTATGGAGCGGGCCTACAGTCATTGTAACAACTGCGGCTGTAAGTTCCAGTTTGAAGTGCAGAGTGGCATTCTCACGAGTTATATGACGGCATTATCACAACATCGCTCACGAAAGCGACACTGCAAAGCTTGGTGTAAGCTATGTAAGTGCTCTGCAAGGTACACAGTAAATATCGTTTAGAGTTTTTACTGTTTAGCTGATTGTCTGTTTAATATTCAAACTGAGAACTGTGTATTGGTGTCTCTTACTGATGCTTCAGTAGCATTTGTTGCATCGAATGCTGCGGTTTTACGATCTTTCCAGTCTTGGTTGGGCTTGTGCATTTTGCGATCCTCATCCTACTGTTTGGTGAAGTCGCCGTACCCAGAAGCCACGGATGAAATTGTCTTCTTGTTGTCTTCTGCCGCATCGAATTTTCTCCTTTTGGCTTGACGGTTGAATAACTCTGTTAGACTATATTGACCATGAATAAACTGTATTTAGACAGTTTATCTGTTAACACAGCTTCCTATATGTTTATTCTAATCCCTGAGGTGCTTTCTTCCCAGCAGGAACACCAGCAGATGAAGCCCACTGATTTGAGAGACTTCGGGATTTTTTGCAAGTGGTTGTATGTATCATGTTTTTGTTGTTTGCGTCTTCAAAGGTATCTCGTAGCTTCTGACTGCCTATTCTACTCGGACTTATCATTAGTCTCAAGTTGAGCTCGTCAGGTGGTGTGGCCGTATATTCTCTGGATCTTGCTTTTAAGGTTGCCTTTTGTTCAAGTCTTCGTGCGTGTTCTTCTTTTCCCATTGGTCTTGCAGAGCCTTGCGGGAGTTGAACATGACCACTTAATGAAGACGAGGCTAACCAACTTGCTGAAACTTAGGCTGTTGTGCTCATAGTGCTGGTTGCTGAACGGCAGGAGGCAAGTGTTGTTTATTGGGGCTTGTCATACGCATACGCGGGTATCTGGGTGGATGGCGATAGGGGTGCCTGAATCTCAGGAAGGGGGGTGGGTTGCGGTAAAATTCTTCTCATAACTGTGTCGCCTAATCCACTCAAAACTGGTTCTGCCAGTCCACCAATTACCGATGTTGTTAGATCGTGACCTGAGGTTAAAGCTCCTGCAATGTTTCTACCTACTCTCAATTGTTCCGTGCCGGAGAGTTCTTAATATGCCTTCTCCGTGAGCAAAATCTATTGCATCAGAAACAATATCACTGATGATATTTACATCGGTTCTACTTGTCAACTATTAAGCAAGCGAATGGCAAAGCATCGTGAAACGAGAACACACACACACAACAAGCAACATCATAAGATATACCGTAAAATGAACGAACTGAGTGTAGAAAACTTCCACATAGAACTCATAGAAGCATACCCGTGTGAAAACAATGACCAAGTAAGAGCAAGAGACAGACCTTTTGCTAGACAGACGGCAACAATAAATGTACTCAATGGAAATACGGCAGGCAGAGATAGAAAACAGCAGGACAAAGATAATCAAGACCATATAAAGGCCAAGAGCAACAACAACTATTATGATAACATTGAAGTCAAAAAGGTCAAGATGAAAGAGTATGCGGACAATTGCAAAGAGCAAAGCAAGTCTATGATAAACTTTACAGAGAACGAAATACAGAAACACTATCAGAGCAATATTACAACAGAAGAAAGCATGTTATGAAGCAAATAAAGAAGAAATCGACAGAAAGCGAAGATAGAAACGCCAGCAGGCCAAGGAGGAACAAAATTCATAGCTTCTTAATTCCTTGTTAAATTGGTTTAAGCCTAGATATGTTTCAGAATTGCTTCACTGAGTAATATGAGCACGGTTTATGCCAGCGAGATTTACAAGTTCTTCAGCACCGGCGTAGGGAAATAAGCGCAAGATCGCAACAACCGGGTGTGGTCACAATGAAACATGAATGTCGGATCTGGGGGCGTCACACAACAAGAGCTGGACGATGCTATAAATCCGGTCATAGCTTACAATGCGGGTCAGGATTTAACAAGTAATGACATGAGATGATTATCTAGCTCATGACTTCCAGACAACAACACAACTGAATAACAATTTTTACTATGAAGCAGAGCTATACAATGCCGTCGGCGTCGTTGATGGTAGAGCGCTAACCAATGTTGATTCCATAAATGCCATTAATACAAACTTGACTAACAGTTATCAAACGAACGCCCAATTAGCAACCAACTGTTATAATAGAACTGGAACTAATGTCAATAGCTGGATAGATGCCACAGCACTGACACCACATGCAACAACCGCAACACTAACCGCAAACTGTCAATCAAGTTCACAACTCACTACCAAAGAACAGAACAAAGGCTAAGTAGATACATTTCATAGCAGGAGCAAGTGGCGGTGTTACTAATCCAAGAGAGATAGTAGATGCTCGCGCAAGTATTGAAGGATGCGCAAGTGCTACAAAACAGAATGTTTGTTTAGAACTATCACTTGAAGAAACAGCAAGCACTATTGCGTTAACTAGCCGAACCAATGACGATACTGATACGAATATTTGTAATTAATGTAACCCTACAACAAACGGAACAACATTTTTATTCTGGCCAGTTTCTACTATTGGTTTTTGACTATGGATCGCGTCAAGCAACGCAGACCCAACATCGTGAATAAGAGACGGGACGGCACAGTGGATATGTGTCAATATCGACTGAAACTGCACTACTGCAGATACAGAAGAACATTATGAGGTTGAATGATGCTTCAGCAGCTAATAATCAACTAATACATAAATCTAACAGGATGAGATTAAGTAGTTTAAACAATTGCTGAAGTAGGGATAGGCAAGGCGAATACAAGCGGTCATTTTCTACCAGTAGACGGAGCAACACAAGTAGATGACTTACAACTTAATAACAAGGTTACATTAAGCGGAGCACGAGCAACTGCCAGAAATGCTACTGGCTTTGACATCGATAAGTCTATAAGGATACAACAGACGCCAGTAAAGTTTTGCAAGTTGAGAGCGGGCAAGGATGCATAAGACTGTATAGCGGGAATATTAATGCTTGTAACACGAGCAACGATAGCCCATCTTTACTGTTATCAAGTACAGTTTGTAATGGTGGTGTTTATTGTTTACTAGCTGGTGCAAACAGATTACGTGGAGGAGGCGGTATTTTGGTGTCGAGGCATCTTTTCAAGCATCTACTACATGTCATAACAGCATTTTAGTTAGTGGCGGTGGTAGAGTGTACAAGCAATCAGCCTCTGCTAATTCATAAGAATGCTGTATCAACAACAGAACAAGTTTTCTGATTACAAGGACATAGAAATGCCGACCCGCAAGCAAGATAATTCTTGTGCAATTACATACTTTTTCAGGGATAACACTAAACAAAGCTACAACTTGTAATGAAACGGATAATGTAATTGGTTCTCTAACAGCAGAAGGAGAAGTCGATGTAGATATTGGAGCAACAGGAACGCCAGAATTCAGAGTATTAAACAGTTCAGATAATCTGTTCGAAAGACTGAGTATTACACATACTACAGCAGTTGGTAGTGTAGAACACATGTTTCTGAAATCGAGATACTGACGGCGAAACAGTAACTGAAATAGGGATTGAACATGCTTTTATGGCGACTACAGACGGTATTGACGTTATTGGTGACATATCTTATGCTGGTTCTATCGGTCCTAGCAGTGTCCAAAGGTTGAAGGAAGATATTCGAGGTTTGAAGGTCAAAAAGCAGTAGAGTTAGTTAAATATGTCAAGTCGAAAACATAAGACTTCATTGATAGAGAAAAATACGGCGAGAGGTCGCCAACGATTTTTTGCTGAACAATTGCCTACTGAATGGTGTAGTTACAGAAGGAAGAGATGGATATTCACAGCTTGACTATTCGGCTACTACAGCAAATTGCAATGCCTTGCAGAGAGAACTGAAGAAACTTAGAAAATTTGAAAATGATGGTAGCGGTAATGAAGCATCGCTGAAAGCAAGAGCAAAGGTAAATGCCAGGATTACAAACTATATATATATATATGTCTTTATATACATATAAAAATGGGTATATAATGACAGAGTTTGAATATAAGTATAAAGTATGCATGGAGTTATTAACACAAAAAGTACGGAGATATCGTACCCGGATATATTATATATTAAAAGCTACGAAAGTTTCATTACAAGCGTTTTTGGATGAAGAAGAGAAAGTAGAGGCATTAACGAAGAGAAGGGTGTGTCCCTTGATAGTTTCGCTGCTTTACACAGTTGCCCTTTATCATTCTTTTAGTAGTTAGTAATATTCTGGTTTATATTGTTAGCTAGCCCCTATTTCATAACGTTGTTCAACATTTATCAAGAACATATTCCTAACATCTGTAGCACTGATGTTTATGCCAAGGAACGTGTAAGGAGCAACAATCACGGTGGCTTTTTGATTTTCGTACACTTGATCTGCTTTTGTCTACCAGTGCGGAGTTGTCTTCTAACAATGTCTTGACTTCAATGTCTTGACTTCGTTCATATTCTTGAGTCTGAAGATGAATTAAGCACTGGCAGTTAACGTGATGATCGGAGCCAATACATTTTACTTCTGAGTGGATAAAAATACACGAGATGGCATTATGACGAGTTCTCGCGAGCACACCGTGCAATGAACTTGAACATGTTACGGATTCTGCATTGCGGCCGCGATGGGCAACTGCTCCGAGTACTCACGCATACGCCCGAGTGGGATTTTGGGTCGTCGGCGAAATCGTCCACCACTAACAGAATGCTAAACAGATCTTCTGTTTGCTCTTCTTCTGAAAATCAACTACTTTACGTTGAGTGTCAATGACCTTCTTCAGTGCCAATGGATCGTATTCCTCATGGTAGAGCTGTTCTTCCCGACCCGAAACCCAAAACCCTAATGAAGCGCAGAAACCGGGCTTATACGGGATCTATACGGGCGGTTCTTGCAGGGGCTTTATACGGTTTATGTTTTTAGGGCTCAGGGTTTAGGCTTTGTGGTTTGGGGGAGCTGACCGTTTGGGATGGTATAATTGACGCCTGGAGCCTTGAGGCCTGCAGGATTCAAGCGCTTTTCGGGTTAATTCGATTTCTTTCAGCTTTAGGGTTTATAGGGGTCAAGGTTGAGAGCTTAGCAGGGTTTCGTAATTTGGTGCTTGGGGTTAAACGTTTAGGGGTTTAAGGTTTAGGGTTTAGGATCATCAGGATTAGAGTGTGAAGCTTTAGGATCAGCTTTCTGGATCAAGGGGTGCTGTCAATCCAGACACAGAGGGGACAGCCGTGGTGAGAGTAATTGGAGTCTTCAAGGTAAAATCAAGATATGTCGATGGCACAGTCGAGGATTCGATTCCGGCAAGGAGTTGAACAGCTTCATCCTCCACGAGGCAGTTGTGCTTGTTATTGTACAGTGTTGTGAGCCTCCCTGGTAATGTATTGTCTAGGGTTTGGGCATCGAAGGCACCTCCAGCATCATGCTAACGACGACTTGTGATATCCTGTGGATGTTAGCATGCACACCGACTCTCAGTGCCCCGCCGTTTCTTCAGGACTTGAAACCAGCAACACGCTCTGGCCCGATACCTAACTTCCGGACCCCAAAACCTAGACCGTTAATTCCCGGAGCCCTAGCCCCGAAAGCCTTGATCAGTAAAACCCTGCAGGAATACAGCACCTAGAAACCTTCATCAACAGACCCCAAACCCAAACCGCAGAACGCACAACGTCGCAACATGTTAATACCCCTATAGCAGCTTGACGCCTCTTAACCGCTTAGCCACCCTTAAGCCATCGATCTACCCTAATTTCCTGTGTCCTTAAATTTCAATAACCACCCTGGCCCCAACACCTATGAAAACCTGAACCTTAGAAGCCATCAATGCAGCGACACCTGAAAATTCCCAAATCCCGAAACAGATCCAAAAGCTTTTCCCCAGACCCCCAGAGCGGTAAGTCCCAAACCCCGTTTTGTCCATTCCACACGCAGTCAGTTCATGCGAAGGTGCGGCTAACAAGCATACGCTACATCTGCATATATCTGCATCTACAGACGGCTCAGACTATAGGGAGCAAGGTGGAGCAATCCGTGGGTTCTGAATCACCCAGCAAGCAAGAGACTTACCTCGAAAGGCCTAGAACAACACACACACACACACACACACCAAGAAGGTAAAGGATAGGAAGGTGCCAAAAAGGAGAGAATAGCATCCACGTGTTGTGAAAACAGCTACGCGGAGTACCATGCCCGCGCATTCACAGGACTCGCGCTGAAGGACATGGCAACAGGATCTCAGCTCAGAATGAAAGCCTCGCTTTCAGCTGCAGGTCGCAGCAAGACAGAGACACTTCAGCTGAAATTGCACACTTGCGGTATCCGGGTTAAGAACAGCCGGGGCCAACATGCCGCGGACGTGGCACCAGTCAAAATGTCACTGTGTGCCTCACAGTGGTTGTCAAAGCGCATGTGTCGTCACGGTCTGTCCACTCGGTCATAAAGCAAGAGGTAGCCATCGGTACTGGCCAAGTCATGCGCTCCGACATATGAGCATTTATGTGCTGGAGCATGGTCGTCTTTGATGTGCCACTCGTCACCCGGCGATGCCAAGATGACCTGATAGTGGCCCTCGAACATAGAGGATCCAAGATAGACGACACAAGCATGCAAGCGATATCGTTGGGAGGTAGTCCTGAGGCCTGAACTTACAAAGATAGGGAACGAAACCTCAGGTTGCAAGAGTTAGAGGGCAGCGCGTGATTTGTCATACCCTACCCCATTGGCTTGAAAACGGGCGCAGACAAGCAGAGAATGCGTGGAGCCCAAATCTCCCAAGCCACCACGCGCTAAATCAACCCGTAAATGTGCCATAATCAAAGGGGCAGCTAAACCGATTAACACCAAAAACTGAGCACCCGTACGCTGCCCTTCTATGAAAGTAGAACTCGGTGTAGCAGGCCCTTGTAACACTGGTGTACAGATGAACGGATTCTGATGGGACTCTCTCTTAGGTGGAGACTGGGCGAGAAGTAGATCGGATCTTCTGGACAGCACTTCTGGTTTAGGGTTTAGGGTTTAGGGATTATTAGCCCGCCCAAGCTTTAGACAAAAACCGTTATGAGAGCCCCAGGGGAGCCCTTATACAACCGTCGCACACCCGCATAAGATGTTATAGACAATCACGAAGCCCTTAAAGAGTCTTGCAAACCCTAAGCCCTAAACCCTAAACTCCAAACCCTAAACCCTAAGCTCCAAAATAGGACTTACAGTTGTGTTTCAGGCCCGGCTTGTTCTTTCTCCCGGGAGCGAGTTCGACGCCGAGAAATCCTGGCATTTCCAGCGGACGCTTGCTGTGTTGAGCCTTTTGCTTTTCACTTCAGGGCCTTTAGGTTTCGGCTCTGAAGGGTCATATGTGGCTGTCAAAATTAGTGGATCCTTAACACAGTACGGCACCTATTATGTAGGGTACCCAAAAAGGGACCCTAATTTTGACAACCACCCATATAAGAGTTTACATAAGTGTTCTAAAAGAGCTGTACAAGCCTTTTTGAGGTTTAGGCCGGAGGGGATTTGGGTTGGTAGGAGTTGAGGTGTCTGCATTGTGGTCGAGATTTGGTTCGCAGTGTTGGGCCTTGCGGCTTACGGACTTAGCGAGCTTTCGAGATGGCGATTTCGACGGTTTAGGGTTTAGGTTTCAGGGTTTGAGGGTGTAGGGGTTGAGGGGGCATATGGATCGCATGATGACTCGGTGCAACAGCTCAACCGAAACCCCAAACTTTCAAACCTTAGGGCCCAGCACCGGAGCGCAAAACGTGGACAGACATGTTTGGTTGGAATGCATGCAATGAGGATACGAAGGATAGCAACAGCAGGTGCGACAAGTTCAGTGCTTTGCTCTCTTCTCTTCCTTTCATGACTCTGATCTGTGCCTTACCTTTCTGATCTGAAGCCCTCAACCCATAAATGGGGCCCTAGACAAACCCAAATCGTAACATACCCAAATCGGAACAAATCCAAATCGGAGCAAACCCAAATTCAAATCGTAACAAACCCAAATCAGAACCAACCCAAATCGGAACTAACCCAAATCGGAACAAACCCAAATCATAACAAACCCAAGTCGGAACAAACCCAAATCGGAACAAAGCCAAATCATATTACCCTTATATAAGGCCCTCAAAAGTCCCGTGACTTCGCGTGTTCCGTGCGGCTGAGGATGAACATCGCCTGTAGCAGGCCGGGGGAGTCTCTAGAGAGAGACTTGGGTTTGAGGTTCCTTTAAGGTTCCTTTAAGATTCCTGTATATAAGGGTTGCTTTAGGCAGTGCTTAAAACGACCTCCTTAGTAAGGTAGTCTCTAGAGAGAGAGACTTGGGTTGAGGGCTTTGGGTTTAGGGATTAGGGGTTAGGGGTTAGGGGTTGGAGAGAGACTTGGGTTTGAGGTTCCTTTGAAGGTTCCTTCAGTCACTCCTTACCAAGGCCTCTGTTGTAAGGCCGTCTCGAGAGAGAGACTTGGGGTGAAGGTTCTTTGCGGTTCCTTCAAGCACTGCTTAAAAGGCTTCTGTGGTTGGCATATTCAGGCCTTCCGATATGCCAGGGCTCAGGCGTGCGGGTTTGAAGTTTAGATGGCTTTTTGGGGGCTTCTGGAGTGTGGGGATGAGGGAAATGCCGGTTAAGGGTTTAAGTATACGCCGGGCATCACAAGCCCAGACCCCCCCGACTACCTTCTAATGTACCCCAAATGCCCGCCATTACGGACCATAAGGGCTCCATTGAAGGACCCTTAAACGCATCCTTGAGGTGTCTGCTTGAGGAAGCCGGGTCTCGCTTGCGTGCTGCCGTGGCGCGGCGCAGCAGGACTCGATAGGCCTGGCTTCTGCGTTTACTTACCTTTGGTTAGTAGGGAATGGAAGAATGGTTGTAGTAGTCGTAGTAGTAGTAGTAGTAGAAGTAGAAGTAGTAGTAGTAGTAGTAGTAGTAGTAGTAGTAGTAGTAGTAGTAGTAGTAGTAGTCGTAGTAGTAGTAGTAGTCGTAGTAGTAGTAGTAGTAGTAGTAGTCGTAGTAGTGTACCCCATTCCTCCATTCTTTATTAATCAAAGGTAATCTTACAGTTTAGAGCAGGCTTTGTTAGGTTTTGTTGCTTCGAGAAGGCCCTCAGGCCAAACCTGGGCACTCCGCTTAGAGCAAGATTGCCGCTTACCCACAAGGAGCCCCAAAAAGGTAGGTTATTCAGGGTGGTAGGGTTAGGGTTTGGAGCTTGGTGGTTTAGGACAGGGGTTTGGAATGTCGGGGTGTTGCAGATGTGGAGTTCAGAATTCGAGTGATTTAAGCCTTCGGGCTTACGTGGAGTCAAGGGTTTCGGGTGAGCTCTGGTGGGCCTTAGCCTTTGAACATGGCCCAACAACCGCTTGCTGCTTGTAGAGACATGTGACAAGATGAGACAAGGGTTCCTGAATACATTTTAAGAACATGACCCACTGCACTTTAATTCTCGTGATTATCGAGCTCCCTATATAACTCGAGCCAATAAGCCATCTCGCCTTGATCTCCTGTGAAACCGAAGCCAACATCCTAATCTTTGGAGCATGGGGTGTCTTTTGTCAAAATCCATATGTAAACATGATTGCCTTCATCTTCATTTTCAGTAGCAGTGTCGTGACAAACAGCATCGTCGTCATAAGCGGTAATGTTAACTAGAAGCGACCATAGCAAGAGCTACAAAATCTAGTAGCTAATACCTCATGAATATTGTCATGGGGCAAAACAGCAAAAGGCTGGCTGCTTGCTGCAAATCATCACGGCAACCTCTCCCCTAAAGGACGACTGCGTGTCTGCCGTGAAGAACACGAAGAAGCACAACCCAAGCAGAGTACATATAGGGTCTAGGACTAAAGTAAAACTTGACATGAACCCGCGAATCTGGGGATAGGGTAGCCTCAATCTTTGCTCAAGCGCAGCTTGTCTCAGGTCAGCGCCGGGGCTTCCACACCCCGGATTGATTTCATTATCCCGCCCAGAAGGATCTCTCCCAGATGGGCAGGGGAGAAAAGAGGCTGCCATCCTCAGGAGCCGACATACGGTTGATGATATAAATCCTGCACTACCTTAAGGACCCTAAACTATGGGAATTATGGTATATTGCTTATTATGGGTAATGCAGGATCTATATCATCAACCGTAGGTATCATGAGCCCTATAAATCATAACGAGAGCAGTAGTTTTGCGTTACACAGAGGCTTCTTGAGCTTCGTCTGGCAGAATCAATGGAATCAAGCGAGTCATCGCTGAGACCCATTTAGTGGGATGCTTATTACAAGGACCCAAAATAAGGTACCCCTAATTCTCGGAAACTCCCCTATGGATCCCTAACACTTGGGGTTTCCGCAGTCTTCTGCTCAAAGCAAGACGTAGCTCGAGGCGCAGTCATTGCGCCAAAGGTGGCACTGCGGTCGCCCGCCTAATATAGGGGCCGGAAAAGAGAAGACTTTTCAATTATTTAAATGAAGGTATGCTTACCAACTAATGTTTTAAAGTAGAACACACCCACACAAATCCAAGGCTTCTGGGAACACAAGGAGTGTTAATTATCCACGATGCAACAAACAAGCTCAAATCCTACACCTTAAGCCCGTGACAAGGCTCCTGTACTAATCTTCCCACCCAAAGTTTTTCCTAGCCATGTCCAACTCCCTGGCCTTCTCCGTGCCGCTATCCTGGGCACCGGAAGCGCGGGAAGTTGTTCCTCGGATGCTTTTTCAATTGCGGCAAAAAGTCATCTTCGGAATACAACTAGTGAGAATTTTCGTAGTAAGCACAGCAGGAGCGGTATGGAACGGCAACAACGACAACCTCAGCTGTAATTAGTAGTAATCATGACCATGGTTGCAATCATCTATCACCTGCCTGTAGTGAATACAAGAGCAGAATCATCCCAACACGTCTGTGACTCGGACTTGTTCGTCGCAGGGTCTTGTCTCGATGTTCGATTTTCAGGTTCCTTCCATCCAATATCCGAAACCTCAGACGAGAAGTAATCCTTGAATCCTCGCAAAGCTCGGAAAGCAACGCCAACCTCTCCCTCCCACAGTCTGAAGCCCCTGTAAACTGAAGACCCGACCCCTAAGCCTTAGGCCCTTTTATCATCTTAGCGCTTCAGTGGTTTTTTAATTTTCGCACTGGGTCAGCTAACGGGATTGTTCCCTCGTCATATAACAACCTTTAATACCTAGATGCTGAACCCTAATCCTTCCCATGGTCAACCCATACATGAATAGCCTAATCCCGAACTCCTAAAGCGAAGACTGTAATAGAAGCTTATCTCGAGGTGCCCTGTGCAGAAAACAACCACAAACCCCTCATCGCACCCTCATAGCTTGAGTTCCAAACACCCTTATAGAAGCTTATCTTGAGGTGAGGGCAAAGCCTAAACCCAAAGGCCTCTAAACTCCTAGACCAATAAACCCTAAACCCAAACCCCCTATAAGCTCCTAAGCCCAAAGGCCCCCACACACTCTCAGACTCCTAAATCCTAAAGCCCACAAACTCATATAAGCCTTCTTCAGGTGAGGGCTTCGCAGAGCTCTGTCTCCCCTGGGCCGAGCTTTCACAGCGCCAAATCGAGTGCCGTTCCTGCGATCACTTCCGTCGTAGCTGCGGCCGTGGCTGCGGCGCATTGCTCCCATTCCAAGGCGCTGTGCAGGGGTTCTGCTGCTTTCGATGACCATGACGGCGATGAGAGCAGTTTTACTTCTGCTGCCGTGTTTACTCCAGCTCCTGTTGCTAGACATTCAGCATCAAAGTAGACCCACAGTGGCCAATACCCTTTGATTTAAGTTGCGGGGCTGAACATGTATGGTCCTGGGTACCTTCACTAGGTCAGGACCCTGGAAAACCGCCATATACCACAAACATAGACCAATCGTATTCTAAGGCCTTGCAACTTCATAAGAAACTCTATAAAGCCCCCTTAAGTCAGGGGCATTCGGCTCGCTGGGTAGGCTCGGATACCACCTCAGCTACAGCGGCTTCCACGGCTCGCGAAGGGTGGAACCCAGAGCGATAGGGCATCCTGGCTTTCGAATTTTGTTGAGGGCTTCAGGGGTTTAGGGTTTTGGTTTCAGGTTTCGAATTTTGTTGAGGGTTTCGGGGGTTTAGTTAGGGTTTACTAACCATTGATATTGGGGGAGCTAAGCAGCCAGGGATGATGATAATCCCTACTAGATAAGGAGCTAAAGACCCAAGGGAACTCCAAAATCACTGGTTAGTTTAGGTTTCAGGTTTAGGGTTCTGCGAGGCGTTGCACGAAGACCTTCATAGTTAGATTACCCTCGGCGGGAAGGGTTTCGGCCAAGGTTGGGTGCCATGAATCTGTCAGCTCAAGATCCCAAATCTTTCCGCCCTAAACTTGTGAAGGCCCCAAGCCGTAACCGAACCGCAAACCCATGCCTTGAATCCCTCTTGGTCATCTGAGCCCCTGATTCCTATATGCCTGCAACCTCAACCACCTCAGCCCAAGCTGTAGAGCGTGAACCCTGGAATCTAAACCCTTAAATCCTAAAGCCTGCGGACAAGTTACTGACGGTACCCCCTTAAAGTCCTATATGCGTAGTATAGTAGTATAGCCTAAGGCCCCGACCCAGGCTCCTAGTCTTGGCTCCGAAACCCAGAGCCCAGAACTACGCCTTAGTTAACATGGGGGCCTCATAGGGGCCTTAATCATTACCCATACTATTTGGGGGAGTTCCTTTTTGTAAGGATAGTCTAATGGCGCTCAAAAGCTTTATTCTAATAAGGCCCCTACAGTATTTTATAGTGCTCTTATAGATCCCTTGTAGTAACCCTTGTAGACCCCGTTTAAAGGAACCCTATTCTAAGCCCCCAAATTACAAAAGCATAGGCCGAGACCGCCACCGCCGGCGCCACCCACCTCCTGCAGAGACGCGAGGTTTCCCAGGGAGGCGACCAGTCTGGCTTTGGGGGTTCATAATATAATCTAAGGGCCTTAAAATTAGAGCAGGGTTTGGGGGCATATCATGCTTAATCAGGAAGCCCCAAAACCCTATTCTAATTATTGAGGCCCCTACAGCAGGTCTAGGGTCTAGGGCCGCGGGGGTCAGAGTATGTTATTATAATATTGTACTTATGACACTATCCCCTTCAGGGTTCCTGTAATGAAGTTTTGGGGGGTTCAAAAACTTGGAAAGCCATTGTAGGTTTAGGGGTTAGGGTTTTGGGGTGTTAACATGGGGTGGGAATAGTTACAAAATTAGTCTAATGTATTCTATGTCTTTCAGGGTACCAGTACCATAGAATACCCAATCACCCCATGCTAGTATAAGGCCTAACGTATATATACATATATATATATATACATATATATATATACACATACATACGTACATACACACACATACTTTATGTGTAAATATGTATGTATGTATGTATGTATGTATGTATGCATGTATGCATGTATGCATGTATGCATGTATGCATGTATGCATGTATGCATGTATGCATGTATGCATGTATGTATGTATGTATGTATGTGTATATATATATATATATATATATATATATTACATATATAACAGCTTTGACCCGTAAGCCCTTCAGACGGAGAGCCAAGGTGAGAATGATTTTCCGGAGTCGCGGCTGGACAGGGCTTGGTACTGGCTCAGAGATAAGAGCGAGGTGGGATTTCCGGGGGTTTCACGGGCTTCTTTTAAGGGGTTCGGGTTTAGGGGATTTGGGGAGCAAGGGCCGGTTGGAGTGCTTTCTGTCATTGGGTATATGGGCCCTGGACTTGCAGGCTTTTGGGTTCCTTTCAAGGGGCGCGGTAGGTTCTTGTAATATAGGGGCCTCAGTAATTGGAACTGTTATGCGGTTGTTCGGGGGTATACTATACCATAATAAGGAACCCCCAAAACCCTATTCTAATCAGTAAGGACCCTACAGTAGTCTTCCCGAAAGTCAAAATGCCACATGTTTGGATAGCCTGTGCAGGTGGGCTGGAAAGCAGCCCGGAAGGGATGGGCGAGGGCACGTGGGCATCTTTGGCGGTAATTAGTTCAGGTATTGTTGTTGTTGGTAGTATCATGACAATTATGATGGTTATCAGTAGTATATACTATTATTACTATTCTGATGGTTATTGGTAGTTATTATCACTATTATGGTTGTTAGTAGTAGTATCTTGATTGTTAGTATTGTAAGTCATGCATTTTGAAGGGTCTGGCGAGTTTCTTCGGGTGTGCAGGGTCTAAGGTTTAAGAAACCCGGGGTGCCTGATAGTAAGAATCTTACCACTTCGAATCTTCACTGGGATCTCTTATCGTGAACCTCTGACATACCCTAATCATACAATCTGCAACCCCTTTTTGATGTAACCCATAAGCGTCATCCCCACAGAAAGCCATATAGGACACCCGCAGGCCCTTCGATCAAGCCCAAAACCCCAAAACCCTAAACTCTGAAACCGACACCCCTTACTCCTAAACCCAGAAACACCCTAAACCCCTAAATCGCCAAACCCCGAAACCCCTAGGCTAAACCCTAAACCCCGAGGCATTTCCTGAGACCAAGGCATACAAGCGAATTGCTGAAGAAGGTGAAGAAGTCGAGCCTCAGTCGGGTTATGGGGTTTAGGGCTTTGCGGGTTTAGGGTTTAGGGTGTAGGTTTCGGGGGTTTAAGGTTTAGGGTTTAGGGGTTTAGAGGGTTAAGGCTTTAGGCTTTCAGTGGTGTGCCAGTTCCTTTCGCCTTATCTGGGGGTACTATACACCCTGAAGTCCACTTAGACCCCATAGTCCCTGAAGCCTAGACCCCACACTTTTTCTAATGCAAGCGTGCCTTAAATCTTGAATCCTATAGCCTAAACCCTAAACCCCTAAACCCCTACACCCCTGAACCCCTGAACCCTAAACCCCTAAACCCCTAAACCCCCAAACCCTAAATCAGGAGCAAAGAGGCAGATCTACCGGGTCGATTCAAAAAGGCTCGGCAGCTTGCTCTGGATCGCTGGAAGCGGACCAAGCCCAGCCAGAAGCTGCGTCTTCGTTTAGGGGTATTTGGAGTTTAGGGGTTTAGGGGTTTAGGGTTTAGGGGTATTTGGGTTTAGGGTTTAGGGGTTTAGGGTTTGGGAAAAGTTCTTCTAGATGTGATATTTATTGGCTTGGCCTTATTGTGATATATTTTGAATAGGGTTTGTTGGAATCTTAGAGTAAGCGTAATTAATCACAACAAGGAACCCTGGCGGTCTGGTTGTGTGTATTAGTCCGATGTCCTTACTCTGCTGATGATATTGCAGAAGTTTTCTCTTTAACTAACGACATCCAACTCCTTAACAACGGCGTCAGGTAACTAGCTTAAATCAAACTGTTAATCAAAAGCCTCCGGCCACCAACTTCAGTAGACTTACTTTAGAAGAGATTTAGAACTCAGGAAACTTCTTTCCTGCATTCTGGCTCTCTTGCTGCTCTTGGCAACCTGTCGGCCAAGCCACCCGCCGGTGTCGACGCCGAGCCAGCTGGCGACTCCGGCGCCTACCCTGCAGCTGCTTCCGGATGAGGACCTACCTGGGAACCCGAAGACGAAGTGTTTCTGCGGTTAAAGCTGTACCCTTTTGGTAAGGGTTCAATGCCAGAGACCGAAATCAAAGCAATACTTCTTAAGTCCGAAACCTTCGACCCAACCTTCCGAAGAAGCCCTTCATCAAGGCCTGTAGGCCGTCTGAGTCTATGAACGAAATGCAGCATGTACAAGCCCGGCTGGTGACTATTGGGCCGCTATTGATGTGCTGAACCTGTAGTCATGGTTTGGTGATGTTGCTAATACTGATAATAACAATACCAATAATACCAATATTACGAAAATAACAATAGTAATTATAATACCAATAGTCCTGCTGTTGGTGGTGTGGTTGCTGGTGATGGTGGTTGCTTTGTTGCCCGGGCTAGGGCTGCTGCTCCCTGGTCTTAGATCCCCAATACCTAACCTTTAAACTTTTTGGGTTCTTATGGTTTAGAAGGAATCGGAAAGTTTAACCTTCTATTTCTGTGGCTTTCTGCTCCTGAGTCGACAGGAAGCGCGACTGCAGATGCTGGCCGATACCTCGCCGAGCGTTGTCTATGTGACCGGGAAGCCCACCCCGTGGATGCCGAAGGAGGTGCCCGAAGGTGGCGCAAGCCCAGGGGGAACCGCCTGGATGCCCCTCGTCCTTTCTTTTGCTGCCGAGGGCTCTGGGTTAGATTAGATGTCACTGGAAGTCTTCTCTGGTTTGGGATTTAGGGCGCTGTTGTGGGATTTTGCTTTTTGGGGTTCGGGATTAAGGGTGTGCGGGAAGCTTCTGGTTAGCAGCTATTAGGATGTTTGACTTTGGGGCAACATCGACTTAAGTCTTTAACGCCAAAGCCTTGACATGGACCCCACGCTGTCCACTTTCTCAAGACGTCCCTAAACCGTAGAACCTAAGCTGTCTACTTCCTGAATATGCCCATAAACCCTAACCCAAACACTAAACCCAAAGCCCTAAATCTTGTGACCCAAAACTTCCTAAACCAACGCGAAACCAAAAACACCAACCCCTAAATCTGAGGTTTGATCGCCGCCATGTGGTCACAAGCCTCAGCAACATCGACCTCGCCCAACGGGGATCCCTTCGGGTGGGCCTCCGGCTAGGATTGCCATAGAAATTGTGTCGTTCTTATCATGTACTACCGTGGTCATGCATTGGTCATGCAAGTATGCAAGTAGCAACCAGAATACCAACATTAAGAGCTACTGTTATTGTCATTGCTATTTCCTGTTTTGTTCCGATGCGCCGAAGGGTTTCTGGGAGGATTCTTCTTAACGCTGCTGAAAGGGGGGCTTTGGGTACTGCCCCCACTCAGTAACAGTTGGATAATATTCATAATATAGGTATATACGGCCCTTAATGGTAGCCCTATTATAGACTGTTACTGTATGGGGGCCGTACCCAAGGTGGGCTCTCCAGACAAGAGGCGATTGAGACATGGTCTGCCTTAACCCTGAATAACCTACCTCAGAATATCAAGCTTTCGAATTAATAGAATCATAATATACGAACTATATGAGTTAGAATATATTTGCAAATTAATGAATCTCTTCGGGTTCCTTATTATGGTTTCCTTATATAGGTCCTTGAAGAGGTAGGTTATTTGGGGTTAATGTTGATTTTACACACAAGGATTTTGCCACTTCTCTTTGAGTGCGTAAGAGATGTATTCCGGCCGCAGCTTCTGCACTTAGGGTGAATGTAGGGTTTTAGCAGTTTCTGCCTAGGGTGCATTTAGGGCTCCGGGTTTCAGGGGTGCGGCTTCATACGCAGCACTCTTGAGCTTCCGGAGGGGGATGTGCAGAGTTCGGAAGCTGTCGGGTGAGATGCGATACACCAGGATCGTTTCATTGTAGCGTATGTTCATTATGAGTCAGGGCTGCGAACAGGGATTTCTGCTCCGCAAGAGCAGCCCGCTTTGTAAGCTGAGCTTCAAAGCGTGCTCGGCAGTGTTCGGACACGAGAGCTGGATCTGGGATTCGGGCTGCTTGTCTAGGGTTTACTTGTACCCGATCTAACTGCTAGGCAACATCCGCTTCTTGCGACATTGCCAGCATTAGAGCGCTGATGAACTTGAGGAGTGTGCGAATCGCTCATCCATCGTCAACAGCCTTGTATCATCGACAGATCTGCCGGCTCTGCAATACGATAGCATTTATCCACCCTACAGTCACCCGAATCCCTAAGCCCTGACCCTGACCCTGATCCCTGGAACTGGAACCCTGAACCATAAACGCAACGGCAACTTTCTGGGAGGAGCAGGCGGGCACGATTCAGTAAAGCAGTGCCAAAAGCTGACTGACGTCTCTCTACGGCCTTCCACGCGATGCCCTGTACCCTACAACTTAGGGATGCTTAGAAATATTGTTAAATTTTTGGTTATGATGATCCCTAACACACAGCTAAAATTGTAATTTTTGCCAGGGTTCTAAGTTCAGTATAGTTTAGAGTTCAGAGCACGGCCCTATACCTTGCCCGAATCGAAAGAAGCTTGCCGGAAGTTCCATCTCTAATGCCCGGAAGCAGTCCAAGAAGCAACTCTAAACCCCACGCCCCAAAACCTCCGAACCTCAAACCGTCAACCCCAATCAACAGATGGAGATACATGGACAAGCACTCTTTCAGAACCCCCCCCCTACGTCCTGAAACGTCCCGGCAGGTGATCTTTGAGGACCGTACTGAGCTCCCCGCGCGTGTCGTTGGAACGGACACTTGCTGCTGTTTGGGCGTTATAGTGGTTGGTGCTGCGAGGATACTGCTACTCAGTTATTCTCACTGCAGTTGCTGCTACTATTACTCCTTCTGTTACCGCCATTACAAAGAGACTTAAAAGTACACTAACAGCGCTTGTGACACATGCTGTTAACAGTACTAGTCATTCTAGTAGCAATTTATACTGAATGGGGCGTAGTAGGTTATGAAGGCACAGAGATACCCTGAGACTGCAAACGCCTCAAAATAGGTACTGGTTGTAGACTTCTAGACCCAAGGCAGGTGCCATTCTTGGACTTGGCGCCTCCGGGATCATGCGGGACCCGAAGGAATAGTATTGCTTACCGTTGGTTAGTAGGGAATGGAGGGATGGGGTACAATTATAATACTATTACTACCATTCTTCCATTCCCTACTAACCAAAGGCAAGATTGGTAATGATCAAGGCGTCCAGGTTTTTAAGGTGTCGGCCAGTCTTCGACTTTTGTTCGTCTTAAATGGCTGGGACCGTGTGGCCCTGAACCGGATTTCCAAATTTGAAACCCCAAGTCCCGCGCCCGAAGCCTCATTCCTGAAACCTTCATACCCGGAATAAAGAGCTCCTAGATAGCCTCAAACCCTAAACCTTAAAACCCCGCCCTAAACCCTAAAACCCCACCCTAAACCCTGAACCCTAAACCCTAAAGCCCATACCCTCAACCCTAAATCCTGAACCCCAAACCCTGAAAGCCCGTAGCCTCCATTCTTGCAGAGGATCCCGGAAGCGACTTGGCTGTTTTGGAGATCCTCTGGCCCAAACGCTCGGCAGACGCTCCTGGGATGGTCATAGCGAGTCTTCTTTGTTTTTGTGATTTTTTTGTTTTTTGTGTGTGTTTCGTGTGTTCTTTTGGTGGAGGTGTGTGTGTATATATATATATATATATGTGCGTAGGACCTCTCTGCGCTATTTGAGTAACTGCTTCTTCTAGTATGAGCAGTTAAAGGGCAGGCTCTGTGGGCAGTGTGAGTTTGGTCTCTGGGGGTCTGGAATTCTTTTTAAATTTTTAAAATTGTTGAAACTTTTGAAATTTTTAAAATTTTTAAAAATTTGGCCTTTGGGGGTCTGGAATTCTTTTTAAAATTTTTAAAATTTTTAAAATTTTTAAAATTTTTGAAATTTTTAAAATTTTTAAAAATTTGGCCTTTGGGGGTCTGGAATTCTTTTTAA
Source organism: Symbiodinium sp. CCMP2592 (assembly GCA_905221615.1). NCBI lineage: Eukaryota > Dinophyceae > Suessiales > Symbiodiniaceae > Symbiodinium > Symbiodinium sp. CCMP2592. The sequence goes on from CAJNDT010005558.1 coordinate 94,600, forward strand.
ATTTTTAAAATTTTTAAAATTTTTGAAATTTTTAAAATTTTTAAAAGTTTGGCCTTTGGGGGTCTGGAATTCTTTTTAAATTTTTAAAATTTTTAAAATTTTTGAAATTTTTAAAATTTTTAAAAATTTGGCCTTTGGGGGTCTGGAATTCTTTTTAAATTTTTAAAATTTTTAAAATTTTTGAAATTTTTAAAATTTTTAAAAGTTTGGCCTTTGGGGGTCTGGAATTCTTTTTAAACTTTTAAAATTTTTAAAATTTTTAAAATTTTTGAAATTTTTAAAATTTTTAAAAATTTGGCCTTTGGGGGTCTGGAATTCTTTTTAAATTGTTAAAATTTTTAAAATTTTTGAAATTTTTAAAATTTTTAAAAATTTGGCCTTTGGGGGTCTGGAATTCTTTTTAAATTTTTAAAATTTTAAAAATTTCAAAAATTTTAAAAATTTTAAAAGTTTTAAAAATTTAAAAAGAATTCCAGACCCCCAAAGGCCAAATTTTTAAAAATTGCAAAATTTTCAAAAATTTTAAAAATTTTAAAAATTTAAAAAGAATTCCAGACCCCCAAAGGCCAAATTTTTCAAAAATTTAAAAATTTTAAAAATTTTAAAATTTAAAAAGAATTCCAGACCCCCAAAGGCCAAATTTTTAAAAATTTTAAAAATTTCAAAAATTTTAAAAATTTAAAAATTTAAAAAGAATTCCAGACCCCCAAAGGCCAAATTTTTAAAAATTTTAAAAATTTCAAAAATTTTAAAAATTTTAAAAATTTTAAAAATTTAAAAAGAATTCCAGACCCCCAAAGGCCAAATTTTTAAAAATTTTAAAAATTTCAAAAATTTTAAAAATTTTAAAAATTTAAAAAGAATTCCAGACCCCCAAAGGCCAAATTTTTAAAAATTTTAAAAATTTCAAAAATTTTAAAAATTTTAAAAATTTTAAAAATTTAAAAAGAATTCCAGACCCCCAAAGGCCAAATTTTTAAAAATTTTAAAAATTTCAAAAATTTTAAAAATTTAAAAAATTTAAAAAGAATTCCAGACCCCCAAAGGCCAAATTTTTCAAAATTTTAAAAATTTCAAAAATTCTAAAAATTTAAAAAATTTAAAAAGAATTCCAGATTCCCAGAGACCAAACTCACAGAGGTTTTGAAACGAGTTCCAGATCTCCAGAAAGCGTGCGTTCGCTCTTTTGCATTCACCTCATTATCGTTTAGCGCATGAAACAACAGGGAAACAATTCTGAGTGAAGGGTGAGATGAAGTGAATGAGTTCGTTCCTGATTTTCAAGGAACGAAGTGTCAGGGAGAAACAAGTGAACGAACGCATGAACGAAACACGGTCTCAACGAGTAACACGCCAGGAATTGGACCGTTGACTGCAAAAGCCCTGATTACAAAAAGTAAGCATGCGCGAGTTGATCTTTCATTGACTAAATCTGGCTCTTTTGCGTCTGTCTTCATTCATATAAACTTAGAAGATACCACTATAGATTACCTATAAAGATGCCATTAGATTCCAGTTGTACTTCCAGCATTATAAACTCATTTTAGTGTAAGGTGGGAAGTGAAGGGAACCAAAATACCCATTTTAGTGTAAGGTGGGAAGTGAAGGGAACCAAAATACCCATGCTAAACTAACGAAATGAAGAGAATGTAAGGAACGCACGTTTTCCTCTGTTTCAGTACATGAGAGTTTGATTCGTTTGTCTCGTTCACCCCGTGGTGCGTTTCACGATGAACGAAGCACGCTTTCTCTTATGCTACATTGTCTTCGTTCACTTTAAACTACACCACCTTTGATTACAGGAAAGCCAGTCAATGTAGGATGTGGAGCGAAGCGAACCCCAAAAGGACAAACTAGTGTAATGCAAGGAACAGAATGGTAAAGGATGCGCGCCTTTTGCTTCGTTTCATTATGCTAGTTTGGGTCTTGTTGGTGTTTTCTTGCAACTTTTCCCTTTACAATGAAATGCACAACCCGAAAGAGCAAATGAAAACCAACACAACAAAAGGCGCGCTTACATTTCATTGCCATATTGTCGCATTAGGTTTAATTAAAGCTTGTGGGATCCATGCTTGGCAGTGAGCTTGGAAAAAGATGTGAGGAAAACGGAATGTTGGATGTACCGTGACTGGCGGTTAAACTCAGAGAATGACTCGCGAGTCCACGGTCAACCTTGTGCCTGATTACATTCGTAGCAAGGCCAAGCGAGATGATCAAAACATACACTTCGTTTGTGTTTCTTCATTCGCCTCACTTTGTTATTCTCTTATTATGATAAAATGGAGTGAAGAATGAACGGAACCCAAAAGAGCCAATGTAATTGAATTGAAGGTAACATAGAGAAACGAAGGCATGGTTTAATTCATTTAAAGCTGGGTTTTGTGGCTCTTGTTTCATTTCGTTGTCTGCAATTATGAAACGAAGTGCAAGCCGTGCGTCTCTTACGCTTCATTCATTTCGTTTCATATTAAAGCACAAAGGAAAAACAAGTATTGGATTCTTCAGTCTAATTATCTTCCCGGCTCTTCATTCTAATTATCTTTCCCTTTTCTGTTTTATGTGCTGGTAATGTAATCAAAGAGGAGACAGCATGAAGGTCATAAAAGGCAAAGTAGAAAGTGAAAATAATGAAGGTAAATAAGCAGAAATCAAAGCTAACATATTTTAGGCTTACATCCTTTTTCCTTTCCTACAACTACGATTGCTGTTTCCGTTCAGTTCCTGTTTTCGTTCCTTTTGTGCTTGGCTCATTCACGCTTCCATTCCTTTCGACGGTACTGACCCGAACAAGAAAGGAACGAAAGAAGGAACAGAATGAACGGTTAGACCAAGATATGACATGCAAGGGAGAGGAATAAGCGCACGGAACGCACGGTTCCTTTCACACCCTTCATGTCATTTCTTGCGAGAACAGAATGACCAGGAAACTAATGATAGGGTTATATCACAGGGAATTGAGGATGTTAATGGTGAAAGACTTCTTTCATCTAACTCGATCTCTTCATGAAATTTCCTATCTTGTGATGTGTCCTTTGTTGAGACTTGGTGGGCTTTCTTGAACTAAAGCGAAAACAAATCAAATCAAGGAAATGCCTGCTTTGCCAGCACCATGCATACAAGGGCTTCATCTGGATCATTCTTCTGTGTCATGAGTCGTGCATGTATGATGTTAGTTTTAATAAGCGAAAAGCATGCGTTCCTTCTGTCATTCATCCATGCACACCATTCACTTCTCATCTTTCACTCATCATCGGTTAACCCTTGATTTGTGGTTCGCCAGGGACAATAGGCTCATGAATCCCAATTTCTTATAAAGGGATTCTGATGGCACCTCCATGTCGGCTCATGTTTTCGTTTTCTTTGTGCTTCGCTTAATAGACATAAACCATGCATCAGTTCCTTCTTTATGTTTAAATTACGCAAAACAATGATGAACGAAACCGTGAGATCGCCTGCTGACATTTTGTTGTTGGGTTTAATTGTGGTGTGTCTTGTGCGGTGAAACAAAGGATGAAAACGTGTGCCGCATTCAACTGAAATAAAGCAAGTTTTTGCTCCGCTTCATTGTCTTTGTTTCATTTAAGCAGGCACATCGTTCCTTCTTACTGTTCCACCTTTCACTCGTTACCTTGGCTTTGTGGGAATAAAGAACACATTTTGTTCAATGAAAAAGACCGCGGTCCTTCTGTCACCTACCTGTTACTTAATTGAAACAAATGAAACCAAAATTGCCTCTTCATGGACAGAAAACTTCTGTTGGTTGACTTGGGCTTTGATCGTAGGACACAAACCGTCAGACACCTTGGAAATTAATGACTTGGTTTCTGGTTCCGTTCGTATTGTGTTGTATCTTTTTGAATCAACGGAACATGCAATCGTTATTCGCTTCTCTTTGCTGCAATAAGATGAGACACGCAACATTCTCATATCTTGTGGGTTCCTTGTTTCGTTCATAAAGAGCCCAATTTAATGTGAATAAAAGGTAAGGAAACACGCTTTTCTTCCTGTTATATCTAGCTCTTTTAATTACAGCCACGTGGCATGATCCTACAAGAGAAAAGTTGTCAGAAGATTCGATGTCATATTGTCATTAGAATCATTAGAAGATCCCATTTAAAGAGAGATCTAAGCCTACAATATAAGTCTCCAGAATGTGTGGTGCGTGAACTGAAGAGAGCAACAAACACGCTCTCATTTCATTCCATTCCACAATCACCACATCTCCAAGACGGAAAAGATTATAGATAGACAAATAACTGTTGGTAAAGGGTGATGTCGTTCCTATGTTGTCTGTTTTTGTCTTAATCGCGCATACTTTCTATTTTCACTTCTTTGCATTAACTAAAACAAACTAAACAAAAGACTGACTTCATTGTGTTGACTTGGACTTGTTTCACGGCTGGAACTCGGATGGTGGATCTGTGGTTAGTTTTCTTGGTCACTATTTCGTTCATCACAAAGCCCCGTACATTTACAGTCAAAGCATGATTTCATTCGGTTTCCTTATCTTAAACTACAAATGATTTGACTTCTCTGATTGTCTTCATAGTTTTATAATTTAACTGCCAGGAAGCCAAGTGAACTAACTCCTGATGTGATTCGTGCCTGGCTGTGAGTTGTGGGCGGTGGCGTCGTGAATTTGAATAAAGGAATCATGCTCCGTTCCTTTCGCTTTGCTCTCTACACTACATTCTCTTATCTTCTTTTCACTAAAGGCAACGCCCACCGATCAAGCTGCCTGACTAAGGCCGTGTCCATTCAATCGATTAGGGGCTTATTCTACTTGTACATATATCGAAGAAGATTTTTCAGTTAAGATGTCATGTTGTGGCCTGTGGCCCGGACAACTTTAGATTGCGGCAAGGCGCTCATTTCGGGTGCACACGAAGCCAAACACTATGTCACTACATGTTGCAGCGGCATGTCAAACTGCCGAAGCCTTACCCATTCAGTCGACCAAAGGCTGACTCAAACTATACATAAAGGTCCATGGCACATATATATATATATATATATATAGTATCATATTTTGGGTTCTAGGTGGTGAATTTGCAATTACGGTGTACACATACATGTGTGTATATATATATATATATATATATATATATTGACGATACACCTTTATACATATATACATATGTAGAGAGAGATATAGGTCTGTGTACATACACGCATACACTTGCATAGACATATATATATATATATATATATGTATCTCGGGTTCAGTGCCTCTGGTCTGGGGCTTGGCTCGGGTGTTTTGGCGGCTTATTGTCTCACGAAGGGCTTATAGAGATTTTTAGCACACAAACATCGCCCCAACCCCCGACAAAAGCATCCCAGTAGCCTTGCGCCGCCCCGTGGCCCCTCTCTACCCATTGATCGTGGAGCCGAATAGCGGGGAAAAAGGGGCCACCCTGATTGTAAGCTCTATAAACCACCCCTTGAAAAAGCAGACACCCTAAGCCCCGCTCCTAAACCCTAAAACCCATCGGTAAAGATAAAATAAACCCTAAAGCCAGCTTAACCCCTGAATCCTAAACCCTAAACCCTTAAACCCTAAACCCCAAACCCAAAAAATTTGATTTTTCCTTTTTTAAAAGAACTTAACTTAAAAGTTTGATTTTCAATACAGCCCTCGCAAGGCTCCGAGGCAACGGCCCCCTGGCTTGACCTTGGGTGCATCCTCCAGTCTCCAGTTGGGACAGGACGGTTTAGGGTTGGGAGTTTGGGGTCTAGGGTTCTAGGTTTTTTCCCGGTGATGCTTGAGTCCGAAGGCGCGGCCGTAAATTCAGCAGGGGGTTAAGGTTTAGGGTTTAGGGGGTATATGGGGTTTAAGGTTTAGGGATTTCGCAGTCTGAGGCATCATGAGCTGCTAGCAGACCAGCTCATCCCGAACTCTCCTAACCCTACGTGAGTTTTTTACCCATTAAAGGCTTGGTATACCAGCTTTTGCTAGAGAGAATTTCCGACGATTGCCTTCTACATTTCCCGGAACATGGTAGGCCTGCTTCGGTTACATGCAGAGCCTACATGGGCTTGACCGAAAGGCTTAGAACACGTCCCAACAACGTCAAGCTCGAAACCTCAAGAAACCTTAAACTTCAAGAGCACTATAATTAGAGCCTCAATGCAGCCCTTTCGAAACCATATAGAAAAGCCTTTGCAGCATCCTGTAACTGCAAAGTTCAAGTCTGTGTAAAAGCCTAAGAAAGTGCGCAGCACCCTTCCAGGATGTGACAGTCGTTGGCCGCAAACCAGCTCTAGACATGAGTGCCACTTGCCTGGGTCTTTGGCGCTGTTTGTTTATAACTAACCATTGATATTGGGGGAGCTAAGGAGCCAGGGATGATGATAATCCCTACTAGATAAGGCGCAAAATCACTGGTTAGATCAGGGCCCAAATTGGAAGCATAGGGTAAGTTTCTTGACTCATAGGGCTCCTACAGGGTTGCATCGGGTGAGAGACCAGTTTAATTTGATCTGGTTTGAGATAAAGGATGTATAGAGCTTTGCAAAGGTTTTATAAGCTAGTAAAGGCTGGCTTAGGGTTTTGCAGCGAAAGATGGCTGCAAGGGTTTCAACACCCTAAACCCTATCGGGGTTTTCAGTGTTGCATCTGAGTTCGCAGTTGGGAGCTTTCAGGATTCAGGGTGTAAGCCTGTAGAGGACCGAGGTGTGGGTTTAGGTTTGGTTTAGGGTGTACCTGGACCCCGAAGGCACGGTTTAGGGTTTATAGGGTTATGTAGACTAATAGCCTCTTCTAGGCTCTTTGGGCCATTGTTTGGGTTACATTTGGGGGTTTAGGTAGAGGTTTAGGGTGTAGGTCTGGTGTGTACGTGTTAGCGCTTAGGGTTGGGTCTAGGTTTGGTGATGTCAGGTTATGGAGCTCGGGCCTAGGGCATCTTGTTTGGGAGTGCGTCTTGCTTGGGATAAGGATCTGAGCAAAGTGTTTTGCAGCACTACGACTGCTGCTGCTAAAACTACTACTACCACTACTACCACTACTACTACTACTACTACTACTACCACTACCACTACTACTACTACTACTACTACTACTACTACTACTACTACTACTACTACTACTACTACTACTACTACTACTACTACTACTACTATCCTACTCGCCCCAGCATCCGAATCGAGGCCTGTGCATCCAAGTCTTGCACACGGAAGCGAGCTAGAGAAGACCAAGCCAGGCAGCATGTACATATGCATAGTAGGAAATTAGTATCCACATATATAACACACATGTACATATAAGACTAAATACTGATATACAGCCATACAAAATGTAATCTAACGGGCAGCATCTTCCCCATACTCCAACCCCTTCCCCCAAAGTCCCGACATAAACACAACGGCGCTGAAGTGTTCAAAGCTACATCCCCGCAGAACGACAAAGCCTTAATCCCGACAACGACCTTTTGTGATAAAGTCGTACAAAGTTCAGCAGCCAGCAGAAGTCCCGTCTAAACAATTGCTCATCCGTCAGTTCCTACAGCTTGAAAGACTGAGACACTAAGACGGAAAGCCTGAACTCAAGCCTTCGAGCCTTCCAAACTTCAAGCCCCTTAACAAGTTGCAAAAAGTCGAGGTTTCCTCCTTTGTCCATTTGTCACTGGTACTACAGCATACCCCGAAATCTTAGCCTCCGCACACCGTCCAGTTACACTTAGACTGTGCTGCAACATACAAACTGTAGAGTCCACATCCAGTGGAATGGTCTTCTGAGCGTAACGGTTATTCTCGTTTCACTTGATCCACAGGCTCCGCTGCGTCCGCAATACCCCAAAACCTTGTTCCTTTTTCCGGCCCGTAAACAATTTGCTTTGCCCCCATAAATCCCTGTAGACCTCTTCTGAAACGCTCTGGCAAAGCCTTATAAGCTTAGCAAACTGTCGCCGAGGTTTCCCGTGGTGTGGTTTATGGCCTCGGACAACCCTTGGTGTTGAATTCCGACCGCCCAGCCACTAGCTGGAGAAGCAGGGGCTTAGGGTTTTGGGGTTCGTTGTGGGGTTTAGGGTCTAGGGTTTTGTGGTCTGACGGCTTTAGTGCTTATTGCTTTAGGGCTTGGAGGTTTAGAGCCAGGATCAGTGCGGCCGTTAAGATTTTATATTCAATGTTTACGGTAGGGGGGCCATTACTCTTCATGATGTTTGGGTCGAGGTAGGGTTCAGAGTTTGGATTTCTTCAGTCTGAGGCAAGAATTGCAGATTCGGGGTGGTGTGCAACGGAAACCACAGCATGCGCACGGGTTGGAGCTGTGATGCGCTTGGCTGAGACGGGCCAAGCGATTTCGAGTAACTTGACGTTCAGGGAGCAGAGGGGCCTCGGCGGTTGGAACCCTAGACTCTTTAGGGTTTAGGGTTTAGGGTTCCCTAAACCCTAACCCCTAAACCCTAATGGCTGGATACTATAGCTGCACGCTAGACACCCCACAGGATGCTATTCGTAGTGATTCAGGCTTCGGCATCATGTCTGAATCTGCCCGTGCGACTCCTTTGCTGCAAGTATGGAAGCTTCGACAACTACTGGTACATACATGTACACACTGGTCTGTTTTCCGTAAGCAGTGAAGTGTGAACTAAGTAACGGCCTTAAGGAGTACGGATGAGCTCTAGTAAGCGATCGACCGACTTGAAATTAATCTTGGGGTAGTTGCCGGGTTGCTTGGAGAAGTTATCGTCTGCTTCTGGCGACTTTCGCGCCTTTTGTGAGGCTCTGAGAGCTTGCCCCAGCGTGGACGCGGTCGAGGGATGAACATCATTTCGTCAGTTCGTTTCTTTCGAATGGAGGAACTGAGGCCTCGACATCCTCCCACTAAGGGTGTTGGAGACGACGCAGTGGATTTGGGGACGCATTTGCACAGCACTTGCTTCCGCGATCACCGAAGCTATTCGATCATGAATTTGCGTCCAATACGGCAATCTGAAATTTGTGTTTGTTTGCTTCGCGCGATGCTACATCTACGCCCGTCTCGACTTAGACTTAAGAGATCTGCCTCGTACAAGCATTTACAGAAGTGCTACTCTCGTGTTGAACAAGGGTCGCAATCCAGTAGATTTCCCAGGAAAGGCTCGACCTGGCCGGAATCTGTTCGGATAATGGCAACTTCAGCGACGACACTGGTCGAAACGGCTAGATCCAGAGTCGATTCACCTCCCGCAAATCATCTAGATGGTCCGGGTCATTGATATCCATAGTGCATATGCCCATGTGCTGCCGCAGATAGTCCGCGGTGGAACGGGCATGCCGTTGTTTACACATGCCAACACAATACTCACAACACCTCTGCCGAAGCCGGTTCCTTTTTCCAATGTTCCTCTGCGCGGTAGAAGCTTGACCGCAGCCCAAGAAAGACGAAGAAACTGAACCCAAGGTTCACTGGCTGGGCGAGGGCTTTGTTTTAGAGTTTTAAATTTTGTGCTCTGAGGATCCGAGGGTGCCAAGATATTTTTTAAATTGCCGCAACAGGGGTTTCCTCCGCGAAAGCCTTGCATTCAGTCATTACTGGATTGTTGTGGTCGTTAACATAGGTGCTTTATCAAGAACCCGGAAGATGCCACAACCCAGACGGGCAAAAGACCAACAACTTCAATCGTGGACAACACTTTAACCACCCTTGAAATCAGGCTTTGCGGTGTCAATCTCCATGTTGTACGACACCGCTGGCATATGACAGATGTCAATTGTTCCTCCGAAGATTGCAGGGAACACTATTTGGCCTGTTGTTGTGTACAATCATTAAAGCGCCGTTGAGCCCGCAGACTAACTTAGGCCTCTAGAGCCATCACGTCTGAATCCGCTTCCACCAAAACCCATCCCAAGGTTTCGGGCTTTTGGGTGTCTGCCCTAATCATTAAACACGAAACCCCAGAAGTCCCAAACTCTAAACAACTCTCAACCGCAAGAGGTCCCGCGCATCCAAAACCCTATCGCCCATATAACCTGGAACTCCAAAGCCATGACTTTTCATCCGTAAATCCTAGGATTTTGGGCTCACAGGTTCGCCCGTGCGTGTTATTTGGGATGTAGTGTAAGGGCCTGTCAGAAGAACGCATATAACCCTGCTGGAGTAAAAGCCCTTTTGTTGTTCCCTGGCCTTAACGGCCCTTGTACGATGCCTAAAAAAACCCTCCTACTTGTTAGTTAGGTCTTGTACGATGCCTATAAAGCCCTCCTAAGCTCCTTGTTAGGTCCAGAGCAGCATTCAGACCGATGCGGTGATCCAAGCCTCGAACCGGGGAGGGCCTTTGCTGAACAGCCGCGGTCAGGTGATCGGAATGGCCAGCCGGATTTTATAGCTTCTCAACGGGCTTGTACCAGGTGTTCCACAACGGGTTAGGCTAGGGCTAGGGGCTTTGCTACTTTCCACAGAGGGGTTAGGGGTTTTGGAATCAGGTTCGAACTGTTCGCCGGCATCGCGATGGCGATGATGGTAGTGATGATGAAAATGATGATGCAGAGGGACACCGTTGCTGAGGGTGATGATGGCGATGATGATGCAGAGGAAGATGATGATGATGACGATGCCGATGATGATGAGGCGGATGATGGGGATGAGCATCACGATCATGATCAGGACGAGGATGTGCATGAGGATGAGGATGATGATGCTCGTGATTGTGTGTGCGCATGTGTGTTTGGGGTGTGGGGCTGCACTTCGCTCTCAGACTTCTCCTGATTGGGGGTAATATAGGGGCCTGAATAATTAGAATAGTGTTTTGGGGCCACTGTACTATAAGCATAGTAAGGAAGCCCCAAACCAGATAGCTAATTATCTGGGCCCCTACATTAGAAGAATCCCATTGTCCGTCTTTTGTTTTTGCGACGCTGCACACTTCAAATCCGTAGCAGGGGGTTCAGGCCCCTATATCAGCTGTTGTACACCCAAACCCTTTTCCCAAAGCTTGGGGTCCTAAAATGCTGAAAGAGTAAACACCATAGTCACTACACAACTAGTAGCAGACCCATATGGAGTATAAACTCATACGGAAAGGTTTTCGGTTTAGGAATGCAACAGATCCAGAAGTGCTGAGGCCTCATCAGCCCTAAGCCCTAAAGACAAGTTTGCAAACCCCAACCGGAACCGGTTTAGAGCTTAGGGTTGAGGGGACGGGACGCCCTATGCCCCAACACCCCACTGAGGCGATAGGGCCGCTGGAGGAGTCTCGCATCAGCCAAGCCATCCCGGCTGATAGCTTGCGGAAATACGTCCAAAGCATCCTTGCAGCTTCCCTGAACTTGCGCTTTGGGTGTTTAGGGCTTGAGGTGCGTTTATGCAGGGTTTGTGCAGATCAGGCAAGGCTTTAGTGGCATGGGATTCAGAGTGTCGGGCGTCGGGTTGGGCGTTTAGGATTTCTTGTCTGAGCTTTAGGTGTAGGATTCTGGAAAAGGGTTGCAAGGGTCTCATAGGGGCATTGGCCCTAAACCGGAGACCTCTAAAACCCGAAGCCTTCCAACCCCCGAAAAACCTGGTCGTTGAAGTCTCTCAACTCCTAAACCCGCAAGCCGCTCACCCCTAAACCCAGACACATCTGAAGGCCTGGGCCCTACACCTGAACTCTGAGCCCTAAATCCTTAACCTTCTCACAAGATAAAGACACATCCCAGAAGCTTCCCTGAAGAAGGTTGGGGTGTCGAGATTCAATTGGTACATCATAAGGACCCTGAGGGGGGGTAGGGGATTGGGAGGGGGGTAGGGGGCCTTAATACCTATAATAAGGACTTCATAAGGCCTATTTAAGGAACCCCCCTCCCCCCACTTCCCCGTTATATAAGGATCCTTATGATTCAGGGGCAAGGGATTGGGGTTTTGGGTTTGGGGTTGAGGGTGTGGAGTTTTGAGTTTACGGTGTAGGGGTTTATGGTTTAGGAACGGTTTAGGGTTTAGAGGCGAGCCTGCGGAGCTTGAAAGGTTCAGGGTCGAAGTTGCTTTAGGGGCAGTTGAGGATGCCCAGCCTCCCAAGCAAAGAAGGACCCGAATAGCCAGTACCCTGAACCCTTCAAGCCCGAAAAGCCCAATCTTAGGGTCCTAAACGGAAGAAGTGTTTCTAGACCCTCAATCCCTCCGAACCTAGGACAAAACCCTACAGCCCGAAGCTTTACACCCTCAACCCTAAACCTCTAAAGCCCAGGCTTTGAACCCTTAGAACACCGTCAAAAAAACCCTAAGGACCCGAAGACCTCGACCCTAAAGCCCCCTAAAGCCCTAAACCCTACAGCAGAAGCCAGAAAGTTGGAACATCATTGCCCTCATGCCCTTAAGGTAAAGTATAAGAGATCCTAGCACTAATCCTCCTAAAGTCATGTTCCAACTTTCTGGCTTCTACTATAAAGCCCTAAAGCCCAAGGATAACGGCCATGTCAGTCGGCCGGCTCTTGGAATCTACCTGGAACCCGATGGTTTCGCCGAGCGCCTGGGTGCCCACGGCGTCGTCGTGCAGGAGGGCTGCTGTAAATATCTAGGTTGGATTTTGGGACATTTGTTATTTTCATTCTTTGGGTTTATAGGTGGCCCTATATATATATATATACATACATACATATATATATGTATATATATATATATTTCTTTATCAGGGTGTTTAAAGGCCAACCCAGATATACAAACACATAAATTACTAGAACAGACCAAAATACATTAGACCTACCATAGTAGACTAGCATGTTTTCGAGTGGGCCGGAGTAAGCAATATGCCGCTCTACTCTGGTATCTTCCTTTTTGACTTGTGGTTTCCTTCATGGGGATCTCCAAACAGCATTGCTTCTGCTTCCGCCTAAGGGGTAGGGGCCTTAACAATCAGAATAGGGTTCTGTGCTGTAACTATAATAACTAGGAACCCCAAAATAGTATTGGTGATTGTTAAGGGCCCTATAGTCGAGTGTAGCAGTGAGCCCTAGGAACCCCTGAAGGCCGAACCTGACCCGAAGGGGTTAGGGCTTTTTTTGTTTTATAAGGGGTTTGGGTTTGGGGTTTCGTAACTGGGGTTTAGAGCTCAGGGTTTCGAAATTAGGTTTAAGGTTGAGTTTTTTTTTTTTTTGGGGGGGGGGGGGGGGGGGGGGTCTGCTGTTGGCTTGGAACCTAGGTACAATAAACCAGAAGCAGTATAGGGGCCTAAAAAGTTACCAATAGTATTGGCTCCAAACCCCTATTCTAATCATTAAGGCCCCTATGTTATTCACTTGGCCATGTCCTGGTACGAGGCGAGCCGGCAATATCTCCGAACAAGCTGGTGCCTTCACGATGCCTTACTGCCTGCCACATAAACCAGTAGAGGAGAATGACGAGCGCATTAGCACTCGAGCTGATTCGGTTGAAGTCGACATGTACTCGGCACATACATCAATGTCAGTATACGTAGATATGCAGTGCAACCCTCGATCCCAAGCTCGAAATCTTTATACGGGGCCTTCCTAAAATTGTTTAATCCCTAAGCTTCCCGACGCCCTTGCACGGATACTCATCCCTGCACCTTTAACTGCAGGAAGTGCTTCCCGGGCCTGCCCGCAAAGCGGGCTTAAAGGCAGGCGACATCATCATCTTTCAAGGGGACGTGGCCATCCGCCGAGACTCGGGTGCGTTATTGTTCTGGTTGCGGCTATTGTGAGTATTTCCATTGGTGCCACTCACGCCTATTATTGTTATTATGACTGCGACGGTGATTCATTGTTATGATAGGATTATTATGGATACTCTTATCCTCGGAGTTATGAACTTTGATAAGGGTGCTGCGGGGCAGGTGCGGGGTGGGGTTGGATTCTTGAAATCAGGTCCGAAGAAGGAACCTGGGCACCCCTAAGGCTCCATGCTAATTGCGGTTTAGGGGCTAGGGTTCAGGGATTTAGGGGTTTGGGGTTTAGGGGTTGAGGGTTTAGGGCTTAGGCTCCTATGACGTAGGTTTAGGACAAAAAGCCAGCGGTGTCTGCAGTCCAGAGACCTCGCAGAGTAACGAGTGCTACGGTTGATGATATAAATCCTGCATTACCTTAAGGACCCTGAACTACGGGAATTATGGTATATTCCTTATTATGGGTAATGCAGGATGTATATCATCAACCGTATGGATCGCTAGATAGACAGCTTACAGTAGTGGTTTGAGAATGTAAAATGTAAATATGTATAGCATAGACGGGCAGACAGATTCACGGGAGCAGAAACGACGGGCAGACACAGGCCGACAATGCCGAACTCCCAATGTTGCGAGCTTGGACAACCTTAGCCCTTATACCGATACCGCACCTAAATCCCACAACCCTTATTTCAAACCTACACCAGAAACTTCGAGGAATGGATGACCTGGTCACAGCCCTCGAGATGTACCACCCCGGCGACGGTTTCCAACTGCGTGTGCTGCGCCAGACTGCTGGCGAAGGGCTCGGCGCAGCGTTTTCCACAGGGAGCTATTCGACCGTGGACCTACGAGTTGTACTGGGAACATCGGACAGCGACTATACTTCCCGGTAATGCTGGTGCTGCAATACTGATTGTGTTGTTGTTGCTCTTGCTGTCTCTGGCAGTCTCTTTTGTTCTTACCGTTGTCGTTGGGTCTGCTGCTATGGCTGTTATGCTTACTCATCATCTGCAGCCGCGGCCCTTTACAGAATCTTGCAAGCTCGAGGAGAAAAGCGCTGTGAGCAGTCTCGCACGATTCCGAGTGAGTACGTCTTCGTGGTGTTATGCAATATCCAAACTACCTAATCCCAAGCTGCTAAGCTTAAACCTGGTTCAGCTAAACCTTTCTCAATCTATCAAGCCGTGCGGGCTTAGCAGCTGGGTGACCGTCTTCCTCGAATCTGCAGTCAGTTTCCCTGCAAGCTTCTTCAAGCCAGGAGAACGTAGAATGGTGCAGGGTTTAATTGGTAGGGCTATAGAGTTTAGATTTAGGGTTTAGGGTATAGAGTTTAGATTTAAGGTTTAGGGAATAGCCCTCAAGGATGGTTGGGTACGAACATGTACGTAGGATAGAGAGCAGCAACAGCACGTGCTGAAAACATACCGGCGACTGTTAATTAGACGAGAAGAATTCGAATCCTAATAACTATACCCTCCCTTTATTGAGGCCTTCATAAACTCCGCTTACACACTAAAAGCAGGATCGGGATATTCATGGTTTGTCGTTATAGTCCATTCCTCTTATCAAAAAGCCTAGCTATAGTATCTACGATACAACGAAGGAATGCTCCAATTGTGAAAGCCTCATGTGAAAACCTCAGGCCTTGAAGCGTGAAGAGCCATATACAGCCAACGTTTAGATCCTGTGACACGACCCCTTTAGAGAGCCTTTCTACAACCCCCGGTGCAGAACCTTCTAAAAGACTTCGAACCCTGTCGAAGCCCGACAGAAACCACAATGTGGCACGGAACCCAATCCAAAGCCTCGACGCCTTCGACCCCGGCGCAGGTTGGAGTTACAGTTGGCCTGCTCCCCGGTGGCGCGGCAAGGGCCGTCGCATCAGGGAAGGAGCGATCCAAGAAGGGGTTCTCTGCAATAATATGGTGCGGCCGGGGGGGGGGTAGCGGGGGGTCGAAAGTTAGCAAAAGAATGCTTGTTTTTACGGTTCAGAAATGACCAACGGCTTTTTGCATAACGATCAAAATGATACGGGTTCGAAGGATCCGCGAGGCTGTATAGGTGTTGGGGAGCGCAGACACGAGTTCGAAATCTTCAACTTCTTGTGGGGTGCGCAGCATCCCAATGTCTCGGGAGAGTCCAGACCCACCACTCCGAGCAACCTTAAACCCTAAATTCCTAAACCCTAAACCCAAAACCCAAACCCTAAAACCTTCGGTTTGCGGTTACCACAAAACGCCCAAACCCTTAGTTTCAGATCCCAGAATCCCTGAACATCATTCGCCCAAGTCCAAGTCCGGAACGCCAGGAGCACGATAACATTGTCGTCGCCGCCACCCAGGTGAAGAAGCTCCAGGCACGGCCAGTAGTAGGGATTAGGGTTTAGGGAATAGGGTTTAGGGTTCAGGGGGAATTGGTTTAGGCTTGAGGCTGTGAGGGTTCTTTTTGGCTTTACTATCTGGGCTGACTTGTAGACTTGTAGGGGTTGCAGTAAGGATTACTATACTGGCTAACGGCCTTAGAGATGGAGTACATATGGGTTTCAGGCTTAGGCTTTTCGGATGTCTCAGAGTTTGGGCTCCACAGGCACACTGTTACCTCCTCTTATTTGAGGATGTTCCCTTGACCGTCAATCCTTGCACATCGTTGGCCCGAAACCCCAAACCATAAACCCGAATCAGGCTGTTGAGAAGCTCACCGGCGGGGCGCTCCCTTGTTTCGTCCTTGAGCTGCCAACCAACTCCAGAATCCAGCAATATACCTCAATCATTACACTCATACTAGTCTCAATGATCACCAAACTCAGAATAACCATGCTACGATTCGTACTAGCCATAGTAATAAAAACAACCAGAACAAGTCGATTCTACGAAGCGTCCTTGCTAAGACTTCAGGCCGTTATTTTATTCTAGATTCCCCTCGCTGCTCTTGAGGCAGAAGGGTTGAAACGGTTTACGCTCTGAAGAACAACCCCAACAAACGGTTCTAGAACCTCACAGATCCTTGATAGAGCCCTTGTAGGTCCATGTTTGAACAATAACCATATAAGCCCATACAACACCTGCAGGAGAAGTGGCCTGACCTCGCCGCGCAGGGCCCTGAGGGTGCGAAGGCAGCCCTAGAGGCAGGGTGGCAGGGGTCTGGGTCTTTGGCTTACGATCGGTGCTAGTGTTCCTTAACAGGTTCCTGAAAGGGACCTAGACGTTGAGGGGTCAGTTTAGGGCTTTGGGTTTGAGGGCTTTTGGAGGCTTGAGGGTGCTTGAGGGGCTGTGCTTAGTGCTTCCATTGGGATGTTGAGACTGGGTTCAAGTTAAGGGTGTGGCAGTTCACGGTTTAGGGGGGCAGGAAGAGGAACCATACGGTCGTTTGGGAACGAGGAATCGAGCCTGTTTCCGGCTTGGATGTCTTGTCCGTCATTCCCAACTTGAGACACCACACCCCCAAGTCCACACCCGAAGGCTCGAAATGCAGAAGTCTGAGTCTCATAAACCCTACTAAACCTTAAACCCTCATCAACCTTAAACCCTCATAAACCCTAAACCCTTATGAACCCTGGACGCCCAAGGCCACAGGAGTTTCGATTGGCACCTGAAGCCCGGATAGAGGAACTCGGACATCAACTCTTCAACGACGAGTCTGTTCTTGTCTTGGCCCTTACCCTAAGGCCCCAAAGTAGTCCCTTTTGGGGGTCCAAATATAGAAATCTATTAGGTAATCCCAAAAAGGAACTACTTTCGGGCCATGGGTATAGTAACCCCGCTTTTGACTTTCTGGAGTACCCGTTTATTCACGGACGCCAGTCGGTC
Source organism: Symbiodinium sp. CCMP2592 (assembly GCA_905221615.1). Classification (NCBI taxonomy): domain Eukaryota; class Dinophyceae; order Suessiales; family Symbiodiniaceae; genus Symbiodinium; species Symbiodinium sp. CCMP2592. The sequence goes on from CAJNDT010005558.1 coordinate 111,983, forward strand.
GTTCGCCAGAAGCATGTTTCGGTTCGGTGAAGGTCAACCATTGAGTACATCTACCTACTAGGAGAGCTTGTCCAGAATGATGGCCAATTCATGAACCATCTCTGAGAGCTTGAAGTACTATAGGGGCCCCCAATAGTTAACAATACTGTGTTGGGGGTTCCGTAGTATAATTATAGCATAGTGGGCCCCAGAACCCTATTCCAATTATTTAAGGACCCTACATTACCCGTTTACAATACCCCTGACAGTACCTCTGCTCGCTCCAGTTCTTCAGCAACGTGATGTACTCGACGTTGACCATCAAAGTGCCAGCTGGCTCGAGCGTGGGCGTCGACATCGAGGAGGGGGCAGGGGGCTGGCAAACTAGAGTTTAGGGTCTAGGGTTTGGGGTTTAGGGGTTTAGGGTTTAGGGTTTAGGGTAGAGAAGAAGTGGCAACCAGTAGTGGTGGGCTTTGCTTTGGCAGCGGTGGTGTTTGCATGACGATGTACCCCGATTCCTGGAACTGCAGAGAGTTTTTAAAGCCTCCCAAACCAGTCAAGGGTCTACCCATAGGCCCCAAAGTAGTTCTTTTTTGGGGTTCATATTTAGAATCCCATAAGGTAATCCCCGACTGGAACTACTATGGGGCCCATGGGTACCTGGACCTGGAGTACTAGCCTTTTGTACTCTTGGGGGCTTTGGGGTTTATTCAAACCTGAGGCTGATTGCGTCCTTATGAAGGATCCCTTTTAAAGGCTCCTTTGAAGGATCCCTTTAAAGGAGCCGGATATAGGTGTTTTGGGGCTAAGGTATATCCTATTCTACTGGAAAGCCTGAGCCTCCAAGACCTGCATGCACAGCACTGCACGCCCCAAAGCCTACACAGCGGTTCATTTGAAGCTCGTGGAGGTGAGGGTGCAGGTATTGAGTATAGTGAGTATAGCACAACCCTAAACCCCTAAACCCTAAACCATCGAGGGCTCTTCTCCTGGACCCTACCCCCCGGAGCTTTGTAAGCGAGTAGACAGTCTCCAATAACATGCTTTTCTTACCTTTGGTTAGTAGGGAATGGCGGAATGAGGTACAATTATAACTACTATGACTACCATTCTTCCATTCCCTACTAACCAAAGGTAAGTTTTGACCCCGGGAATTCGACAACAACGGGCCTTCAGGTACGCCAAGCACCCGAAGGCAACAGGGAACGCAGAAACCTTGGATGTCCACAGGATCGTACCGTCACGAACGTCAACTCTCGGAAACTGGGTTGGAACGCAGGCCCTTGCTGAGTGCACCGGGCAATCGCGGCCTAGGTATGAAGTGTTATGGTGAGTTTATGTGACTGGTTTTCATAGTTTTCATAGCGTTTCAGAGTTACTTCATGAGTGTTATGGAGCCATCAGCCATCCGGAATTGGATCGAGATAGCACGAAAAATGCCAGGGCTGTTAATTGTAGCAGTGGATGCACGGGTCTATTGAGCCTTTTCGCTGTTCTGGAGCTTGCTAGAACCACCCTCAATGCGGAGGCGCCAAAGCCTTTTGATCAACGACTGCAATGCGTTTAGCCATTCAGTGTTTAAGGTTTGAGTTTCCAGTTTTAGATATTTATTGAAATTATTCCTCGATTGAAGGGGGTCTAGACTTTCAGGGAGCCTCATCGCCCAAGCCTCAAGCCTTCAAGCCACTACACAAACACAGTCTTCCCTTAGAGTCCCCCTATAGAACCATGCATATATTCTATCGTACGGGACCTTCAAAGTAGCTCTGATTCTAGAACCCCTTCACGGAAGCCCATTAAAGGATCCTTATTCTCGTTCGTAAAGCCCGTTTCTTTGATTCCAGAGGTGATTTCATTCTGGCGATCAACGGCGAGGAAGCCAAGGATTCGCCTGCGTTAGGTTTACGGGTTTGCGTCCGGCCGATTGAATTTCCTAGTAGTAGAGTAGGTAACCTTTAACCTTTTTTGGGTAGTATAGTCCCTATATAATCCCCATATAACCAAAAAAGTTAACCTTCAGTTCCCCATGATACCCGACAAGTAGGGTTTAGGGCTTGATGAGTTGCACTCGCAATAAGGCGTTGGATTGAAGAAGGTTTCACCGCAAACCTGAGTTCTCAATCCTAGGCCCTGAAGCCTAAATTAAATCCTAGGGTTGCCCAGTGTTATGTGGGTGTTCGGGTAGATCTGTTCGAGCAACGACCTGCGAGAGAAGAAGGGATGCAAACCCTAAGCTCGGGTTTAGGTTTTTCTTTAGCAGTTTTCGGGTTAACGGTCCTAAGACCTAACTTTTCTGGGGATTCGTTTCGTCCTTTTCAGCTTTAGGCTGTGCTGTATTGCTAGTGGGGAGGGCTCTCCTTTTGTCTTTCGCGTGAGGCTTTCTGATTGAGGCAGTAGAGGAGACTTAATATATATGATATGGTATAACGGCTACACTACTTGCTGTACTGCAGGCACAATCAGAAACCCGCGAGAGGAGTATTACGGAGTATTCAGGCACCATAGTTCGGCTGAGTAACCGAGGCCCTTGGCTAAGGGCTTCCGCGTCAATCTTCTTATCATTGCAGCGAGGATGAGGATGATGACGATGACGATGGTGATTACTGTTGTTATCATGACCTTTTTTGCCGAGGTTCTTCCCGCTAAACCTGAGCGGTTTGGGGTTTTAGCTGCCACTCGCGCAAAGTGTGTTGTGATTGCTGCCCACGATGTCCATGCCTAGCCGGTTGTATGGAGCCACACTGCTCTCGTGGAATGTCGCACAAGTAAATGTTCAGATTTTCAAGGACGAGTTCCAAACCAAGAACCCAAGCAGCGCAAAGGCATGCACGGGCACTATATTCATTCTGCAGGGTTTGAACTGAAGGTTTGGTGCTTAATTATACGGTAATTGAGTCTAAGGTCTAAGGTTACCTAAACCCTAGACACCCTCTTAGTTCACAGTTGGCACCTCTGTGCAGAGCGCAGTGACGGTTGGGGGCGAGATCCCGTGTGCACCCTCTAAACCTTTGGGAGTGCTGCTGCAAAGTCAACTCTAGCAGCTCTAGCATGAAGCCCATTTCAGGTTTATTCCTTAGCTTAGTAGTAGAGTAGGTAACCTTTAACCTTTTCTGGGTAGTATAGCCCCTATATAATCCCTATTTCACCAACAAGCTTAACCTTTAGTTCCCCATGATACCCGACAAGTAGATCAATTGTTCGGGCGCCTGGGGCTCTTACTTTGGGTTGAGGACGAGGAGCAGGTTGTCAACGACGTGAAGAAGGCCAAGCAGGAGGCCCGCCCGGGTGCTCCTTCATAAATCCCTGCAAAAAGGGTCCAAAGTACCTATATAGTAGAATGTGGGCAATGTAGGGTTTTTTTCCCGAAGTTTCGCCGTTCGTGCAGCCCAATTGGGCCCGCATGGATGTATGTATGACTTGCTACTCGGTTCCAACGCTGGTAACTCCTTATTGCCGTTGTGCATGTTGCAGGTTTTTTTCGATGGTTTTGTGTGGTTTTATCGGGGCCTGAATATGCGAAAATGTCTTACTCGGAGTTCCTTGAATCCTTCATCTGTTTGTATTGTAGTGTAGAGCTTGCTGTCACGACTAGCGTGTGAGGGCCGCGTAAGATCTAGATTTGGATTTCGTGTGTTGTTGAAGAAGAAGGAGCTGAAGAGCTTGCCTTAACCCGGAAGAACCTACCTTTTTTAGGACTCATATAAGGAAATCATAATAAGGAGCCCCAAAAAGGTAGGATATTCAGGGTTAAGGTGGGGTTTACATCCACCATTGTTTATCAGCCTGTATATCCCTTGATTTTGCTGGAGGGATCCTGAGCATGCATTGTATAGAATATACCACATCCCACGTCTGTTGTTGAGGCCCCCATACTATATTACCTATATCACACCCTAACCCTAAACCTCAATATAGGAGTCTGAAGCACTATTAGCAAGAAGATCTTGCTTTAAGCTCTAATCAGTTAATGTATTTACACCAAAGCCCAATTCGATTTTATCGGGCCCCATACAGACATGCTCAAGCCCTAAACCCTAAACCCTAAACCCCTAATGCCCTAAACCCCTAAACCCCTAAACCCCTAAAGCCCTAAACCCCTAAAGCCCTAAACCCCTAAACCCTAAACCCCTAAAGCCCTAAACCCTACAAACGCTGAAGCCCTAGAGCTTTGAAGGGGAAGGAGATGGTCTTCACCGTGCAGCGGCTGTCTGAATCGCCATGGGTGACGCTGGACAGGTGCCTCAAGCGAGAGTTGTTGCAATACCCTTTCTTCAAGGGCCTTCAAACTAGGATCCACTATCCTTACTAAGAAGGGCATGTATGAAAGAGGTTATTCTGGTTCAGGGTTTAGGGTGCTGTGAGAAGGTTCGACTGAATGCTGTGGGGTTGCAGGTGTACGACCCTAAACCCCTAAAACCGAGACCCTAAACCCATGTTTTTGAGCCACAGGGCTTCTAGATCAAATCGGGGCCTCCAGGCTTTAGGGGTGACAAAACCTGAACCAAATAAGGGCTAAATCCAGGATGCAGGCTTGAAGATTGATGGGATTCCGAGCTTGGGGTTATAGGGTTCTGTTTTTCGTTATGCACATGCTTGGTCTCTTGTCTGTACGGGATAAAAGGGTTTAATAGTCATGCTTTTGTTCATGTTGGAAGAATTGACGGGCTTTTTGCGGTTCAGGGTTGAGGGTTTAGGGTTTGAGGTTTAGGGTTTGCTAAACCCTGAATTAAACCCTTGACCGTTTCGCTGGGCTCTGGCATTCAGAGGACCTGGAGTCATGCTGCTGGAGCCAAGCCCACAATAAATCCGAAGCCCTGCTGAATGGGGGTGTCTCATTTTTACGGGTTCTGTCCTGATCATCATTCTTATCATCACCAACATCATCCTCATCATCGTCTTTATCATGGTCATCATCACGAGCCTGACACGTCAGTATAGTATGATACAAGTATGGTCTGTGCCAGCGCTCCCCTCGAGATTTCCCCGAGCCCTAAATCCCAAGTCCAAATCCCCAAAACCTGCGCTTCAGCCGGGTTCAGTTCGATCGCAGGTCTCTGACGGAAGTCTACGCGTCCCTCCGGCTCGCTTGACCTTGCATAGTTAGGTTCCTGAGTAGTGAGTAGCACACTGTTGCCCGTTTTATTTTGGGATCTCCTTTTTCAAAACCGAATAGTAGGAAAAATTGTACCCTTGTTATTGCGGAGAGGGAAACCAGGTAGGTCTCTGTTTTGAGCCCTTGCTTTTAAACAGGGCCTCCCTAGTTTGGGGTCTCCTATATTAGGAAAATTGTACCCCTGTTATTACAGAGAGGGGCCTCCCTATTATATGAAGGGCTTTTCTCAGGGACCTTGTGTCGCAACGGCAGAGGCTACTTGGAGCTCGAGGAGGAAAAGCCGAGGCCCCAAGCCCCGACTGAAATCCGAAACTTTTACCCTTACTACAGGGGCCTTAATAATTAGAATAGGGTTTCGGGACCCATTATACTATGATTATTATAATAAGTAATCCCCCAAAACAGTCTATAGGTAGTTATTAAGGCCCCTATATGAAACCTTTCATCCCGAAGTGCTTGCGGCCCTGAAGTCTATTTGTATCTATCGGTCTATCCATCAGTCCATGTGCGTATATGTTTTTAGCTGTCTTGCTTCCTGTCCACCCATTTGTCCATATGTTTACATCGTCTATGTCTTTGTACGTATCTCCGCTTCTGTCTCCGTCCCTATCTCTGTCTCTGTCTCTATATGTCTCTAGGTGTTGCTTCAAGCATTTGCATGCCGACATACGCTCCAAAACCTGGCTCGATCCTGTACCATGCGTGCTGCAGACGCCTCATGAAGCCTCACAGAAACCCCAGAACCATCGGCAAAAAACCCGGGCGGCTGCCAGGACTGTGGACTCCGAAACACCACTCCCGGAGCCCGACCAGGCATGGCCTATATTATGTAAATATCAGACTTTTACATTTGTATGTTGACATACATATATATATATATGTATATATACGTACACACATACACCTATGTGACATACATGTGCTGCCACAAGCAACATACACGTCGATGAACACCCTTCTGCAAGGATTGATTGTTGTGATTATTGCCACGCTGCTGTTTGGATGATAGAGGAGAGGACGTAGAAGAAGATGGTGATGCTTGTCATATGGATGACGCTGATGACGGCAATGATGATTATGATGGTTATGACGATGATGGGGGCGCTGGCAGGGTAATTCTGCTGAGGATAGTTCATATCATTTTATTGGCAGTGGTGTTGTTGACGTGGTTTTGGTTGTTCCTGCTTGCTTTCGTGGTGCTGCTATGAATGTTGTTAAACTTGGTTTGAATGCAATGGTTTGTGCTTGAGTTCTGGATATGATGAACGTTGGGGGCAGAATATTATGGAATCAGGCAAGTCTTCGCTCAGAAGCCCTAAAGCCCCTAAACCAGGAACCTCTAATCCCTAAACCCCCAAACCCCTAAACCCTGAACCTCTAATTCCGAAACCCCTGAACCCCTCAACCCCTAAACTCTTAAACCTAAGCCCCCTAAACCCTTGCATTTTCTTGACCCTCACCACTATTAGAGCAGGGTTCCCTTAAAAGGGGTCCCTTAAGGGTTTGACGATAAGGGTTCCTATGAGATTCCATAGTAGAGGGGCCTGAATCGTTGGAAGAGATTTCGCTGTCGTATTTTCTCGACATAGAGCTGTAAAGCCTTCCCAGGGCGCAATAAAGCCTATGAAACCATTGCAGCATCCTCATACATCCTGAAATGTAAATTCCGCAGAATCCCAATAACAGCAACCATGTTTGAACAGCATCCTAAATCCGTGCAAAGCCGTGAAAACCTTGTCTTCTGCTGTTGGGTCTATGCCTGAATTGAGAGTTTAGGATGGAGATCGACCAAGAGCTGGTCGCTTTCAAGAATTGGAGTGGCGGGTTTAGCTTTTGAGGTGCGGTCTTTGGTGACTTATGGCGACCGCCCCACCATCAACTTCTCCTTGAAGGCAGACATGAATCTCCAGACCATCTGAGATGAAGTCCTCGGTTCCTTGTCTATCAGGGGAGCCGCCGAGAGGATGCAGTGCAGTCTCTTCGTGCTTAAGACGGTGATCGAGAAGAAGGAGCTCGTTGTGTTCGGCCATCTTCATGGGAGACGAGCACCGAGCATAAATCAGCATCGGTGAGGGTGTCATCATCCATGTCGTCTAAACGATTAGACAACTAAAGGTGACAGACACAACGTCTTTTGGATGCTTTCATCGCCTCATTTCTAGCATCATCGAAGATGTCCTGCTTTGATTGCTACCACTCGAAGCGAACCACAGACTCAGCAAAACCTGATGTCCAGAGCAACAATTTGTACAACTTGAAGGCTTGAAGTGCTGAGACTTGAAACTTACACGTTGTGCAAAGCCAAGCGCTTGCTTGAGGAAGTTGTGCTCATTAGTTGAAGCCATTTGTGGTTACATAACGCAATACTTGCTTAAAGTTCTTTCCTTTGCTTTGTCATTTTGCAGGGGCTTTCTTAAAAAGACACTTCACATCAGAGTAGACGTGTCGCTTTAGTTAGTGTTTGCATACATGGTTGTAGACATTAAACTCTGAAGGGGTTTAGCATTCGGGACTCGAAGGCCTACCCAAAACCCTAAACTTAAAACAAACTGAGCGAGTCCGGCCTGTGTTACAACAAGGGCTGAGCTCCCTCGATCTCATGGTTCAATTTCACTAGCCCAAGGTCTGAAGAGTTAGTCATATTGTCGCCGGGCCGGGCGAGTAGTCCCCAAAGGATAACGGTACCATATGCTTTTATACTCTTTTGTATATATATATATATATGTATATATCTTTATATGTCTATTTTTCTGTTTATGTATGCATGGTACACATAATAGTACATCCGAACCGAGCGCTCTGGTAGAAATGCCGGGAAGGTCAGCGACATGCTCCGCGATCTGAAGAACAACTTGAACCTGGCTAGAGCCGCTCCGCCGGGATGTTAGCTTTGGCGGTTAAGGTTTAGGGGTTACATATAGTCTCCATTGTAGTTCTTGTAGTCCACTTGTTGAGGATCCCATAAGGCAACCCAGAGAGGAAGTCTAAGGCTTGGCGTTTCGGAGGATTTAGGGTCTTTGTCTTGGCCTCCTCGGAAGCAGCCCAAATCCTAATTCCCATGCCTAGGCTTTAACCGCAGTGTTCAGGTTTAGGGTTTAAGGTTTCTTATCTTTTTCGGAGTTATCCGGTAACTTTATTCGAGAATATACGCACGACGACTTCCATGATTACGGAACCCTTGTTTACGGTAGGTTGGGGCACCTTAGGCGAAGATAGGCTCACGAGGTGAAGCACCCTGGACCCCCGAACCTTGAACCCTAAACGCTAAACCGAAACCGCACAAGCCCAAACCTCAAGCCCTCAGCTCGAATAAGAGGCCATTGCGAGTTTGTTGGCTTGCCTACAATCTCCAGTATAGTCAGTATAGTTCCTTTTCTGGTTTGGCCAAGCTTTTATTTAGGATCGTATAAGCTCACCCCAAAAAGAAGGGACCCTCACATGGAAGCACTCAATACCTTTACTTCAGGAACCCTCTTCAAGGGTGTCGACTCTTTCTATGGGCTATGTGGGGGTTTCAAAAAGTAGGGGGCCATAGCTTAAACCTCGGATGGTAAGATTTAGATTGGGTACTGCCCCCACTCAGTAACAGTTGAATAGTTTTTTCCTATGGAAAATGGGGCTCATTGCAAGGCCCTCTTATAGACTGTTACTCTATGAGGGCAGTACCCAAGATCTATACAACTTACGTGCGCGCCTGATTTGGTCTGGACTTCGCATGTATCGCTTGCGACTACCGGAGGCGATTTCCAACGCCGAGCCGAGGGGAAACGCTACCTTAGCCTACCAACACCTACCTTTTCGTAGAGTCCCTCAGAGTTGGTCTATACCCAAACCCCCCAAAGTAGATAAAATAATGGCCCAATTCCCTTAAAAGGCTATTATTCTACATACTTTTGGGGTCCAGGTACCCTAAACGGGGTTTGGGTTTGGCGAAGGTTCTCGAGCCAGTCCCCAAAATCCCCAAGCCCATAAATTCGGGGACCCTTCAGGGCAAATTCCCGAGGCCCTAAGCCATAAACAGAGAGCCTAATCCCTAAAACCCAAACCCTGAACCACAAAACACATTTGCAGCCTGAACCCAGTAGTTTCCAATTCAGTGTGGAATGTCTGCCCTCAGGATGACGTGCTCCCAATGTCCGCTGTCAAGGACAATCTGTTGTTGATCCCTCTAGGGCTAGGGGTTCAGGGTTCAGGGAAGGGCTCCTTATTATTATTATTATTATTATCATTAAGATTTCCTTATATAAGTCCTTAAAAAGGTAGGTTATGCCGGGTTAAGGTAGGGCTTAGAGTTGAGTGTTATATAGTTGTTCAGGACATGGTCTTTAGCATTACTTGGGGATTAGTGTTTAGGGTTTAGGATTTGGGTGTTCGCTTGGCGGAACGTGTGCTGCCACAAGCGGCATGGTTTGCCCTTCGCCATAGTCCAGTTTCTACACAGCCAAGCCTGACAAGCTGACCATCACAAGCCCTGAGCACAATACAAGCAGTACAGTACTACTGATGAGGATTGTGGTCGTGATGACGCTGAAGAAGGTTACTACAAAGATGAAACGCTTGATCCTGTATATAATTACCTTACTTCCCGAACCCGAAATCCAAGAAGCCCGGCAGGACAAGCTTGATGCTGTTGGCAAGGCGCTCGATGCCTTCTCAGTCGTCTGAGGTCGCAGACCTTGGCTGACTCTACGATCGCAAGAGAAGTTTGGGTTAAAGGGGCTCAGGGCAGCTTTATAGCTGTTTGTAAGGGCCCTGTGGGTTTTAGCGGGGGTTGCAGTATCGGTTAGAGCTGCATGCGTATGATATCATCATTCGGATTTAGGCTAGTGGCAAAAAGTTCGTGTTCTCACCGTCGTGGGACGGTTGAATGAAGAGTCATGCTAGACTGGGAGCAAACAGAACTAGCAGGGTGCAACGAGTAGTGGGGCAGACGACCGTCATCTCACTGCATCGCTTCGTTCGCTGTTCGTTGCTCATTCTTGCAATTATGGCCAAGATAGCTTTCACTGTATTGCTACTCTACGATGATCACTGGTGGTCCTGCATTGGAACCCGGTAAGAGACTCATGTTTAGCGCACCGCAGATCACCGCGATCAAGCAAGACTAGGGAGGTGTCTTGATATAGAGGTATATTATGCCACATTAGGGTTGTACTCTGGGACTCCTATAGGCAGTATATAGCAAGTATTACTACTCACTTGTGGCAGAAGCACTGGTAACAGTCGGTAGTGCTATACTCACAACTTTCACATCAATGCTAGTCGTCTCAGTCTTGCCAAGAATAGGAATTTCGGGATGTGGGCCCTGAGCCCTAAACCACGCTTTAGCTATGCGCTGCTTTGGCGGCTACTTGGAGTCTGACGGTTTGAGGCTCAGACCCTACCAACCTTTCAATCCACAGGCGGAGGCTCTTCGACCAGGGTTTCCGCGAGAACGGCCCGCAAAAAGGCAAGTTATCTAACGTCTACACTATTCGGTCCCTGGTTGTCGGAAACTCCCATATTCTTTCCCGGCACCCTGCGCGTTGAGAGCGCCCGTGGCTTCCGTCTCGACAAGCGTTCAAAACAATATCGCAAGCCCTGAATATTTCGGGTTTAGGATTTTGGGGGAAGCCTCGAACAATTAGATCCCCAATATGGGCCTCTGATGAACCTTCAGAAATCGCATTTCCTCGTAGTTTCCACAGATTACACTGTAGTGTACCCCTAGACCCTTTTCACCCAAACCCCATTCTAATTATTGTGACTTACACTCAAAACCCCAAAGCCCAAATCCCACAATTTCTCGAAAAATCCTGAACTCTGCAGCAACGTAAACTCTCAGCTGTCCGTTCCGCACCACCAGACACCGAGTGTCAAGTTGCGACGGCCGATCAGCGCAGCTCAGCTTTCCACGGTCTAAGGTTTAAGATTTCGAGCTTGGGATCACGGTATATCATGAGGGGTCATGAGGGCTCGGGATTAAAAGCTCAAACAGGAGGGCCTTGCTACTAGCTTCATTCCTCCATCTACGCTTGCGAGAGCGGTGGCTACCATGTGCCTGATTTTTTCGATATGCACCGTCCGTCGCTGTCAGAAGCCAAGTCGAAAACAGCATTTGCGTGCACAGGGGACTGTCAGTTCCAGTCACTAATCGTGTGTCTGATACAATTTCTGTTTCATTCAGGTCTAGACGAGCACATGAGGTGAGTATATGTGCGAACAGACCAGATATGGCAGAAGTCAGGCCAGCCACAGACGGCAAGGCAATTGTGCATAACTGCATGCGTGTAGCCATGGTCGCGCTTAGGTCTTGTTGAAGAGGTGGTTGAAGAATAGCTAAACGGCAAAGGCCCTAAGCCCTATATACATACATGTATATATATATATATATATATTCAAAGGAAGTCCCTAAACCTTAACCCATCTCAACCCCAAATCCTCTATTTGCTTGCCGCAAGGGCTTAGTTTACGTTCAGCAGGTTGGGGTCGTAGAACAGTTTCGACCTGCTCCCATTGTCAAATCTAGAGTCTCATAAATCTCGGATTGAGAGGCTGTCTGACTAGAAGGATGCCCTGTGCTGTTCAGCTGACCTTTTTCTTCTTATCAAAGCTTGTATGATCGGGAGGACGTCGCGAAGAACCATGGTGCAGACGCAGTGCCTTGATTGCATTCCAGCTGGGCTCAGCCTTGCACCCTATGAGAAGCAGAAGACTTAGACAACAAGCGCCTAAGTTTCATCAGTTTGCAATCAGTACCCATAGGCCTCAAAGTAGTTCCTTTTGTGGATTACCTTATAGGATTCTGTATGTGAACCCCAAAAAGGAACTACTTTGGGGCCTTAGGGCAAGTAGTACCACAAGTATGTCTCCATGAGTTCTTCATCGCCTTTTCGCCTTCTCCTGGGCCTCCCGTCACCGTTTCTGTAACATCTGTTGTTATCAGCCGGGTTTTGACTCAATTTAAGCATCGGATCCCAGGTCTCTGCTGGCAGTGCGGCGTTTCAGAACATCTGGGGAATATATTGCGGGCCCATCGAATCAGACTATGTAGTGTACTTCTCTGTACCTATAGTAGCACTAACCCGAAACTCTAAGCCCCAAACCCTACCCATAAGGAGGTACTATGAAAGTGTCTGCGAACACTTCGCAGAGACACTTCTGTAGAACAGAAGGAGGTAGATGGTTCGCGCTGGAGTCGAAGAATCCCCGCACCCGCCCGAACCGGATGACTCCACGGATTTGCGTGGGTTTAGGATACAACCTTTTTTGGGTCTCGGGGTTTAGGGTAGATAGGTTTTCGGTCCAGGGTTATGGGTTCGGGATGATGGTTAAACCCGTAGTGCCCTTGTTTCCTCATCCCTAAACCTACAGCAACCAAGCTAAACGCCTGTAGGTCCGGATGTACATGCTGAACTCTGGTGTGGTCCGAGCAGAACCGCTGAAGTTCAAGGAGCGATTGCGTGGGTCTTACAGCGGTGGTTTAGGGTGCAGGGGTCCTGGGTTCAGGCCTGCGGACTGGGTTTGGAGGCATTCAGCACTGGATTAAAAGCTGAAGCTTCAGGTTTCAAGGTTGATGAGGGCTTGAGGCTCTTTGGCTCAGTCTAGTGGCAGCTTGCACGCAGTAACTTACTTTAGGCTGCAAGAGCCTCACCTCCGCCTGCTTATGCGGCATCCTCAGCAATTCCAAGCGTTTATAAATCCCCTTGGGGTTTAGGGTTTTTTATGGTTTAGAGGGCTTGTAGTCTGCCTTGCAGTCCATCGTCAGACGCAGATAGGGCCATGAAGCCTTTCGTTCACTCACACCGCCGGGATGTCTGACTTCTAGAACTTGAATGCCAAGCGGCTTAGCGTTTAGGGGCTGGGTTTAGCTCAAACTCTGTGCCCAAGCTCCAAAGCCGTGAATTCTGTGCCTCCTCTTTCGGTAGTGCACCCAACTCCGAAACCCTGTGGCCTCATCCCACCAGCCTGGCGCAGGAGGAGGGCGTGCGAGATGTCGTCAAGGCATCTGCGGGCGGGTCACCCTAAACCACTTAAGACCTAAACCATCCTAAACCCTAAAGCCAAGAACCCTGAACCTTAAACCTTAAAACCTTGAGCCCTACACCCGAAAGCCCTACACCCGCAAATCCCGAAGCCCTAAACCAAGCCCTATAAGACCTTAAACGAAACCTAAGAGAGTCCTGCAGCGCACGTTTCTCGCCGCGCCGGAAGCAGGCCAGGACATGCCGGCTAAGATGCGACTCGCTTTCATGGAAAGCGTCGGAATCGAATGCGCAGCGTGGCCTCACCTCTACTGGAAAATCAGCATGTGCGAGACTTACAGTGGATCACAAGACAAGCGGCAGCTATACAGGGCAGACAAGCCAGACGAGGATGAAAGCCGTGGCAAGGACGACGAGACTCCTGTCTGTGTGGAGCGCCGACAGAGTGCAAAAGCATCGTTCTTTGCTAAGCTCTTGTCACGCGTCATTGGGTATGGCACGGAGTACAAGCTGGTCCAGTTCATGTACGACTTATGGATGTATAGCCACAGGGACCTCCGTATACGCGGTATTGCGGAACCTCCATACGTGTGAAATCCCTACCTATACACTCTGTCGTCTTCTGACCCCCAACAGCTCTGCGAGCATGGTGATTCAGGGATGGGGGAGACTGTTCTGGTTTGCACTGGTAGGGTTTAGAGTTTGGAGGTACTTGCAGGTTTACGGGCATCTGAGGTTTCAAGGTGACAAAACTCCCCCAAACTGCGACGCAGAGGAGCCCTACTCTGGCAAATTTCCGGACAGTCTTTCAGCGGAGGTTCCATCCCTAAACCCTACCTTAACCCTGAATAACCTACCATTTTAGGGTTCCTTATTCTGATTTCCTTGTATACGTCCTGAAAAATGAAGGATTTTCGGGGTTAAGGTAAACCCTAAACCCTAAACCCAAACCCTTTAATCCCTAAATCTTATGTAAACTTTCTGCTTCAGAGCCTCAAGTGCTGTGCATCACACCCAATCTTTTTTGCAGCGTAAGCCTTACCTCCAAACCCCAAGCCCTGAACCCGACACAGAAACCCTGATCCTTTAACTCCGAGGTGTTGTTCTTGGAGCTGTTTATAAATCAGATAACTGTCCCTTATGACTACTTAGAACTTCAATTAAGCTACTCTTAAGCCACGGCTTACTGCTGTTGGTGTTGGCATGAAGGCCGTTTGGAGTTTAAGGTTTAGGACCTAGGGTTTTGGAGTTTGGGGGGTTAGGATTTACCAAGTGGTGCTTCATATTCACGCGTAAAACAGTTACAGTCACACTGATGAATCGTCTTGCTTCTGCAGAAACCTGCTCCACAGCTCGATTGTCGCTATGTGCGCGCAAGTCTTTCAGATGTTGGGCCGTCTTTCGGGTGGTTCACCGCAGCCCTACGGCCTTAAGCCTTGAATCCTTGCTCCAAACCAGTGCCCTAAACCTCAAAGAAAACCCGACCTAAACCTTATACTACCTTATGTTTAAATCGAAGCTACGCCTTGCACCCCGAGCCCTGAGCCCTGCCGCAGGAACATATTGATGTCCCAGCCATTTAAAAGAATTGCCATTGTCTTCTTTACTCGGTTGATTTCTTTGCCGTTCGTTTATCTGTTTGTGTGTGTAGGTGTATTGAATGATGCCATGTCCAAATACCAGTGACAATTTCATGCGCTTCTTATCGGTCTTGACGTCGTTCTTGTTCACATACATCCCACAGGGTCCATATGCCATCATAATAGGCTCTTAGGAGGTATCTGGGCCCCAAAAGTACATACTTTAATGTCTGGACCCTTTGGGCATCGTCTCGTCGCGACCGCGAAGCGAAGCTTTGAGGATGTCTTCCTGCCGATGTTCAACGCCTATCGCTTCCTTGTGCAGGATGGATGGGTTTCCCAAAGGGTCTAAGTATCTTTATGGTTTGTACTTATGGGGCATTTGGGGGGTCTAATTATGTACACCCTTTGCGTTTTCGATTGGTTCCGTAAATCTTGAACGCTCGACCAAGCATGCATGTGGGGCGTCCAGGGCTTGGGAGTTCAGCGAGTGGTTGGGGTCTCGAATTATTGCAATGTTCCGTCTGGTCAGGACAGCTGCTACTCCTGACAAAACTCAAAACTCAACACTCCAAACCCAAGCCATCGAACCCCGAACAATCAACAAATAAATAAATAGATAAATAAATAAATATAAATATAAATATATATATATATATATATATATATATATAGGTGAACTACGCTATAGTTACACTTGCGGCAACAAGGAAAACCAGGGAAAAGCATCACCAACTTGTTCAGGCCTCTCTTATAATTCTGCCGCCGCCTAATCACCCCGTGACCCCTGCCCTGAGACGTTCACTCCCATGCCTGGCGCGGGAATGAAGAACTTCGATGCCTTTAGGGGTTTTTGGAGTTGTGTATGCAAAACTCGCGGAACCAGAATTCTTCGGCATTGGCAAGATTCACAATATATCACAAGTACTCTCAACATTCGACACTGCACAGCTCCAGCATAAATTTCCGTACAAACCGTGTGGAGGCTTGAAGCTAGGGCTTGCGATTGCAACCAATTTGCGGTGGGGAGGGGAGAGTGGGGCTGACTGTGCAAGGTCCTAGTTCTATCCCGTTGCAGCCCTTGCAGAGGGCCGGGGGGGGGGGGGGGGGGGGGGGCATAGTTTTCGGTGGTCGATTACTTGAGGTTCGGGGTTTGGCCTCGGGATCTACGGTCTGGGTGGTTGCCTTCGAGTTTTATTGTATATCGAGGCTAAAGTCTAAGAGTCACGGGCCAAACGGTGCAATGAGCCCGCCTTCGCAGCAGGAGAGCTATCGCTACGAGGGCGCCAGTGGAAAGAAGTTCTCGTCCCTCGGCATGTTACCAGGAGCAACCCTAAATCCTTAAACTGACATCATCCTTAGCCAGAATTCGGAAGGTGTATGTGATGGCACGATGAAGAACCCTAGCTACAGACCTGGATGCCACTGCTTCATAGATAGACATGGATGCCTCTGATTCAGGATTATGGAAATAGTACACCATTCAGAAAGAAGTTGCGTTTTGAATGTCCCACACACGAGCAACCGGGCGTCTCGCACTCAGAACCCTAAACCCGGAACCCCAAGCCCTAAACCTAAGTCTTAAAACCGCGCAACCTCGCCACCCCGGCACGCCAAAGGCCGAAACTTTAATCCCAAAGATGCAGACCGCCTGAAGCTGGAGAGCCCTGAACCCTGGACCCATGCCCTAAGGTCCTACAAAGGCCTATGAAAACCACTACAAAACCTCTGTAGATCCGAAAAAGCGAATAAAACCTTCATTTAAAGCCCTCATAAAACCCCCGGAGCCGCAGAAGCTTTCAGGCATAGCCCCAAAACCTTAGACCTAAATCCTTAGCCTGACACCTTTCACCCCAAACCCCTGCACCCCGAAACTCCAAACCCCCAAACCCTTCCTCACCCCTAACCCTAAGCCCTTAAACCCCAAACTCCCAAACCCTAAAAAAACCCAAGCCCCAAGCCCCCTAAAATCTTGAAACCCTCAAGCCCAAGCCATCGAAAACGCGAGGCCCGAGTCCGCGAAGGTCAAGGCTGGACAGTGTCGGACTTCGGGGTTTAATATAGGGGCCTTAATACCCTGAGGCCCCAAAGTACTTCCTTTTGGGGGTTCGTATGTGGAATCCTAGAAGGTAATCCCAAAAAGGAACTACTCTGGGGTCGATGGGTAATTACCTAAACTACTGCGGGGAGTTTCCTTATGATAATTATAGTATAATGGAAACCCTAAACCCTAAACCCTAAACCCTAAACCCCAAACCCTAAACCCTATTCTAATGATTAAGGCCCCTGTATTGGCTTGGCGGCTCCAGGGTTTAGGGTGAAGCCTTGGGAGGTTGTTAGAGGGTTTCGGGCTGAGGTTTTCTTTTGGGGATGTAGGGTTCTGGTGTTTGGGGGTTTAGGGTTTAGGGTGTTTGGGGTTTAGGGTTCAGTTGTTTGGAGATTTAGGGTTCTGGTGTTTGGGGGTTTAGGGTTTTGGGTTTTGGGGTTTAGGGTTCAGTTGATTGGAGATTTAGGGTTCTGGTGTTTGGGGGTTTAGGGTTTAGGGTGTTTGGGGTTTAGGGTTTAGGATTTTGGGGTTTAGGGTTCAGTTGATTGGAGATTTAGGGTTCTGGTGTTTGGGGGTTTAGGGTGTTTGGGGTTTAGGGTTTAGGGTTTTGGGGTTTAGGGTTCAGTTGATTGGAGATTTAGGGTTCTGGTGTTTGGGGTTTAGGTCTTGAGGGTTGGGATCTAGCCTGGTGTAGCGTGGGCTTAGAGTCGAGACTGGATGGCCCTGAACCCCAAACCCTAAACACCCGGGCAGAGGTCCCCACTACAGCCTCATCCTGGCCAGGATTCCCGACCGTTCTGCAGGAGGAGAACCCTGGGGATCAAAATAGCCCAAAAGCCTTAAATAGTATGGTCTTTGGGCCCAGAAGCCTTAATATATGAGTCCTCTATAGATCCCTAGGGAGAGGGCAACAACAGAAAGAAAACAGACACCCGTGACCCCAAACCCGACGACCGGCGACCGGTGTATCGGTTTCAAGCTCCGGGGAAGCCACCAGGTGACTATGCAGGGGTGCAAGTAAGGCAAGGAGAGTTATATTTGCGTTTAGAACCCCAAATATGAAATCTGAGGTGCCCGTGTCGCAGTCTTGCTTACTAAGCCTCCGGATTCTCCACATCGACCGCCAAAGCATCAACAAGCAAGTCGCTGCACATCCCTCTGGACATTTTGAGGCTTAGGGACGGTCCTGCTGCAGTGTGCATGTAGAGTAAGGTGCAGATGAGAGCAGTTTTTTGGCAGATAGATTGGCTTACTTATGTGCCCAAGCAGGCCAAAACGCCGGCAAAGGAGGCCCCTGGGAACCCACGAAGAAACGCAAAACTTCAAAGCCTCAGCCCTGAACCCTGAAAGCCCTTAAACCCTGAACTGCGAAGCTCTCCACTTGGAGGGTCGAGGGACTTAGTAAAGTAGGTAGTAAGTAGACTTATAACTACCCTAATAGGAGCCCTAATTGGGGTTATGATACTTATAAGTCCCTAAAATAACCAGTTACTAAGTCCCCCGACCCTCCAAGCATAGAGCCCTTTTGGATCCTTTACCGAACGCCTTTAAAGGCGGGTTACCTAACGCCCCTAAAGCCCTTAAACCTGAACCGCGAAGTAGGCTCTGAACCCTTAACCCTAAACCCAACACCCTTCAAGCACTAAGCCCTGAACTACGGATTCGACCCTAAGCCGTAAACCCTTAACCCTAAACCCAACACCCTTCAAGCCCCAAGCCCTGAACTGCGAAGTAGGCCCTAAGCCCCTAAACCCTAAGCCCAACACCCTTAATGAACCGCGAAGTAGGCAAGCACGAACCACATGGACCAGTGGATCTTTGCATCGATGCACGGTCTCATCCAGTTCGTGCGAAAGGAGCTTCTGGGATTCATCGGCTTTAGGCGTATGAGATTTCTAAGAACTTAAGGTTTTGGATAGTGGTGCTAAGAAGGGTTTGTGAGATCTGATGGTTTGAACGGTTTAGGATTTAGTTTGGGCTTTAAGGGTGTGGGGTTGTAAGGTGATTTCATTTCTGTGGCGCTGGTATCGGCTCACGCGGGCCTCAGCACGGGAGGAAGAATCAGAAGGAAACTGGATGGTCAAGCAACTCATGGGCTTTGTAGGGGGTTTATCAGGGCTTGATCGCGGAGAAACTCCGAAAAGAATGCTGAGGCAGACCGTAGCCGTAGGTAGTAGAAGCCTGCACCATTGTTAATACGCGGCGGTTCGACCATGAAGCAGAACCGATTTGTTGATCCAATTCTGGTGCCCTGCATGTGTTTCAGGGTCATGTTCTCAAGCAGAACCCCTTGTCCCCGCAGGAGATGGAGGCATATCGGCTCTACACAGTGGTGCCCCAGTTGGTGTGGGGCTCTCAGACGGGCTATTTAGGCACCTGGGTGTGATGATAGGGGCTTGATGTAATTAGAAGGGTTGGGGGTTCAGGAGTTCCGGCTTTATAGTTATAATATCTCCTCATGACAGCTATAACAGATCACCAAAACCCTAGTCTAATTACTCAGGCAACGATGCTATCGCATGATAATTTGGGATGCAGAATCGTCCTAAACCTGAAGAACAAAAACTCGGAGTGATCTCATCTTCCGGCCCCAAGACCCCACCGCCGCCACATCTAGGTCTTATATAAGCCGTCGCCGTTTTAGCTCAGGGATAATCCGATTCGAGATTATGTCCAGCAAGACTGTCGACGCTGTTTCATGTCAGATGCGCATGATTTCGTCAAACACACCGGGGGCTCTAAAGGCGGTTTAACTCAGAGTAAGTTTGGGGTTCTAGTAGATAAGTACATAGTGATTGGAACAACAAGTTAGTACTACTTACATTCAACAACCTGGCAGGGACTTCCTGGAAGATCTGACAAACTGGCTCCTCGTCTGCAGTGGATTGAGAGTTTCGGGTCTTGGGTAGTAAACCCTTAAAGTAAAAGCCAGAAAGGTGGAGTATGATTATCCTACACCCTTTATGGTAAATTATAGGGTATCCTACCCTGAAACCATATTCCAACTTTCTGGAGTTCCCTTTACACCGAAAGTCAAAAACCTTGCCCGAAACCCGAAACTGATTCAGGTTTAGGCGCTGGGCGGATGTCGGAAGCTTGCAATCCCTGAACCCTAAAGCCCTCAACCCTCAACCCTAAGCCTTATATGTAACCCTAAACCCTAAAAACCTAAATCCTAAACCTCGCAGGCCCCAAAGCCCTAAAGCCCTAAACCCTCAACCCTACCCACAGGCCCCAAAGTAGTTCCTTTTGGGGATGACCCAAAAGGATTCTATATATGAACCCCCAAAAAGGAACTACTTTGGGGCCTTAGGGTAAACCCTAAACCCTAAAAACCTAAATCCTAAACTTCTAAGGCCCTAAAGCCGTAAAGCCCCAAACCCTCAACCCTAAACCCTAAAACCTAAACCCGCGGTGTCGGCCCTCCGAGCGGAAAGCTGCCCCAAAAAAGCATCGTCTGTCGCGCGCCAGAGTAAACTTAGGGGTACTTAGAAATAGTTTTTTAATGTTGGTTATTAGAACCCCTAAATTTCTGTTAGAAGCAGCTAAAATATAATTTTTGCTAGGTTCTAAGTTCAGTAGAGTAAAAGGAAGGGGGCAAGGGTAACAATCTGCTTATCTTAGGGTTCTGGGTTTAGGGTATAGGGTATAGGGTTCAGGGTTTAGTGATTTAGTGTTTAGGGTTCAGGGTTTAAGGTTAGGGGTTTTGGGTAGCAGCCTGTTGCTTATGCTTGTCTCCATTCTAGGTTCCTAAGCAGTACCCTTAAAGGGCTCCGGGGCTCTTTAAGGAATCTATTGGGGGCTTAGGGTCTATTTTGTAGGTTGTTGCTCCTATCGAATTCCCAGAACTTCGGAGTGTTCTTGAAATTGTCAGGTCCCGTTTTGTTGCGTTAAAAGTTCGAGTTTTCCGTGCAACCTACGGTCTGGAGTTCCTAGCCGTGGAATTACCGTAAAGCCAAATCGTCAGACTGTTGCACTCTATCCCTGCAGAAATTCTTGAACATGCGCCCAGATCCATAGGGTTTGCGACTACAACTTCAGCATCATGCACTATACTCCAAACCATATGATACCCTTATAAAGGCCTCTACATAGGGATCATTAGGTTTCGGATTAGGATTGCAGGGTTTAGTGTTGAGGGTATAGGGGTTTAAGGAGGAACCTCATCCTTGAGCCTAACTAACCGATTACGGCCCACGACCAAAAATTCAGCACGTGGCCTTAGAATTTCGATCCATCGAAGCCAAAATCAATACCCAAACCCAGTTTATCCCAGGTCGCGAACCCTGAACCTTAAGCTTTATGACTGAAGGTACGTTCGGCTGAATCGCGACAGGCTAGAGCTGCCAGTGAGGGGAGGGTCCATGAATCTCAAGTCTTTGACTAGACCATGTAGGGCATAGCCATTCAAAGGCTTGCGTGCAGGCTTGGGGTTTCGTCTGCCAGGTATCGACGAGGGGTGACGGGAGAAAGTTGCACTGAGTTTGTAGTGTGGCAGACTTTAGATACATGGGAAGCAAGGACGCTGTAAACACCGGCTTTGTTTGTCCAAGATGCTCGAGGTTTCTTGAAAGCTTGAGTGCCTTTATTGCACTAGATTCTTGCTCCTGTTTGTGCCTAGGACCTAGAGGGCATGGACCTGAACGTTGAATTGGAACAACCCAACTCAACGTCAGATGTCATCCTAACCGACTGACTACTATAGGATATTGAATGATTGGAGTTTAGACTTCAGGTTAGGCTTTAGGGATATAATATAGGGCGTAGGGCTCCAGCATTGCCATTAGGTGGTGCTTATGTCGTCCCCGGGACTGCTGCGATCAGGATCTCTTTATTGGTGTTGGCACAGTACTCTGGAACCCTTGCCGCAGTCGGACAAGCCCGAACCAACGCTTGTAATGCTGGTCCCAGAAGAACGCTCAAATCCTTCAACCCCAAAAGCCCTAAACCCGTACACCCCAAGCGAAAAAGACTTTCGACCCCTGTCGAGTACGCAGGATGCGAGGTAGCAACGGCCTCGAGGAGGACGGCTTGGAAGTAATCAGCGGGTTTGTGTCGTGCGTTGAAGGTGTCAGGATTTGGAGCTCGTGCTTATGCGATGGTGGGGCTTAGGTTCCCGGACTGTGCCGGGTCGCACAGCAATGCCCTGACACCCTTCTCATTTCGGGGTCTCTCAACTAAAGCATGAATTTAGGAAAAAGTGTGGCTAGTGGACTTGTGGCTTGTTCACGCTAAGGGTTCGCAGCAGGGTTCAGGGTCTGGGGCAGAGGCTTTAGGATGATTTAGGGCTCAGGGTTCAGGGATGTTTAGCATATTTACGGTACAGAGTCTGCGTGCCTCGCACTTCAGAGCCTAAGCTCACATGGGGTGGTTGTCAAAATTATGGTCCTTTTTTGGGTCCTTATTATGATACGGCACCTAATGTTTAGGGTACCCAAAAAGGGACCCTAATTTTGACGACCACCCACATGACATGGCCTGAGCACCAAAGTCGAGGCTTCGGGCTTTCAATGCCTAAGTCTTTATTCCTGCCATCAATCCTGTAAAGGGTTTTTTTCAGGGTTCATTAATTATAGCATAAGGGCCATCATAATTATAATTCTTCCATAGCATACGGGGATGAATCATTAGCATAGGGGGTAAGGTGTCCACAATGCTGAAGCTACAGCAAGGAACCTCAAACACACCGCGAGTAGTTCCCCCAGGGCTCAGTTTAGAATCTGTTAGTCAAGCTTGATCCTTTTGCCTATCGTCAACCCTAGCTGAAAGAGGAAGGTTAAGCCTTACCACCATTCGACACTCTCAACCTCAATGGCAGGCGTTCACGTCGCTGAGTGCCCTCTACGAGGTGTTGCTGAACGTCACGGCTCCGCGGCAGAATGGACATGTAGAACGTTTAGGCTGCAGGTGGAAAGCTTGACTGAACGTCACGGATTCGGGGCAGAATGGACATGTAGAGGTTTAGGATTTCCGTCAAGGCTGCACGGAAATATTGAGAGCGTATATCGGATACAATCTCCTGCTCTAGGTTTCTGTCTGTCTATATAATGCATCGGTTTATCGATAGCATTTGTAGTTACATATGTACATCTGATACTCAAGTGCATATGCATTTGAATACATAAATATTCTTACATACACATGCTTACATGAAGAGATGTTCACCAGCGGATGGAACTATATAGACTCTCATGGCATTCCAAGTGTTAAAATGGTATTATGTTCGAAGACCGTACCACAGATGGTGCCAATCTACCTATCTATCTATCTACCTACCTATCTACTTATCTATCTATCTATCTACCGGCATATGTGTATACTTACATGCACACATACATACAGAAAGACATAGATACATAAATGCATAATAACATACATGCACACATTCATGCAGACAGACAGGCAGACAGACCGACCGACCGACCGACCGACCGACAGAGACAGACAGACAGACAGACAGACAGACAGACAGACAGACAGACAGACAGAGAGACAGACACAGAGACAGACACAGAGAAAACAGACAGACGGCCTCCCCGAACTTCTCGTTGAAAAGATCCGTAGTGCCATGTTGTTCATAGTTTGCACACCGGGTCACCGTGCTGCGTCCGGAGTCTGAGGCACATAGAGACGTCAATCGCCGAAAAGTTCCAGCTAAGGTCTGTTAAGCTTCCGGCATTTACAACCCTGAACACTCAACCACGTTCCGTCATGGCCTGAACTGAGAAGTCTGTCGTGTCTGATGCGAAGAGCAGACCAGAAACTGTGAAAGCGCCTTGAATCCATAAAATTGAAACTGAGGGGCCTCCAGTTCTCCAGAAAATCTCAACGGGATCAGTCATAGTTCCGACCCCTACGTTAGCGCCCGCACAGACTCATAGGCCCCGTTTAAAGATCGCCCAAAGCTTTGCTTACGAGCGTAGCAACAGGCCTGAGCATTTCCCGTATCAAAGGGTCCATGTGGTAAGGATCCCGACTGCTTTGCTACCCCTAAACCTTTAACCAGAAACCCCATACCTTGAGCCCTAAAACCCCATACCCTATCGAGCCTCCTGACGTCCACAAGCGCACAAGCCCGCAACGAAGGTTTGCCTTGCCCCCGTGGTTCCTTTCATCACGGAGCATCTCGTCTTCGCAACAGGGTCTCCGGACCATAAGAGCACCGCAAGATAAACTTTTGTCTGGGATATCCCGACCTTATTGCCTTGCTCAATCAGGGGATTCCCATATATCACAACCTTGTGGTTTTTTGTGTAGGTGCTTGCTTTAGGGTCCCCAAAAGGATTTCCCCGAATCCTACACCCTTACACCCTAAACCGCCATTAACCCAGCCGTACCTTACTTCGGAGACCCGTTTGGTATGTGGTCTCTCGGGGCTTCACTAATGTACAGTACTATCGCATACGAAAATGGGCTTTCGCCGTGGGCATGTACTTGATGTAATTGGTGCAGAGGTTAGGTGTCACAGTTAGCTTCCAGTCTCCCAAAATCCAGCTTTTCCAGTTCATGGAGGTCCTGCTGAGGAAAATGGGACCCTTACTGGGCAATCTTAGACCCTACCTATAGTCTCCGTTGTAGTTCGTGTTTTGGGTTGCATCTAATGCCGACGGGCGATGAGCCGTTGCCGAAAGGCTGCACCAGTTAGCGACAACAGTTAGGGAGAAACAGGGCTCAGGGGTTAGGGGCCCGAGACGGCACAGAAACGGAACTATTGACACTTGAACCCTATACTCTGTCATCGAAATCATACCTTCAATGATTCATGCCGAGGATTTGGTGCAGAATTGAACCCAAGAGACTGGATGCCTTCTTGAGTCATACCACCTCCAAGCAGACACCTCTAAAGCCCACTACATCCCAGTACCATAACCCAGGTTTCGGGAAGAATCCGACATTCGCCAAGCCCAGGCACATATATCAAAACTTGGCCAGAGCACTTCCAGACGGGCATCCGCTGAAGGCGCGACCCCTCGGGGCGCAGGAGGCATAGGCGGCATAGTGGTGGCTTACTAAGCGGCCCTAAATAAAGAGTAATAACGGGGCCTAGAGAACCACCGATACTTTTTGGGGGCTTCCTTATTATAGTTATAGTGGAATGGGCCCCAAAGCCCTTTTGAGGTCCCTCTGTTAGGGCTTGCTTGATTTATATGGGATTATGGTCGAGTTGCCCATCATCCCATAAGACGTGCTGTGCCAAATGATTGCTGATTCCCAGAGAAAGAGCACCCTCCAGATGAATGATTTCCTAGCTCTTGTCGCGATTAGAGCTGTTGGGATTTGTAATTTGCAAGCCCTCAACCCTATACCCGAAACCTTAACCCCTAAACCCTCTTCGGATGCATATGAGCGTAAGGCGACATCAGGAAAAAGAAAAAGGCGAAGGAACTGAAGTTGACTGACGGTACGCAGTGTGCAGTCTCGGGCTTGGGTTTACCCATAGGCCCCAAAGTAGTTCCTGTTTGGGATTACCTTATAGGATTCTATATATGAACCCCAAAAAGGAACTACTTTGGGGCTTTCGGGTAGGTTTAGGGTGCAATTAGAGCAGGTTATGTGCTCTAGCTTTTCGGCTTGAGCACTTTGGTGGTTCTGCAACCAGGATTTGCCAGTTTTGACAGAAGCTCAAGGCACGGGTCAAGGGGATATTTTAGAAGAGGCCCCCACCCTGTAACAGTGGTATAATAGGAATATAATAGGGCCCTAATATAATCCTTATAGTCACCATTACAGGGTGGGGGCAGCTTCTAGGGGATATTCCAATTTTTTCTTCGTTGTATCACATTTCTCGTAATCCCTAGGTACTCCCCAAGCCAAGCTTAGCCTCCATAGCAGCCCTAGGAACTCGGAAAAGCACTCGTAGCCTCCGTTGAAGTTCCTGAGATTGGTTCAACCATTTTTGTAGTTAATGGATCTGAAACGGCAATTGGAAAATCTGAACATGTAACCCACACAAATGGAAGTGCAACGGAGACTCTAGGGAGGTTTTGGTTTGCAAGCAAGCGGCCTTCGTGTAAGAGGGTACCTGCTGTATATCTATTGCATAGCAGCCGTGGGTAAGTTGCACTAGTACTACAGATGTATGCTTCCTAAACCCTAAACCCCTAAACCCCTCTCTTGTGAAGACTCCAGAATAATGGTGCAGTAGACTGGTTTGAAAAAGTATTGTATCACTACAGCATCTTGAATGTCGGCATGCATGGACAGATGTGTGAGTTGGGTAGTGCTTTTTTTCTCAACCAAGGCCTCTAGGACGGGATTTTTGTCTTTTCACCCTTAACCCTTCAACGCCAAAACCCTAAATGCCCCTCGCAACGCCCAAAGCCTAACCTAACGCATACCTTTGCCGAAAAGGGACCGGAAGAAATGCATAAACACTGAGGTCTGAAATTTTGAGCCCCCATAATACATAGACAAGCCGTGCAACAACGTCATCAAGACACCATACGGACCCCATAGAGCCCTGTAGAAACTATAAAACTTTTTACAGTACATCCCTAGCAAAGCAGACGAACCCGAATCCCCGTTAGGCGAAGTCCGTGCACTGGGTGATGATTCCGGAGCCGGATCTGAGCGTGCGCAGCCTGGGACTGGCTTCCTGGGTTCGAAATCGGAGTTGTAAGGCCAGCGACAAATAATGTAGATATATGTACATATATGTATGTATGTATGTATGTATGTATGTATGTATGTTCGTATGTGTGTGTATATATATATATATATATATATATATGTTGGACATGTTATATATGCATACAGTTTAGGACTTTGGTAATGGGGTTTTGGGCTTTTAGGGCCTTCCGGGTTTAAGGACTTCAGGGTTCATGGTGTTAAGGGCTTTGGGTTCAGCGTGTTTTTTTGGGTTTTTTTCTCTAGCTGGCGGTTTGAGTTCTGGGGTTTGGGCTTAGGGGTTTTTAGTGTCATGCCTTGGGGGTGTTGGGGTTTAAAGGTTAGGAGTTAAGGGTTTTAGGTTTTAGGGCATTGGGGTATGGGTGTTTGGGGTTCAGGACTTCCGTGAACTAGGCAAACGGAGCTTGGTTAAGCTTAGGGGCTTGGGGCTTCGTAGAGTGCTCCTGTGAGCTCCCCTTTCGCAGGCAGAAGCTCGAGGAGCAGCGTTCGCAAAGCCGAGCCTGGCGTCGCCATAGAATCAGCACAGTAAGTAAAGAAGCCGTCACAGGGCCCGGAAAGAAACCCTTTGTAGAAACCTTTATGTAGAACCCTTGAGTCAAAATCCGGAACCACAAAAAAGCATGAGTGTGGAGGCCATCAACGAGGACATCACCCAGGCAGTGAGGCCGGGGGGCCTTGGGTGGACCTTCGGTGTTGCGAATCTTTGTGCATCCGGGCATGAGATTGAAGCAGGAAACATGCAGCTTGTATTCTCGAGGGTTCTGAAAACCTTTATCATTCCTACCACGATGATAGCCGTTTATCAATACATATTATGTGCGTACATATATACATATATATGTATAAGGAAGGAGACAGAGAGAGAGAGAGAGAGAGAGAGAGAGAGAGAGAGAGAGTCAGTCAGAGAGAGATAGAGAGAGAGAGAGAGAGAGAGAGAGAGAGAGAGAGAGAGAGAGAGAGAGAGAGAGAGAGAGAGAGAGAGAGAGAGAGAGAGAGAGAGAGAGAGAGAGAGAGAGAGAGAAAGAGAGAGAGAGAGAGAGAGAGAGAGAGAGAGAGAGAAAGAGAGAGAGAGAGAGAGAGAAAGAGAGAGAGAGAGAGAGAGAGAGAGAGAGAGAGAGAGAGAGAAAGAGAGAGAGAGAGAGCCCATATTGAATACGTTGATCGCGGAACCCATACTTCAGGGATGCTGAGGGCTTTTCCGATTTATGGTCGGTTTTGGGGTCCACCCAGATGGTTCAGAGGTCCTTGTTGTACGTATATCCAAGATTTGCCCCGCAGTCCTATTCTAAGTATGAAGTAAGGCCCCTATGGTATACTGTACACCCACATGGTTCAGAGTACAAGCAGATTCAGCCGTGGGGCTCCGTGACAGACTGCCCCACGCTGAACTATTTGACTGATCTTTTCAAAAACCCACAACTCCAATCCTAAACCCCGGGGCCCCAGACTCCAAGCCCTCGCAGGTGAAACCCTAAACCTCTGACACAGAAGTTCTATCAGACCTTGTTTTATGAAGTTGAACTGGGGTCGGAAGAATTACGAATACTGTTGGTAAGACTAGGATTGCGTGTTTCGGCGCATGGTTTCGTAAGCTTAAACACTTTCTCAAGGCTTCCTTAATGAAAATCTGATGACACTATACTCCTCCAAACACTCTTTTCATCATCACGGCCCCCATATTAATTGTCATTCCGGCATTTCATGTTGCAGATACATCAATGGTTTCTTGTTGAGTTGGCTTTGGGAGGTTAGTGATAGAATCATGCGATTTCGCTGTAGGGGCCTTACTTACTAGAATAGGGTCTTGGGGTCTATTATGTTATATAATTACA
This sequence comes from Symbiodinium sp. CCMP2592, assembly GCA_905221615.1. Classification (NCBI taxonomy): domain Eukaryota; class Dinophyceae; order Suessiales; family Symbiodiniaceae; genus Symbiodinium; species Symbiodinium sp. CCMP2592. The sequence continues at coordinate 140,125 of CAJNDT010005558.1, forward strand.
ATAAGGAACGCCCACCCCCTAATATAGAAACTCTGGGGTCCGAGAATTTCGGGCACACAATTGAAAGTTAATTAAAAACATTAGGGGGCCCAAACCCTATTCTAGGTTGGATTGTGGGACATTTTTTATTGTCCTTATTTGGGTTTATAAGGGACCCTATATATATATATATATATATATAAATATTTTTCTTGGCGTTTAAAGGCCAACCCAGATATACAAAACATAAACCCTAAACCCTAAACCTAAACCTATTCTAATTGTTGAGGACCCTGCATTGAGACCCTACAGGCGCATGCAGACTGTGGTGGAGCTGGGCCGCACCTGCCGTGAAAGGCGGAAAGTGGGCCTCAGCCCGAGCTATTGAGAGTTATGGGTTAACTTAGGGGTAGTTCGAAATAGATTTTAATTTTTGGTTATTATAATCCTCAAGAAACAGCTAACATTATAATTTGGGCTAGGGTTCAGTATAGTTAAGGGGCCCCGAACCTGTATCCGCCGTGCAAAAACAACAGAAGAAAAGCACCAACATCCCTTTGCCTCAGAATAAGACACTCCGAACATTAACCCCCGCACCAGAAGAAAACCAGGTTCAACCCCCCTCCGCCCCTGCTCCAAGAAGCCACAACAGCTATTGAAACCCTCACCCCCGACAGTGCTCGAGCATGCCCAAACGAATTATTTCACTTCATCCACAGACGAAATGCCACGGGCTACTGTAGGCGCCTGAATTATTGCTTATCTGTTCTGTAGAGTCTGCAGAGTTCCCATTCCAAACACACGGGGAGCTCAACACCAGTGAATGCACGATTAAGAAGTCCCGGAGGCCAACCCTCCCACCCTCCTCTCTGGGCCCTGGACTACATGGTTGTCAAAATTAGGAACCCGTTTTGGGTCCCTATTATAATACGGCACCTAATATTTAGGGTACCCATGGGACCATAATTTTGACAACCACCCACATGTTGGTTTAGGCTTTAGTTCTATGTATGTTTGTATGTGCTCGTGGTTCAGGACTTAGGGTATGTAGTTGGAGTGTGGCGCGTACACGCGCGTGTAGTTTTTGCAGGTTTTTGCATGTTTTGCGGCTTCGGGGGGTGGGGGGGGGTGGGGGGGGGGCTTAATGACGAACCTGTTCTACTCTTAGCAGTTCTACTACTGATGCCTGCTGCTTTTCAGTGCTTTGTTGTTCAGACTATCTCTACTACTGCTGATGCCTGCTGCCCTTCAGTGCTTTGTGTTCAGACTAGCTCTACTACTGCTGATGCCTGCTGCTTTTTAATGCTTTGTGTTCAGACTAGCTCTACTACTGCTGATGCCTGCTGCCCTTTAGTGCTTTGTGTTCAGACTAGCTCTACTGCTGCTGATGCCTGCTGCCTTTTAGTGCTTTGTGTTCAGACTAGCTCTACTTCTGCACTCTGAAGCATGCCCGACGGGGCGCCGAGCATGCGAGACGACGAAAAGGCCACTTTCCGTAACAACTACTTGCGACCAAGTACTCAAACAGCCTGCCCCCCAATGTAGGAAAAAAAGCCTGATCTCTTGAAAACCCACCCCTGCCGATGTATTCTGCACTTCCATCGCCCAGTTCAATGCGAGCAAGTAGTCAAATAGCCTCCCCCCCCTCAAATAGGCATGCGTTGCCCGGAATGCTGAAAACCCACCCCTGCCGATGTTTTCTGCACGTCCATGACCGTTTTCAATACAAGCAAGTAGGCAAATAGGCTCCCTCCTAAAATAGGCATGCCTTGACCGACATGCTCAAAACCCGCCCCTGCCGATGTTTTCTGCACGTCCGTCGATGAGAACATGCCTTTTGCACCACGCGCGGGAACGCGCCACGAACCATGTAGTTTGGTGCCTGTCATGTGTGAAGCTGCAGGCTTGACCTCTGACCGATTGCTAGCCCCTTTCAAACCTCCACTTCCGTGTGGCTATGGGAGTTGGGGTTTATTTCCTAGGGTTTCGGGCTTCTTGTTCACCTGGAACTACCCTCTACTGTACCCCAATAACCCACAGGTAGAGGCCATACGGGCTCTGCGCAAGGGCACTTGTGGGGTCCTGGCAGGGTTTGGGGTTCAGGTTTACTTAAAGGATCATGGGACTTAGTAACTAGGGTTATAATTAAGGTAACTATACTTATAACTACTTATAACCCCACTTAAGTACTTAAAACCTTACTTACTAAGTCCCATGATCCTCCAAGTAGGCTTTAGGGTGTGAGGTTTGAAGATGCCATTGAAGTCCATGACCATCATGAACAAGGACGAGGTCTGGGCATGGGTTTCAGGGTTTCCAGGTCATTTTAGGTTTAGGCTTGGGCTGTAGTGTTCAGGGTTGTCTGGCATAGGATTAGGGCCTTAGGATTTAGGGTCTGGTGACTAGGGTTTGGGTAGGGTCCAGGGGCAGAAGGACGAAGAGGTGTCGGATGCCGACGTTCTGCATATCTGGTATTTCGGGTGGCCCGGGTAACGCTTTCAACAGTCTAAGCCACACCACGAAGATGAATGGTAGGGAGGTAGGGTAGAGGATGATCGTGGCATAGAATTCAGTGTGTGGTTTCTTCCGGAATAGGTCTGGCCGATGGTGTGACCTGTGAGTCGCAAGACTTCTTGGCCAAGCAAAGGCGTTCCAGCATTCCAGCTTGTACTTGTGGGGCGCAGATACTCAAAGGCCAATGCAACAAGTCAGGACGGCCAGGACCCGTTGCTAAACAGTCCTGCACCTTTCGGAAGCTTTTCTTCTTTGACGAGCCTTGCCTGAAGCATGACAGCATGAGCAAGGCCCACCTCCTTAAGCTGCTCAATGGGCACACGCCAGCGCAAAGTTCAAAGGCTATAGAAACTAAGCCTAGGACGTATGCCCTCTACCTCTTTCCCTACACTTCAAATGCCTTCATGCCCACAGACCTGAAACCTCCGACTTCAGATGTATCCCTCTGCCGCAGGGCTTCATGAAGGACGTGAAAGCTCTTCAGAAGTGCCTCGCATCTCTTCGTGCTGATGCCAAGTCCATATGCCGTATAAGGCCCTGAAGACTCATCCACTATGGTTGATGATATAAATCCGGCATTACCCATAATAAGGAATGTACCATAATTCCCATAGAACTTGAAGGTCCTTAAGGTAATGCAGGATTTATATCATCAACCGTAGGACTCTGAACCCTGAAATACGAGTTAGAGCTAAAGGCCTGAGCAGTGGACTCTCTTAGTTTCATGTTGGAGCGGCTTTATCGACCGAGGCTGAACACCTGATGCTGTATGCTGCGCTGAAAGTCCTCCAAGCTCGTCTTACATTGGTTGTGGGGAAGCACTAGCTGAACATGTGCACGATGGAGCGTAAAAGTTGTTGTGGATTGATTTGTACAGCTTGGGTAACTTGGGTAAGGACAGGCTCTGAGGGGTGGTTTCCTGTGGTAATCGGCTCTGCTTTGCATGTTAGACCGACGCCCACACTGGACAGGACTTCCCAATATGTAATTTCTTGCGTCGCTCTGCAACCTGCTGGCACCACCTTCTACATGTCTCTCTGACCCCTTCGACCAGCGTAATGGGCAGGCTCTTTCTTCACGTCTTGTGCACGCTGGCTAAACTGTTGGGCGGGCATGAAAGATCCCAAGACTGCGTGACACGGAAGTCAAAAGGTAACATTTCGAACCTCTACAAGATCCGAGTTGTGAAGCTCTACCCCAATCCAAAAACCTATGAGTCCGCAGGTACATCGAAGAGGAGCTCAATGTCATGGAGGTCGTCTACAAAGCCGATGCAGAGGCCGGAGGAAAGTTCACCAGACTTCTTCCCTTTCTTAGGTTTCCGGCCGGGTACCGCTAAGGGTTCCTTGAAGGGTACCCTAACACCTAAACCCTAACCCTAAACCCTATACACCCTAAACCCTATACCTGCGGCGGGCTTCTTTGTAAACGGGTACCTTGCAGGCTTCCTTTCGTTGGCTCTCCTTTGAAGATGCCCTTTGTAGAGTCAGAGTTCAATTCCGAGAGTTTCACCTGGCCTGGGGTGAACCCATGTTGTAGGGTCCACGGCATCGTCGAAGGTTCCCTGTCCCCGAAACCCTGAAGCCCTAAACCCCGAACCTTTCGGGTTTGGGAGTGGTCTTGCACGGTCCTTGCTGCCTTCATATACCTGTCTGCATACTTTCACAAGAACAAGGCCACATCGTGCCACTATGTATCATTCTGCGACGTCTTCAAGTTGGAAACTAACCTCATTCGGATGAAACCATGGGCGACGGCACCTTGCCAGTGCCCGGGTCTAAGAGGGTTTGCTTGGCTACAGTGACTTCGGACCAGGCTGAAAAAAGCGCCTGCCTCATATGAACAGACTTGGTTGAATGTTTTTTCAGTCGTCCCGGCTTGTGGTTCCATTATGTGGAGGTTTAGGGTTTAAGGTTCTTCAATCGCTTGGTAAGGGTTTAGGGGTTATTGAAGGGCTTTATAGGGGTCTAGGTTTTGGGGATCAAAGGTTTACGGTTCAAGGTTTCCTTCGACTTTCGGGCATCGCCCCAGACAGAGTCGTTTCTTTTTTCGTGGGACCGGCAATAAAAAGCCGCAGTTACAATAGTCCTTGACCGGCCCTCACCCCACCGTGTGGAGGAACAAGAAGCAAAGTAAAGACAAACAAGACAACGATTGTATGTATGCATGTATGTAGTATGCATGTATTAAGCATGTATGCAGATATGTATGCATGTATGTATGACTTCGCGCATGTACCCTAAACCCTGAACCCTGACTCCCAAGGGAGCGCCACATACACAGATATGACACAGGTGTACATGGAGCACCCTTCATACCCACGTTTCAAGAGCCTTCGTCCCATCCATGGTCCCAGATCACGCTGTCTGGCACCTTAAACTTCAAGGCTCACTGCTTGACTTTTGGGTTTCGGGGTGTTCGGGGGTTTAAGCTTGGAGGCGTGGGCTTGCAGTGTTTGGAGGTTCTTTGGGGGTCTTGGGGTTAGGGTGTTGGGGTTTGCCGGTTCAGAGGTTACATGTGTTCGGTAAGGGCTTATGGTGAGGGTTTGTGCAAGCCTTGCAGGGAGCCGTTTAAGACTTATCCAATAAGAGGCTCTAAACTCTAAACCTGAAGGATTTGCAGGAACCCTTTGAAGACATTCTAAATTGTTGGACTTGGCCGTTTGATAGCTAGTTGATTTCGGATTGGGCCAATGCAACGGTGGGGTCTCTGTTTCGGGTTGAGGGGTTCTGAACATAAATGATGCTGAGTGTACCCCTATCTAAACCGTACGGTAGTGTTGCGGTATACCCCAGTATAGGCTGCTAAAACATCGGTAGTAATGAGACCGCTTACAGTCCCTCTATATTGTCGCACTACAACATACCCCCAAACCCTAGTCTAGTCATAAGGCCGTTTCATTATTGGCCGGGCCATCGTACGACATCCCCACAGAGATGAAGAATCTTTAAAGTGGAGCTGCGAGTAGGATCAGCATCTGAGTCGCGGTGCTGGCGAATTGAAGTTAGTTTCGAGGTCTGAAGTCATTGGTGGGCATATAGATGTATAGGTGTACATGACATCTGTATATTTATATAACCCTGACACGACCCTCCCTCAACAATCCTAAACGGACTTCAGTTCAAGAAACCTTGAAACATCTTCAAGCAAGAACCATCGTATACACCCTTCCGTTCTAAAGACTTGAGAATGCAAAGAAGCTGACGGGGAGGCACTGGGCAAGCGGCTCGGCAAGGACATGAAGACTGTCAAGGCGGGGCGGTCCTTAACATGGAGGCTTGGGTTAAGTCAGTAGGGACGGCTTAGGGGGTAGGGTCAGTAGGCTGTTTAGCGTTTGGGCTTTTGGAGTGTTTTGGGTTTCGAGTAAAGTCAGTCGGGGCCCCAAAGACCACACAAGGATACGATCTGACAGTTAACCCTTTTAGGGATGTCGGAATCCCCACCAGACAGGCACCCTTCAACGGTTCTAGAGCCCAGAGACTTCTGAGCTAAAGGTAATGTAAGGACTTGGGGCTTTGGGGTGTCTCAGATTTTGGGGTTTTGGCAGGGCTCTTTATGATTTAGCATGAGTACAGGGGCCAGGGCCTTTAGTGATTGGAATATGGTGTCGGGGTATACTGTAGCATCATCGTATATGACTGGCAGTGACACTGCTGTCATTTCTTCAACCGTTTGCATTCGAGTCGTGCGTTCAGGATGTCTTGAGTTTGGGGTTTCGGATAACCATTAAACTCCAAACTCTCGCCCCAGAATCTTAGCCCGGCCCTATGCAGCGCTTAAAAAACAGTCAACAACACCCTGCAAAAAACCTAAATCCCAAACCCTAAACCCCATAAGCCCTAAACCCCATAAACCCTAGGGCCCCCTAAACCCTAAACCCCATACACCCTAAACCCTATGAATCCCCAGGCCCCAAACCCTAAGCCCTTAACCCTAAGCCCTTAACCCAACACTTTCACGCCGAGCAGCCCAGGACGCCGTCACGAACCTTAGCCAGACGCAGCTCGTCGACTTCGAGAAGACAGGCCCTTTTAGGGTTAGGGTTTAGGGCTTAGGGTTTGGGGTTTAGGTTTTAGGGTTTAGGGTTTAGGTTTTGGGGAGGCTTCCTTTAAGGGTTCCAGTGGGGGCGGGGGATTCCTTCTTGAAAGGGGCCTCCTGTTACGTGGGGTTGGGGGTGGACTTCAGGAGCCTGAATCTGAAACCTCCAACATCAGTAGATTTGAAAGTTCTTGGCTGTTCAGGCTTTAGCTTTGTTGTTTAGGATGTGCAGGGCGTAGGGCTTTTCAGGTTTTCAGCATTTAGGATGTTTAGGATTGTGGTAGAGATCCCTTCATAAGTGTCCTGGCACTCAGAGTAAACACGCAGAACCCTGAAACAGCAACCACGAGACCCAGAATATCTTTCAATCCAGCGGCTCCCTTTGGAAGGAGAGATCACCGTCGAGGGACACAAGCTCACTGGTGACGACATCCAGCTGGCTCGGAAGCTCAAGGACGATGACCCGAGAGCTTTCCCAAGGGTCCAAGGTAGCGGATGATTCGGTACTCGAGCTGGGGATTCGTAGTAGTATGTATGCAGTAGCATCCGTAATAAGTATCCGGAGGAGTTTGTGATGCTTAGGTACTAATGACTAATGTTTCCTCTGGCGAGCTTACGATGATAGGGTACTTATACCCTAGGGCTATCTGTCCTAAGACATAGTCCAGAAGCAGTTTTCGTCTAAGGGTGCCGTAGGCAGAAGGGTTCTGTTCTTTGGGCTTCTACTAGGGTTCTAGTAGGGTTTCATAATGTCTAAAGGGTTTCATGCGGGTTTGTTTCAGGCTTTCGGATTTCAGCAAGGGGTACCCTTATGGGGAACCATCTTAGGGAACCATATGCCTGACTGTCTTATCAGCGAGCACTCAGCACCCCACCCTTAAGCCTGAATCCCGAACCCATAGAATGCAGCCCCACTTTCCTTCTATACTGAACTTAGAACCCTAGCAAAAATTTTAGTTCTAGCTGTTTCTTAGGGATTATAATACCCAAAAATTAAAAACTATTTCAACTATTTCTAAGTACCCCTAGGCCTTGTCTTGTGCAGACGGACCGTCATCTTGGAGGTTTTGGCTCAGGGTTTCGGGTTTATCTGGGGGGCTCCCTTGGCTCTTTAGCTCCTTATCTAGTGGGGATTATCATCAGCCCTTCCTCCTTAGCTCCCCCAATATCAATGGTTAGTTATTTTGTCTGGTGTAGTTTTGATGATAGAGTGCATTACAGGGTTTAGGTTCCGCAGCAGCCTAGACCAGCTATCACACCCTGTTGAAGCACACGTCCATAATAACCCTTATAGATCCCTTATAGTAATCAGGCTCCTACATTACCCTTATACATCCCTTCTAGTACCTTTATAGATCCCTTCTAGTAGCCCTTATATGTAGCAAGCTTGCAATCTCAAAACTCACGGAGCCCTGAATCCGAACCCCAAAAAGCCCAAACCAAACCACCCTGAAGCATAAACTCTCACTCTTAAGCCCGATGCCGCCTATGCCCAATGGCCTACACTTTGTAAGCTTACACCCCCGAAACCACCAGACGCCGAATTAACACAATTTCATTTCAAGCGGCCCCCCATCCGGAGCTCCGGTTGTCCCTTCTCGCGCGCGCCGTTGCCGTCTCCTGGCTTTGCAGCGACCGCGCCAAAGCTAGCGCCCTGCTTCCGAGCCGAGGCATGCGGAGATTAGGGTTTAGGGTTTTTTGGGTGTAGGGCTATTTGGGATTAGGGTTTAGGGATATGAAGGATTGATAAGAGCTTGGGAAACAAGCACCTAGGCTTGAGGGCGTGGGTATCGAGGAAGTTGGAACATGGGTTTAGGATGATTGGTGCTTGGATTCCTATTCTTGCCCTCAGGGACGTCAGGATAATAACCTTCAAAATTCTGGCTCTTACTTTACATAGCGCGAAACCCGGAACTCTATCGAGGTTCAGGTTTTCGTGTTTACGGTGTTGCATTTCGAGTTTAATGTTGACGGATGCTGAGTGGATCGCGAGTCCCCTAACCTAAACCCTAAACCCTAAGTGACGATAGATGATTCTGGGCAGGCTGGGGGAGACTCTGGGAACAGTCCGTCAAGTTCGGTAGATACATGGGAGTTTCCGAAAATAGGGGACCCCAATATAGTACCCGAAATAGTAGGACCTTTATTGTAAGAGCCCCCAAATAAGGTACAGTAATTTTTGGAAACTCCCACGTTACCCATGCTCCCGAAACCTGCTTTGTCTTCAACCAAACAAGGAAGTCATCTTCAGCCGGGATCAGGGTGTGCTTAGTAGAAGCATGTGTATTATCGGGGTCTTAACAACAATTTGACTTAGGGTGTTCGGCCATTTCTTCTATATGCAGATTATGACGGGTGTTCAGCCCTTAGCCCCCAACACTAGATCGCATATTGGATGACAATGTCGGCGGGCTAGTCGGGTTTCTATTCAGTTGGTGCATGCATACAGGGCTCGAAAAGTATCGGCGAGAGCGTATGCTGGGAATCTCGCAATGGACAGACGTAACAGGTGTTGATTGAGGATGGCGACATCTCTGAAGATCATGGGGCGGAGTGGTCGCTTAGCTGCTTAGGCTTAGCTCACTGTGACTTTTCAGGATTTAGAAGAGTTGTGGGTTGATAATAAGCAATAATGTTGCTTGGCCTTTAGGGTTTGCGGTTTTAGTGTCATTCGGGGCTTAGCCCACTATGGAGGTTTGGAGTTTACAGAGCTCAGGGTTCCCAGCATTTACTTGAACCAGGGTTTTGACTTTGATTTACGGCTTTTGGGAATTAGGATTAGGGGGGACCCTTGGGGGATATAGACCCTCTCAATAAGGCCCCCTTTTTAAGAGAGCCAGAAGTAGGGTTCAGAAGGGGTACCCTTTAAGGGGTCTCCCTAATAATACTACGGTTGATGATATAAATCCTGCATTACCCATAATAAGGAATATACCATAGTTCCCATAGTTTCGGGTCCTTAAGGTAATGCAGGATTTATATTATCAACAGTACCTAGCTTTCGGGCTTAGTGACGAGTTTGGGGCTTCAGGGTTTCAGACTACAGGGCTCCACCAGGGGTTTTTTGGAGTGTTCGGTTTAGGGTTCTGGGCTGTCTTTAAAGGGAACTCCAGAAAGTTGGAATATGGTTTCAGGGTAGGATACCTTATAATTTACCATAAAGGGTTTAGGATAATCATATTCCAACTTTCTGGCTTTTACTTTAGGTTCTGGGAACCCAAAACTCCTACACCCTAAACAGACCCTAAGCTTAGATGTTCCTTGGCATCCTTTTTCAAGTATATACTTCTCCGAACTGTAGCCGAACACTTTAAAGGGAACCCTGCGTTTACAGACGCAAACCCTTCACCAGGAACTGCAAAACCCAAGTCCCTCATGTATGGAGCTGAAGGATAGTAGTCCTCCGGGTTCCTTTTTAAAAGCTTTAGTGCAGACGCCACACTTTAGGCCGCACTCCGGACATGCCCGGCGCAAACTTCGGCAGTGTCAGGTCTAAGCTCGAGAATTCGGCCTTTGCAGCCTTCGCATTTAGATTTGGTTGGGGGGTATAATGCGGAACCCTAAGGAATAAGGATTTCTGATTTTGAGTTCCTGGTGAAGGGTTTACCTGGCACTCGGGGATTGGGCGTCGCGGGGTTTTCCGACCCAGGCAAGCAAACCTGAACCGAAACCCTACACGAAGCCGAACCTGCAGACACTTCGAGCCCCCAACCTTAAATCCCAACCCCATAAGCCCTAAGACCTGATCCCCAGACGGTGAGGGTAGAAAGAGGCCCTGGGAAAAAGATCGAACCCTTAACACTAAACCCAGACAGAGACCATCAAACGGGAAAGCCCGATGCTAAGGCCGTTACTGGCATATCAATGGGACCTATGACCAGATGAGCAACACACACCACGAAAGGCCTTTGCCTGCCAGCTTGAGAGAACCACAGGGTCAAGGGTTTAATTTCAGGTTCAGGGTTTATGGTTTTGGTTTAGGGTTTGGGATAAGCATTGTGTCCGTATCCTCACACTACAACCTAGCCAATCAAATTAGATGAATACTAAACGATAAGAAGCCGGGAAGATTCGGACCGCGCAGTCGATTTCCGTTTTCGTCTCTTCGGTTCTTTTCGCGATGTTTCGTATGTTCTATACTCGATTATGACGCCCCTAAGCCTAAGAGCCATAATTCAACGGCCGCCCAGACACTAGCAGCCTCAAGACCCTAGACGCCTCGTCTGATGCATTGTGGGTTTAAGGGTTTCCCGGGCTGAAGAAGACCTGGCTAGCAGGATCCAGCACTTGTCGTGGTTACCTTTGGTTCTGCAGGGTCTTAATGCGCATTGCTTATCGGTTTTGTAGGCTTTGAATGGGCGTTACATTTGGTTTTGGAATTTCCCCGGTTCCTTTAGCGACTCAGTGTTTTAATGCAATGCTTAAATGATCAGAACAGTGTTCTTCAGGGGTCCCTTCGGGGATTTATTCAAGGGTCCAGGCTTGAGGCGTAACATGGCGAACCAGTAACACTATTCCTTACTTGCCCCCACAGAATCATACCAGTATATAGCCAAGACGTTGTTCCGTTTTGTCTTACCTGAAGCTCTACCTCAAGTTGTTGACTGACTAACATACCCCTGGGTTTGCACACTCCGGTGGTTGAGGGGGAAAAGGACTTAGGGTTAATGCTCCATCCGGATGTAGAGTGTGGTGACTCCTGCTAGGCCCGTTTGGGTGAAGCGCGACGTGGTCCCGCTCTACATCTTTCACACTGGCAAGACCCGACCTTTGCTTAGTACACATACGAATTGACCTCCTGGGCGTAGAAGGTATGGATTCTGTGGGATCCGGTTTAACTCAGGCTCTTCTGGGGTCTACGGCCACTTATGCTCGGGTGGCTCCTTGACCATAAACCCCAAACTTGAGGCTATTTTCGAGAAGAATAGATTCAGGACTGTGCTGGGTGTCAGGTCTGGTGAGGGTCTCGAAGAGGGTTTGAGGGTCCTCCTAAGGTTTCGGGACCATGAATACAGGGTCCCTATTCCTGACCGTGACTACAGTGTAGTCGACTCCAAGCACCGAGTCTAAGTTTTGAGGCCTCTATAGTATGTGCCTAAGGCAATCTTACCCTTCGGAAAACTTGGTACCTGCAAGCCTTGAGCCCCTTCCAGAACCGCTCCATGAAGTTCACTTTCCGAGAGCACAGCCCTCCCGGAAGGTTTGAGACTCTAAACCCAGACACCTCAGCCTTCACCCTGCAAGCCCTTAACCCTGAAACGAACGAAGCACTAAGTTGAAATCCAAGCTTTGAATCGTAGCAGGGCCCCCCCCCCCAAAGCCTTAAACCCTAAACCCCTATGCTAAACCCGAAAGTCTGATAGAACTGCAAGGCTGGGTGATAAGCAAGCGTGTAGACGACGGCTCCAAGTGCTATGCCTATGTGCAGGACCCGCCTCGGCTCAAGTCGATTGTTGTTTGGTTTAGGGTTTTGGTTTTGGGGTTTGGGGTTGAGTAACATTCAGGGTGCAGAGCTGTGGGTTGATCTTTTAGGGTGATGATGCTTGAATAAGACTTTATGGTATCTTACGATAGGGTTTCAGAGGCTTTGGGAGACGCTAAACCCTAGGAGCCCCAAAATCTAAAACATAAGATATGTTTATTTGGGTTGTTGTACGGTTTTGCACTGATCTTAAGGGCTTTCGAACGGCAGATTCCTTGCGGGGTGGTTTGAGGAAGGATCCCACCACCAACCCTCCTCCAAGCTTTGATGGTGTAGGGCTGATGTACTTGACCTTTGTTTCCAAGTTCGCATGGAACTGCAAATACAAAAACGTCTAAATCGCTAATTAGATGGCTTGGTCCAACTCTTCTAAAGCCCTCTGCGTGTGTGTATATATATATATAAATCAGTACAGCATACCCCCAAAACACTGTTCATGAGGCCTGGTTTAGGCCCACACCGACCTGCCCCCTTTCAGTTTTCTATCTGTGTGGGAGTGTCGTGTAAAGATGAGACTCAAACGTTTGGACATTCATGCGCGAATGCTACTGCAGGCATTGTGTCATTGGGGTTGGGCTTTGAGTTTCGGATTTCGGGCATTCGGGTTTGTGTAAAGGGCTTTGGCGAGTCTTGAACAGGACACTGGCTACAGTCCCACCAAGATCAGTGGGCACTGGTGTTGCGTAGACTCAGACGGCCGACAGCTTAGAAAGATGCTGTCCGTTTTAGAATCGATGCGTAAACTCCTAGTGCGTGAACCGACCATGATAGTGGCAGTCTAAGTGCCATTCTCATGATTCATGCGGCATTCGGCTGTGTATCTAGGCAGTCTCTGTTCGCAGTTTCACAAAGGTGTTGTAGTCTCCAGATTCGTTCACAGCCTTATGCATGCTGAATCTTGTGGGGTGTCTAGCCATGGTTGGGTTTAGGGTTTAAAGTCTCAGGGTTTAGGGTTTAAGTCGTCACAGTCAGCAGAAGAGTTGCTTGAAAGTGATCCTTACGGGTAGCATGAACCGTGTTGAGTCGGTTCTGTCAGGTGTCTGGTGCAGCGAGATCAACATCGAGATCCTAATATGTCATTAAAGGCCCGTTCAACAAAGCCAAGAAAGACTTACAACGTCTGAATGAAACCCTTGCAAAACGGAGCATCGTGGATCCCCGTGATTTGTTCAGGTCTTACAGCCCGGTAGAATCCCTCTAGGCCCCAAATCTACGAGATAATACTTATAGGACAGTCGCAGAGCCCTTTTTTCCCGAACGCTTATGAGACGTGTAAGCCTCACCCAGGGGCCCCAAAGTAGTTCCTTTTTGGGTAGTATATTAGAGTCCCTAACCAAAAAAAGAGGACACACCCAAAAAGGAACTACTTTGGGGCCCCTGGGCAAGCCCTAAGAAAGTCGTTTGTCTGAGGCCAGTGGCGCGCCGACCCCTCGGTGATGTGCTCGCCGGTCTGCGGCTCAGCTCGCGGGTTCCCGGTGTCATCCGACCTTGCTGGGAAAGGCCTCTTGAGTCTTAAGGCTTTATGGGAGGTGACAGTGAGGTTGAGGTTCCTTAAGGGTGTATACGGGGTTTTTGCAAGGGTTTCATAGCCCGTAATAAGGTTTGGGGTTTAAGGCCTAGGATGAAGGGTTTAGAGTTTATGGCAGTGGACTCAGCAAAGCCAGCCGCAACCGCACAGCAGTGACCTTGTCAATGTGTGAATTACGGACCCGGGATTTTGTGAGGAGGGTCTTGGGTATCGGGGTTCAGGATTTAGTTGGTGGGCACGGCTATGTTGGGAGTGCCAGAAGTTCTTGAAATCAGAGGTTCCTTTTTGTGACCCTTCCAACGGAACGATAAAGATCCGAGTCTGCATTGGGGTAACCTGGTGTCTGACACCCGCGCAATGCCACAGTGATACCACCTTCACTATCCTCACGATTACATAAATTATGTTCTTTCCTGGCGGTGATGGTGGCGGCGAACCATGACAAAAGCGGACGAGCAATATCATGTAACGTGTGGGGGGGTTGCGGGTCGTAGGGCGTCAGGTGTTAATAGACTCCACGAACTGCACGTGCCACCCTCAACCCTAAGCCACTCAACCAAAAGCCCCTGTAACTCCAAGCCCCTAAACCGAAACCCTAACCCATGAACCCTTAAGCTCATACCGCTCAACCCCTTATTCACCCATGGCTTGCTTTGCAGATGCTCGAAACCCAACACCCTGATCACTAAATCCCAAACTTTAACCTTAGACCCTAAACCCCCGAACCCAAAACGCCGAACTCCTAGGGTTTGGGCTTTAGGGTTTAGGGTTTAGGGGCTGCACCTCCCAAAACCCTTACTTCCTGCTTCACAGCCCTAAACCCGCAAACCCTTAAACCCTAAACCCTAAACCCCTAAACCCCTAAACCCTAAACCACCCTCAACCCTAAACCCCTCAAACCCCTCAAACCCCTCAAACCCTAAACCTCTTAAACCCTAAACCCCAATCCCCTTACTTCCTCCTTCACAGATGCCCGCTTCGAACGACCCCTTCGTGCAGCTCCGCACGAGCCTGGAGTCGGAGATGGAGCAGCCAGGGGCTCGGGATTTAGGGTTTTCAGATTCTGAAGTTGAGGATTGTTTAGGGGGCACAAGGTGTAGGGTCTAGGAGTTTTTAGGTTTCGGATTTTTTAGGGGGCTTTGGGGTTTAGGGTTTTTTGGTTTAGGGCTTTTAGGGGGCTTTGGGGTTTAGGGTTTAGGAGTTTTGAGGTCTAGGGTTTTAGGGGATTTTAGGGTTTAGGGTTTTTTGGTTTAGGGTTTTAGGGGGCTCGGGATGTACCTGGGCCCTAAGGAACCATAAAAGTCCCCCAAAAGGTAGGTTACTTGGGGTTAAGGTAGGGTTTAGGGTTTTGAGGTTTAGGGTCTTAGGGGGCTCGGGATTTAGGGTCTAGGGTTTTGAGGTTTAGGATTTTTTAGGGGGTTCAGGATTTGGGGTTTTCGAATTTTGAAGTTAAGGGTTTTAGGGGGCTTTAGGCTTTAGGGTTTTCGGGTTTTGAGGTTGAGCTTTTTGGGGGGCTAGGGTTTAGGGTTTTCAGGTTTTGAGGTTTAGGATTTTAGGTCGAACACGTTCTTAAACAAGTACAGAGCCTTTCAAAGCAAAGATTGGTTATGTGGGTTCCGCCTTCAGAGGCCGTAGCTAGTGTCAGGGTTTACTATGTTGGACTTTGGCGAAGCGACTTATTTGTTACGTTGGTCGTCAAGGTGTACTTCCGCTTCAACACTTCCGTGAGACGGTGAATTAAGTTAGGCACTGCTGCAACACAGTTTAGGGCTTATAGGGTCTATCTGGATCATCTTGTACAAGGGTCTGAACAAGTAAGAAGCAGATCGCACCAGAGTCCTCATGTAGTGCTATACTTTCAAGAAGCCCGAGCCCGTTCTAATTAGGGAGTCCCCCCATGAAGCCCTACCGTAACACAGTATACAAACCCTGTTCGAACAGCCCCAGGTACGGCTTCAACAACATGGACAAGCTACGACAGCTGTGGAAACGCTTGGACTTCAACGGCAACAACATTGCAGCCTGTATGATGTGAGTAGTGCGAGGCACTTCGGTCTGTTCAGGATCTTGAACATCCGCTAGGGCTCCATGTGCCCGTATACCCGCTACTTGAAGGCCTAAGTATATACCAGGGCAGGGTTTTGGTCGGTAATTTTGATTCTTTAAATACGCCTGCAGTTACAGTGGGGGGTGCGAGGGCCCGCAAACCCTGCAAACCTTCATGCCTCAGCGTTGGGAAGCCTAATCATGGACAGGCGCATTCTCTCAAGCCCCAGTGCTGACTGAGCCATTTACAAGACCCAGAACCCAATCCTGAACCCTGAACCCCAACAAACTCCCTAAACCCAAGGGCTCTCAACTCCCGACTTCGACACCAGAAGCACCACAGCCTTCTACCCCAAGCCTTGCGCTGAAACTACGCCCTACACAGGCCCGCGAGTTCCTGAGGAGGCCAAAAGGGGTTTAGCCGAATCTTAAACCACCCTTTTGGTTTTTTTATTAGAGTTTCTGAGGTCAGCCTGGCCGAGATCGACAAGCTGGTTGTCGAGGTATCCGGGAGCCATTCTAGCAGGGCATGCAGACTTGTGGTCTGAACCATTAGTCCTGATATTCCTTTCTGCAGCTCCTGACGTATAGTGTAAGATACTCCTTGCTATTTGGGAGTTTCGGAGCTGGTAGATGCTGAGGAGCTACGACAGCCATGTAGTCTGTCACGTTGCGCTTGTATCTTTGACACGTTTCGTAAACTGTTCAGGAATTCTTAAATAGAGCTGGGGCGACACTGTGCAGGGTTGGCCTGAATGTCTGCAACAATAATATAGGCCCGAGCCACCGAAGAACATGGCAGCAGTCGCTGATTTCGAGACCTTAAACCCTAAGTCCGTTCAGTCAGTTTCAGTTGAAAGTGCAAGCTTATTCATTTCGCAATCCCAAACCCTACTCCACCAAGCTCTGCGAGCTGATGTTGCAGATGGTTGCTGGTGGCATGTGGCCCTCGTGGCTCAACAACAAGCCCGCTCTCATGCGTGAGGATCCCAGCAGGGCGTGGATTTTTTAAGTGTTCCATATGGGAGCTTCCGAAAATTAGGGGTTCCTTTAAAGGGATACTTTAAAGGTTCCCTAAAGGGATCGATAAGGGCTCTATAGAGGGTTTAGGGTCTAGAGTTTCCGAAAGTTAGGGGTACCTTATTTTGGGGGTCCTTACAATAAGGATCCTACTATTGAAGGGTGCTATATTGGGGTCCCCTATTTTCGGAAACTCCCATATCATACCGCATACTTACAATGTATGTTCCCATAATATGGTCTCCATGTGACTATAGTCTATAGTATCAAGTAACTCCGGTCTTTAAGGCTTGTTTTCCCTAGTCGGAATAGTTGAGAGGATACTGGGGGATCCTTGTACCTGGTGTTTCACACTGAAAGATCGTGATCGTCCGGGGGTTTACATGTAAGCTCTGGGCTTACCTGTCTGGGTCGGGCGACATGGTTGGTGGGACTACCTCTAGTCTCCATTGTTGCTCCTCTTTGGTTTCTGGTTATAACCAGCTTTACATCTAAGGAGTTTAAGGACCTATACCCTTGCACTTCCAGCGCGTTAGACATGATCATCGCCAATTTCCAGTGAAACAGCACCTGTCTGTTCTTTCTGTTCACCTTCGTCGCCTATGACCTTGTGTCCGACTACCTAAACCCTAGGATCCTACCAAACAGGGAATGGATTGGAGACCAGATGTGAAGAGCCTCATCTTCGGGGAGGGGTTCTGCTTCTGTCTCGGAGTTTATGCATCCCCACACCCTGAACCCCGAAGCCTTGAACGCGAGACCCCCAAACCCTAAACAGTAAGGTCTGGAAGTGAGGTTTATGACCGGCAGCGTGATGGAGTATTATGTGTCGACATGAAGGGTAGCAATAGCCCCTTATAGTCGTCATAATTCTCAACGAAGGACTTTCGCAAGGCAGGTGCAGGGAGCGGGAAGAAGAGTTTAGTTCTTAGGGTGATTCGGTGTCCGGCGGTAGTGTTCCTCGGCATAACAATATAGCGGTACACCACTGTTACACTACCAATGTATGTCTACCTCGTAAACCCTAAACCCGAAACTGAAGCACAACACACCTCGGAATTTTAGCGTTGTCCTCACGCTAGGACACTCGGCAAAGATTCCCGCGGCTAGGTCTAGATACCAGGAGGGTCCAGATGTACTGCCATGATGAAAGTCAGGCTCGCGAAATGTGTTGGCCCAACAAAACCACCATAAAACACCCCGTAAGACCTTGGCAAGAGGCCTTGTAAAGACCCCTTGTATTCAGGTGCTTACAAGAAGACCATCCTCAAGGATGGCGACGGGGACGACTGGGTTTGGGCTCCCAGCGGCAGGGGAGGGGAGGAGTTAGGAGTTTTAGGGTTTGGGGTTATCTGGCCTTCGGGTCGCCAGGTTTAGTGTAGGGCGGTGGATTTAGGCTTCAAGTCGGTCCGTTTTGTAGTTCCGGTTTAGGGTTTTTTTGGATGTAGGATTTCAGAGGTTAAGACTGAAGGGCCTCATGAAGGCTGGGGTTAGCCCTAAACCTTTAAGACGGCTTACAACTTGAAGCTTCCAGGTTTGTGCTTGGGAGACGAAACGTTTTGACGAGGATGCTCTGAGCAGTTCTGTTCTTAAAGTGGGTGTCGGGCCTGGAGATGGAGTTTTAGGGGCTATTAGGGTCTGTTTGGGTTAATTTGGGTTTTATGTTGGTCAGTCCTGACATTGTGATAACGGTGGTGATGGATATGATGGGTATGAGTATGACAGTTCTCAGAGTGATATGACTGCGAAAGCCACTGTTCTGACCGTGTGGTGGTGCCCGTGACTGCAGTTTTTTCTGAGGCCGTGTTGATATGATTGTGCTGGTGGCTGAATGTGGATGTGCTGAGATGGCATTTGCGTTACCCTAAGGGTCCATGTACCTAACTGGTATATACATGGGCCTTAAGGTATTCCCTATGTGGGTACATTGGGCCCAAAGTATATACTATTTGGGTACATGGACGCTTAGGGGTTATTTTCCGTGATGACGGGTGTTCCTCGCAGGCGCACTGCCGGGCCTGAAGTCTGAGGAGTTCTCCGGTACCCAGAGCCTCCAAAACCCCTTAATTAAGGAATATACCTTAAATTATAATAGGACCCCTAATATGTTTTTAGGTATATTCCTTAATTAAGGCTTGCGCGCCTAAAAAAAACTGCCGCTCGAAATGTTCACGACGAGGAAGACAACGATGATGATGAAAATTACGATGGTCACGATGATATCGATGGCGATGGCGATGATGATAACGATGATGATGACGATGATGATAACAATCGTGGTAGCAATGATGATGACCTAGCGATCTGGCAAAGGTGACTGTGCAAAGACCTTTTGCCCCATACCTTTTCCACCCACAAACCTCAACAAACTTGCCGCGACCTTCAAAGTCATCGGCCCCACCAGTGTTTTCGCCTTCTGCCGTAAGACTAGCTTTGCAGCCCAGGTCCGGAGAATAAATTCAGGCCGGCTTTTCCCAGCACACAAAAAGCCCACTGCTCAACACATTGATGACGATGATGATAACGATGATGATGAGAATGATGAAGATGATGGTGATATCGATGGTGGCTGTGAGGATGATAGCGATGTTGACATCGATGATGATAGCACTGATGGTCGCCTAGGGCGCCCAGAAAACTGGACACGAAATCGTGTCCCGTTTTTGCTTCTGCCACAATACCGCTGGGGAAGGTCAAAACGTGCGATTTTGCTGCGCCTGCCACACTTTTGTACACTTCCCTCGGCCGCTCCTCTATAGGTTTTGTCTTCAGGGTGGTTTTTTTTAGGCGCGCGCGCCTTAATTAAGGGGTTTTGGAGGCTCTGGGTATGATCAAGAAGCCGTGACATTGAACACCTCGACCTTTCGGGTTAAAGCCACCTTGAATTGGGGTACCCCTCTAGTGTAGAAATCGTGCAGTCCTTTTTCTGCCCTGCTATGATCGTCAGTCTTACACTTCCGATCTTCTTGCACTGAACCCTAAACCCTGATCATGCATACTCAGGCCGATATCATAACCCCATTCTAGTTTTGCAGGCCACTACATTACAGACTATATGAGTGCTCGGTCCTAATTCAACATTGGCCCTGAACCCATACAGTCAGGATCCAATACGCACCCACACACACACACCCACACACACACACACACACACACACACACACACACACACACACACACGAACTTCGGGGTTGGATACGTTCTCGGGCACACAAAAAGAGGGGATTTTGGGACATATCCCAACCTGCTGGTTTTGCTTAGGTGCCTTTTTGGGCGGCCTATATGTAGAGCCCAGACAGTCCAACCCTTGCACTAAACCTAAACCCTGAACACTATCTCTGCGAGGTCACCAAGAGGGAGTTTCACAACCTGCTATTGAACATTTTCTGGTTCAACAAGCTTTGGCAGGCACCGGAAGTTTGGGATCCCTTGCTGGTTTGGGGTTTCGGGTTTGGGGTTCAGTGGGTTGATGGAGAGCAGCACACCAGGTTTTGCGAATGAGTAGGCTTTGTTCGGAAGGGAACAAGGAATCTAATTTAAGTTAAGAAATTTAAGAATATACAGAGACAGCCAGACAGACAACGATGTCATCAACAACAAAGCTTTCTGTCGGAATAGCTTGAAGTGCAGCGCGAACAAAACCGTAAGCCTGTCATGGAAGCCGGATGAATGAGTTAGTAGTGGTATTCGTGAGTAGGGTGCCTTATTCTGATTACACTCTAACACTATCACAACCCCCCAACCCAAACCCAAATGGCCTCCTTTTCCAACCCTCACAATAACCCTTACGCATAGAACTCTTCGGGTTGAGGGTTTCCGAATGATGTTTGAGGGCGGTTTGGGGTTACGGTTCGACTTTACAGTCCGAGCCAAGCCCTGAAGAACTGCTTTGGGCTGAAGAAAAACAGGCCACGGTTTGCAGACGACGGTTGCTCTAAACACCGACACATATTATATTCCCGAACTCAAGCCTTCAAACCCTAAACCATCAATCCTATGGCCTGCAAGCCATGACCTACAGACATGCTTCCCCCACAGATCTTTGAAGTCGTGGATTCCGGCGACGATCGCCGCATCGACGTGAACGAGTGGCCTGTCTGACCCAAGCTACCCAGAGAGCGCAACACCCGTTAATTATGATTGTTGGGCTTCATATTGCGGTTTTATCCGGGGAACGGTTGTTCCGAAATAAAGGGTATCGGGCTTCCGAAGTATATGCCGTCAATCAAGCCGCTATGCCCCAAGACCCTTACGCCTAAAACCAGACTCACATCCGGGCTTAGCAACAGCTTTGGGTTTGGGGTTTAGGGTGTAATCCGGACTTGAACTTAAGCCTTGAACCTAAGCTTAAAACGATCCATCTGAAATTTCTGACAGGCCGAAGTGTACCTAGTGACTCAGCACCCTTGAAGAAGAATCTTCGGTCTTTACATGCCCCAAAGAAAGGAAAGCGACCCCAGGCAAGCATAGCAGGAACGCGGATGCTGGGCTCCGGAAAGTGGGGAGTCATATGGCGCTTAGCGAGTACTAGAGCTTAGACCTACAAACGAAGCTTCCAACCCAGGCGCCCCGAAGCCCTGCACTTATGTTCCCAGTACTTAGTAGTTACCCTTTTGCCCTTGTAGTATTGAATACCAGGAAGCCCTAAACCCTGAACCCTAAAGTGTTATTGAATACCAGCAAAAAGGGTCCTTTACTATTACGGGGAGGCTGCGGAACCGGGCAAACCCCTACTCGAAGATGAGTCTGGAAAGTAGCCCCCTACCATAGGCGTCCATAGACCCCTATACAGACCCCTATGCTTTTCCTATAGACCCCTATGCGCCCGACCCCGCCCGCGGCCCCAAACCCCTACAGATAGACCCTATGCATTTTCCGATAGGCCCCCACTGATAGACCCCTACGGGAATTCGTACAGACCCCTATAGATAGGCCCTATCTCGACTTAGGCTAGCCCCCTATGCAGCATAGGCCCCTATCGATTTTCCACAGCCCCCTATCCCGATCGCGATAGGGCCTATCTCTCAAGCAATAGGCCCCTATGCCTTT
This sequence comes from Symbiodinium sp. CCMP2592, assembly GCA_905221615.1. Lineage (NCBI taxonomy): Eukaryota > Dinophyceae > Suessiales > Symbiodiniaceae > Symbiodinium > Symbiodinium sp. CCMP2592. Next base: position 161,781 of record CAJNDT010005558.1, read on the forward strand.
CCTTGCTTTTGACTTGTGCAGTAGCCACGACCTACTAGCTTTCGTGCACGGCTTTCTCGCAGCTAGGAGCCTCCATCCCATGCAGCCACTGGAGTAGCAGAGCATGCGGGAATGTGAAGGAAGTAGGGTTTGCCGGAGCAGGGTTCAGAACCCTGACGCCCAAACCCTTGAACGGTTCTTCCACAAACCCTACTTCTTTGCCCTGTCCAAGCGCGGAACAAAACCTTTGAATGATTTGACATATGACCTCGTTGCGCAGCTGTCTGTGAGTTCGCATGGACACGATCGCTCGCTACATTCGCATGTTTTGCTAATGACATCGGTTCATCATATATTAAACACGGCCCCTAAATGCGGCCCCTCATGTGGCGATTCCGGTTCGCCATTTATCTTACACACGCCGCCTCCTTACTTGGTGATTCCGGTTCATCATATCTCTTGACCATGCCCCTTCATTTGGCGATAACGGCTCATCATATATCTTAAACACGCCCCTTCGTTTGGCGATAACAGGTCGTCGTATATTTTAAACACGCCCCCTCACTGGATGCCGGTTCATCATCTTCTTAAACATGCCCCCACTTTTGGCGACAACGGTCCACCACATACCTGAAACACGCCCCATCATGTGGCGATTCCGGTCTACCATATATCTTAAGCACCCCTCATTTGGCGATGCCGGCTCTTCCTCTATCACAAAAAGTGGCAGACCGACTGACCGACTGCCCGATCGACTATCTGCATGGCGCTCGGTGCATGGATCAACCGATCCAGACCCCTACTCCACCCAGAGCTCCAACTCAATTCATACAAACCCCTAAACCCCCTGGCCCAAATCGATGCCCGAAACACCCTGGGCCTGAAACCATTAATCTGAAGCCGAAACGCAACCTAAACCACGTTTAGGGTTTAGGGGTTTAGGGTTTAGGGGTTTAGGGTTTAGGGTTCAGGGGTTTAGTGTTTAGAAGTTTAGGGTTTAGGGTGCAACCTGGAACTATCATTTAACACTCTACCCTCTACCTTAGTCTTCGGAAGAACCCAACTTTAGAACCTGAAAGCCCAATGCTTCAACCTGAGAAGAACGGTTGATGATATAAATCCTGCATTACCCATAATAAGGAATATACCATAATTCCCATAGTTTAAGGTCCTTAAGGTAATGCAGGATGTATATCATCAACCCTAGACCCTATAGATCCCTTAAAGGAAGCCCTTAAAGGTACCCCTTATAGATCCCTTTAAAGGAACCCTAGGGATTTATATCATCAACCGAAGCATGGAGACCCCAGGGCCGCCCCTGAAGCGTTAAACCTAACCTTGAGCCCCGAAGCTTCGAAACGAGCTTGAAGCCTGAACAAGAAACCCGACAAGCGGTATCTTACCAACCCCTAAGCCTTAAACCCTAAGCCCTAAACCCTAAACCCCTAAACCCCTAAACCCTAAGCCTGAAGCCTTACATGACCCCGCAACTACCCTCTGGTTTACTGCTGTGCACTTGGACTTGGGAGTCCTGGTAACCTTATATGGAAGTTTCCGAAAATTAGGGGTTCCCTATTTTGGGCTCCTTATAATAAGGATCCTACTATTTCGGGTACTATATTAGGGTCCCCTATTTTCGGAAACTCCCATATATACGATTATACCCTAAACCCTAAACCTCGGTAGCCTTGTATCCTAAACCCGAATAACCCTAAACCCTAAACCTCGGTAGCTTTTTATCCTAAACCCGAATAACCCTAAACCCTGAAACCAGCTCGAGGTTTATCCGCGGAATGAGCCAGCTGGGCCTCCATCTAAGCCCTGCCGAGGCAGATGTGGACTGCCTAGAGCTTCCAAAATCCCTTAATTAAGGAATATACCGTAAATGATAGTAGGATCCTTAATATGATTTAAGGTATATTCATTAATTAAGGGATGTTGGAAGGTCTGGGTGTTTCGGGTACAGGGGTTGGGGTTTTTAGGGTATGTAAGGGTTCAAGGGGTTGGGGTTTTAGGGTTTGGGGTTTAGGGTTCATGGGTAAGGGTTCAGGGCTTCGAGCTTGGGGTTATGGGTAAAAGGTATTTGGGTTTGGGGTTAAGGCTTAGGGTCTAGGGTAAAAGGATCGGGCTTCGGGGTTTATAGGGCAAAGGATTTAGGGTTGTAAGGATCAAAAGGGGGAAGGGGATCAAGGTTCGGGGGTGCATGGTCATTAGTAATGGATCTAGGGTTTATGGGTTTAGGGTTTGAGGTTTAAATTTAGGGTAAAGGATTCAGGGTGTAGGGGTTTAGGGTTACGTGTTGGGGTTTTTCTGGGTCGTGATATACGGTTTAGGGGTTCGGTTTTAGCGCCGAAGCCGCAAACCTGAAACTTTACATCCTAAAACGGACGCCCTCATTTCCCAGCATTATAGTACCCTAAGTAGTAAGATCCTTATAACTTATTAAGGACCCCAAAATAAAATACCTCCCCTCAGCACTATACTACCCTAAATAGTAAGATCCTAGCTTATATAATTGTAAGATCCCCAAGATAAGGTACCCCTAATTTTCGGAAACTCTAAACCCTAAACCCTTTATAGAACCCTTACTTAGAACCCCCTTAAAGGATCCCTTTAAAGGAGCGGAAATTTTCGGAAGCTCCCATATCGCGCTACGAAAGGGCGCCCCCCCTTGATCCGAAGGCCTTGGGACTTCAGTGCCCGCTTTGCACCTTCATCCTTAAGGTTTAAGGTTTCGGGGAATTTAGGGGGTTTAGGGTTTAGGGGGGTTTGGGGGGTTTAGCGGGTTTAGGGTTTAGGGGGGTTTAGCGGGTTCAGGGTTTATGGGGGTTTAGGGTTTAGGGGGGTTTAGGGGGTTTAGGGGGTTTAGGGTTCAGGGGGGTCTAAGGTTTAGGGGAGTTTAGGGTTTATAATATAGGGGTTTAGGGTTTAGGGTTTAATGTGGGTGTCGGTTTTGGAATATAGGCCCCTTTAATGCGTCGGCTCCGGGGCTAATTCCGAATCTTACCAAAAATTTGGGTGTTCTAATTAATGCGTTTTTTTGGGCTGGGGTGATTTTTTGGTGGCGGGGCCGTGCTGTTTGCTGATGGTCAATCTTAAGGCAGCCACGACCTAAACCCCCACCCAAACCCCCACCCAACCCTAAAACCCTGGCCCTGAAACCCGAAAATCTCTTGCAGAATTGTTTCGCTTATTGGGGCGTCAGGAATGAGAATCTGTCCTACTGTACTACTACTGTACTACTATTGTACTATTGTACTGCTACTGTATGCCTTGCTTAGGGGGGGGGGCTGCTAGGGTGAACCGCCGAATTGGGAATTGGACCCTTGCTCGACAAAGGCCTCTCCAGTACTAAAGTTTGTATAAAAAAATCAATTTTGGGTCGAATCTGGACCGACCCCCCTTTGGGAAGGGTTTAGGGCTTGGGTTTAGGGTTTGTTAAGGTTTAGGAGTTTAGGATTCGTTAGGGTTTAGGGTTTGTTACGGTTTAGGGTTTCAGGCGCTGGCTTTATGCTTTGCTTATTGGGGGAATGTGCTCACTGGCTTTATGTTTTGCTTATTGGTACTATTTCTGTACTATTACTGTATTATTACTGTACTACTATACTACTGTACTACTGTTGTACTACTACTTCACTACTAGTGTACTACTGTACTACTATTGTGCTACTGCTGTACTATTACTGTACTACTATTGTACTACTGGACTATTATCGTACTACCACTGTACTACTATTGTACTACCACTGTACTACTGTTGTATTGTTATTGTGCTACTGCACTATTATTGTACTACTACTGTACTACTACTGTACTACTATTGTACTACGGTACTATAATCGTACTACTGTACTACTACTGTAGTATCATTGTGCTACTATTGTACTACTGCACTATTATTGTATTACTACTGTACTACTATTGTACTACCACTGTACTACTGTTGTATTACTATTGTACTACTGCACTATCATTGTACTACTGCTGTACGACTACTGTACTACTATTGTACTACGGTACTATTATCGTACTACTACTGTGCTACTACTGTACTACTATTGTGCTACTATTGTACTACTGTACTATTATTGTACTACTACTGTACTATTTTTGTACTACCACTGTACTACTGTTGTATTACTATTGTACTACTGCACTATTAGTGTATTACTATTGTACTACTACTGTATTATTTCTATTGTACTACTATTGTACTACTGTACTATTATTGTACCGCACCAAGCTTCAGACGTGGTCGATTGTGGGTGGGAGTGTGGGAGTGTAGGTTGCGGAGGCAAAAGTGTTCAAAATGAAGGGTTTTTAGTCTTGGTAGTAATCTTGGAGTGATCGGGGCTTGGATACCAACATTTGGTGATCCCCAGACCCCCCCGACACCCGAACCGCAGACCCTGCACCCAAGCCAGCCCGCAAACCCCGGCACCTTCCAATTCCCTGCCACTCAGACCCCTGACCCCTGTCCGGGGTTACCCGCTCCGTGCTATTTTTTTTTTTGTCGGGGGGGGGGGGGGGACCCGTCCATTAAACCGACACCCACATTAAGGGCGCAACATCCTGCAATCATGCAACCTGCGCGAGAACCTTAAGATCCCATTATGCTGTTTAGGGCTGAGGAAGTTGGGCCACATGGGGTTCGGGGCTTCAGCGTTGAGGCTGTGGAGCTTGTGTTGCTTTTGGCTTTGAAGCGTGGGATGCCCAGGAATTTCCTCAAGCATATTCAAGCATACAGGCCTCGACGCTAGAAGCTGCCAAAAAAAACGCCGTGACAAGCAACAGCCTTAAGCCTACCTCCATAAACCCCGAAGCCCTATAGAGGCCCCAGTACCCCCGAAAGTAGATCCGGGCTTCGGACCTTCGTGCCGCACGGAACGCAGCGAAAAGGCCATGGCCGCTTGTGTGCGTCCGGAGGTACCATGAAGCGGAAACGGATTTCGAGCGTCTCGCAGTTTTCAGGGGCCGGTTCGGACCGGGCCAAGCAGACCGTGAGCGTTCATGGCCTGGCAGGTTCCAGCTTTGAGCTTGAGGTCAGTTTTGGCGAAACGGGGTGGGATGTGGCGAAACGCATCGCAGCCCGAGTTGGCCACACTGCCGCGGTACTGGTGCTGACATCCGGTGGTGGTGTCATCGATCAGCACCGGCTGTTGCTGCATCATGTCCAGCACAGTGAGATCACATACGTGGTGCAGAAGCTTGGCGCGGGTCGGGCCGCGAGGGGTTGGGTTGACCTGTTCGCACGGAGGACTCCGTCTGACACGGATGCAGCTGCCCTGAACGAAACAGTGTCTCTCACGTGCAACGTCGACCAAAGCTTTGCCGATATCCAACTGCCAGCACCCTACAGAGTTTGACGTGTGGCAGCAATTTCAACCAAAGCTTTGCCGATATCCGACTACCCAGCAGCCTGCAGAGTTTGACGCTTGGTGCAAACCGGAGCTTGGAGGGCACCCAACTACCCAGCAGCCTGCAGAGTTTGACGTTTGACGGCAAGTTCAACCAGAGCATGGCGGGCATCCAGCTACCCACCGGCCTGCAGAGTCTTTCATTTGGTTGCGCATTTAACCAGAGCTTGGAGGGCATCCAACTACCCAGCAGCCTGCAGAGCTTGACCTTTGGCTGGAGGTTCAACCAGAGCTTGGAGGGCATCCAACTACCCAGCAGCCTGCAGAGTTTGACGCTTGGTGCAAACCGGAGCTTGGAGGGCATCCAACTACCCAGCAGCCTGCAGAGTTTGACGTTTGGCATCAATTTCAACCAAAGCTTTGCCGATATCCGACTACCCAGCAGCCTGCAGAGTTTGACGTTTGGTGCAAACCGGAGCTTGGAGGGCATCCAACTACCCAGCAGCCTGCGGAGTTTGACGTTTGGCGCAGGGTTCAACCAGAGCTTGAAGGGCGTCCGACTACCCAGCAGTCTGCAGAGGTTGCTGTTTGGCCACAACTTCAACCAGAGCTTGGAGGGCACGCAACTACCCAGCAACCTGCAGAGTTTGACCTTTGGCGGCAGGTTCAACCAGAGCATGGCGGGCATCCAGCTACCCAGCAGCCTGCAGAGTCTTTCATTTGGTTGCGCATTTAACCAGACCTTGGAGGGCATCCAACTACCCAGCGGCCTACAGAGTTTGACGTTTGGCAGCAACTTCAACCAAAGCTTTGCCGATATCCAACTACCCAGCACCCTACAGAGTTTGACGTGTGGCAGCAATTTCAACCAAAGCTTTGCCGATATCCGACTACCCAGCAGCCTGCAGAGTTTGACGTTTGGTGCAAACCGGAGCTTGGAGGGCATCCAACTACCCAGCAGCCTGCAGAGTTTGACGTTTGGCCCTGACTTCAACCAGAGTTTGGAGGGCATCCAACTACCCAGCAGCCTGCAGAGTCTGACGTTTGGCTGGGAGTTCAACCAGAGTTTGGAGGGCATCCAACTACCCAGCAGCCTGCAGAGTCTGACGTTTGGCGTCGGGTTCAACCAGAGCTTGAAGGGCTTCCAACTACCCAGCAGCCTGCAGAGTTTGACATTCGGCCACAACTTCAACCAGAGTTTGGAGGGCATGCAACTGCCCAGCAGTTTGCGGAGTTTCACTTCAGGTTTTGTTTGTATACGCACTTTGTGAGCGGTGATGTGCTACGCAAAGTTAGTCTGTGTCCCACAAGGGGCTATTTAGGGTCATGTGGCCAACCGAAGACCTTTGGTTCGGGTTTAGGGATTTCAGGGCGACAACCATGTACGTAGATGTTCTTCGCGGCGTCGGTTTATCCCTAAAGCTAAATTCCATGCTAGGGTTTATAGTAAGACCCTACAAAAACAATCCATGCCAGGGTTCATAATAAGACCCTGCAAAAAAGTAGGGTTTAGGGTTTAGGGTTTAGGGTTTAGGGCCCTGCAAAAAAGTAGGGTTTGGTAGGTTAAAGTAAAGCTGGGAACGGGAGCCAAGCTCCGGATTTCTCCAGCCCTCAGCCCCCCGACGAAGCGTCTCAGTAGTGTTCGCATCCGGACAGGGTCTAGAGATTTCGGATCACGGGTTCAGAGTATAGGGATTAGAGTAAAGGGCATAGGGTATAGGGTTTAGGGTTTAGGGTATAGGGTTTAGGGCTTAGGGTATAGGGATTAGAGTATAGGGTTTAGGGTTTAGGGTATAGGGTTTAGGGTTTAGAGTTTTGGGATTAGAGTATAGGGTTTAGGCTTTAGGGTATAGGGTTTAGGGTTTACGGTTTAGGGTTTAGGGTTTAGGGTTTAGGATATAGGGTTTAGGGTATAGGGTTTAGGGTTTAGAGTATAGGGATTAGAGTATAGGGTTTAGGGTATAGGGTTTAGGGTTTAGGGTATAGGGTTTAGGGTTTAGGGTTATAGGGTTAAGGGTTCAGAGTATAGGGTTTAGGGACCGTCATACCCTTTATTCACTTCCGATGAAGAGCCCGTCTGATCTGTAAACGCGCCTGTTTGGGGGTTTAGGAATTAATTTGGCGTTACGGAAGGTTGCGGTTTGGGGTAGGGAGCAGGGTTGAACTTTGCACTATGCTCTACACCCTGATGCCGCAGCTTGTAGTTGGGAACCCCAAAAGCACATAAGCACAAGCACTTTATGGGGGTATCCCTACCTTCAGGATAAAGGGGGTTTCTATGGGATATCCCTATCCTTATTATCGGGCTCTATGTAGTAGATCTTGATCCTAGCACGCATCGGCCCAAACCCGAAAGCCCTCGACCTCGAACCTGCTCGATAGGAGTGCTCCCCATGGCTCTGCTTTTTGTGGGCCATTCACGTCAAGTCCCCAAAAGGCAGACTCCCGGAAGGATCTAGAAAGTGCATCCCCAAATTTTGGGCCCTATACTACTAAGGGTACTTTATAGGAACCCCCATGGAGGGATCTACTTTTTGGATCCTCCCGATGGTCTGGGAAGCCTATCCAAACCCCTAAATTCTCAAATCTTATCCCCAAACCGCACCTAGGAACGATTAGCCCTAAGCATTCGGTGTTCTGTGTCAGGCTCAGGAGCAGTTCAGCAAGATCGATTCCAACCACGGTGGCCAGGTTCTGTTCGTGGAGTTCTGCGCGTGCGCTGGGGGGGTCGGACGGCAATAGGGAGCCTTTGACATAAGACTAGGGTTTGGGGGTATGGGATAGTAATTAAATGCAATATACCCTGACCCACGAGGGCATACTATTTCCAATGGTCAAAACGCCATAAACACTGATTGCACCCAAAACCTATTCAGATTCGGCTACTACGTGCAGTTGGAAAGCGCCCGCCAAAAAAGCGCCTATGCAGATCTCCAAAGCAGGCCTTAGAACACGGGCCCACTAGGAGCCCTCAGCCCGAGACGTATCTGTCTTGCCAGTAAATAAATAGGCTTCTGGATTTAGTAGGTTTGATTACCAAGCAAAGGGGACATGGGGTTAGGGCGCTCAGAGCCCTTTGTAACACAAGCCGGCCTGAAGCACCAGCACGGAAGTGCAAGCCCTGACGAGCCCTTAAGGAGACCATTCTAAGAGCATGTGTTGGATCCCTAAATAGCCCCTCGAAAGGTTTAAGGATTTCCCCATTCATCGGAATCTGTGAAGGGCTTGAAGTCGCTATGCTAGACCACAGAATAATGCATAGCCCCTATCTTCAGCTCTGCCGTTGACACTGAGCTGTCGAGCTTAAAGGTCCATCAGCGCGAGGTACGTGCGAGGTCGAGTGCACCCGGATGGTAACCCATCCTTCGATGCGGACATCATGTCTGGGGAGAAGTGTAACAAGGCAAGGGCTCTGTGGAGATGATTTCGGGTTTCGGGGTTTTGGTTGTTGGGTCCAGGGAGATGATTCGGGTCTTGGCGGTTTTGGGCAAACCCAAAATCCTCATCATATTGAACTTGCAACCCTTCTCCTTGAAGGTTAGAGTCCAGGGCTCCGGTGATTCTATCGATCATTAAAGCAGGGGTTTCTCTAACGTTTCCAACGATTCTATGGGGACTCCAAAAGGTCGGTGGTAGGTGTACCGGGGTTCAGGTTAGTTAGTGCATGTTAGTGCGTGGAGTATATGATCATTAGTCACTTTGACCCTTAGGGCGATGGCCGCTAGGATATAGAGCCGAGAGGTTAGAGTGTGTATCTATGATCATCTGCCGGTATGCATACACATGTCTGTCCACCAACCCAGTTCGAGGATAGACCTGTCGGCGCAAAGACAGACTGAACGAAAGAAAGAAAGCTCGATAGACAGAGAGAGACAGAGAGACAGACGAACAGACAGACAGACAGACAGACGGACAGACAGACAGACCGACAGACAGACAGACAGACTGACTGACTGACTGACTGACAGGCAGGCAGGCAGGCAGACAGACAGACAGACGGACAGACGCACAGACGAAACAAAGAAGCAGCACAGAGCGATGCAGTATGGACCGTTCGCAAGAGTGAGTGTGAGAGAGAGAGAGAGAGAGGGGCTGAGCCGAAAAAGCAAGCAAGTGCAGATTGTTTTGGCCCGGTTGCGGTTTCGATTGCGGCTACCCCTTCGTGGCTGTGGGTTCGGCAATATCACAGCCAGTTGGTTGAATTACTAAGGTTATAGGGTATCGGTATGATAGAGTATGATGGGGTATGAGGGTTATAGGGTATTAGGATTATGGGGTTGTGAGGCCCAAGAAGTTTTAGGACTGTTGCCGGCTGCTTGAAGTCGGCATGTCGGTTTTGAGGTGTTGGCTGTAGGGCTTTATGGTTTAGGGTTATGGGTTAGAGGGGGCCCCCACCTTGTAATAGTGGTATAATAGGAAGATAATAAGGCCCTAACATAATCCTTGTAGTAACTATTACAGGGTGGGGGCAGCTTCTAAGTTATGGGGTTTACTGTAGGGTGTTAGGGTTCAGGGCTTTAGGTTTTTGGGACTCTGAGCCGAGGTTCAGTTTGGAGTTTTAGCTTATCCATGTTCGCGCAGGTCATGCGACAGAGCCACGGCAACACGGCCACGAGGGAGCTTAAGGTGACGCGGAAGGCGCGGCACAGATGAGAGCGAAGTAGCATTAAGACGAGGTTTAGGCTTCAGGAGTGCATTTGTTGTTAAAAATTGAGCTCTGTGGTTTAGGACTTTAATCAGGACTGTTTGAATTAAAGCGTTCGGATTTCATGGTAGCGAAACCGGCGTCAAACTAGAATCGTCTGTGACTTAAACACCAGGCTTCGGGTTCGGGACACAGAGGTTTGTGTTTAGGTCTTTGCTCTTTGGATTTAGAGCTGGAGTTCTTGTTTATTGGTGTGTCCAAATACCAGGTCATCCATGTCCGCAAGTTTCACGACGTGCCGTTTCTTATGCATCCAACTCAACGGCTTCGTCGCCCTCTGCAGCCTTGCCGATGTTCACCAGTTTGCCTGCTACAACCCAGACCAAACATCCAGGTTGAAGACTGGAAATAGAGGTGGCTCAGCACAGAAAAGCCTTAAGCTCAATACCTAAGAAAATGTTCAGGCCCCAAAGCCTGAATGCCCTGAGCACTAACCTTAAACAGCGTCAACCCTTGACCAAGAGAGCATTGGTACGAGACACGGGAAGGCCTCAACGAAGAAATGCCAAAATCCGTCCCCTTCACGGGATCCTCTAACAGAGGATTCAAAAGCCTTCAACCCCGAAGCCCTGCGCAACCCATCCTCTGACCCGCGACAGGGTTCTAGAAGTTCCGAAACCCGATCCTGTAACCACGAAGCTTTCCGTGAAGGCTGATAGGCTTGTTGGAAACCCAGAACCCTGACCTAAACCCTATAAACCCCGCACCTCTGTGCTCCCGAAAATCTGCATTCAACATCTGCAGACGATGGGTGCCTTCGATACGGTCGAGAAGAAGTTCAAAGGCACATGGGACAGGTCTTCCACACTAGACTCGCCTTGTGGGTCGGATTAACAGCTGTGATCCTCAAATCCCAAACCCGATCAGGGTAGATGTTTACAGATTTATGGTTCCTAAATCCCCAACCCGAGCCCCTGAACCCTTCAACTTTTCTTCAGTTCTGGGCTTTTGGTTTCTTTAGGTCTAGATACAGCCGCGGGGATCGACGAAAGCAGGTCTGGGATACTCTGGGGTTTTGGTGTTTAGGGTTTAGGATTCATAAGGTTCATGGGTTTAGGGATTTCGTGTTTACGGGTTTAGTACTGCCTAGAGTCAGAGAGGAATCATGTAAATGCCGTATGTAGTATACTATCAAAAGCTATACAATGACATACTGGATCCAGAAGTGGGTCAACACGGGGGCTTGAAAAGGGCAAGCAACCCTGAATTTCCAGACCTACCCGAAGCCGCCATCTAGTGCCATCCAGACCCTAAGCCCTAAACCCTGAAGTCGATCCACCCCACAACCTCCTTATATCCTAAGCCCTGAAGCTCAAAACTCTAACGCCCTAAAGCCTGCAGTAAACCGCAAAGCCCTAAACCCCCCTAATCCCCCTAAACTCCTAAACTCTGAACCCTGAATCCTGGACCGTAAATTTAAAACCCTGAACCCATGAACCCAAAGAAGGCATCTTATCGGACATGGGCAAGCTCCGGCTCGGGTCCTCTGCGTTTTGTTCGAGTTTTGGTGTTTCAGGGCTCCTAAAATCCTAAACGGGGTTTAGGGCTTATAAGAGGCTTATAACGGATCTATGATCTATTATAAAATTGCTTTGCGGCTAAGGGTTTGGGGTGTTAGATCTCCTAGTAGAGCTCACAGACCTATAAGGAATTCAAGGTTTCGGGTTGAGGGTTTTAGCGCTCCTGCGTGGGACTAAAGGATTTGGCTTTCGGGTTTCACGGTTTAGGGTTCGAGGCTTCTTCAGGATCTAACCCAAAGACCCAAATATATCGTATCCCCCAATCAGTTTTTAACCAAAAGAATCACCTGAAGCTACCCTGGGCCCGCAACCATTAGGGTGTTTTGCTTGGGGGTTTCAGGTTTCGGTTCGGGTTCTTGGGTGTCCGGGCTAAATGTTCTAGCTATATCATAGATCCAAAACCAGCAAATGAACATAGGGGCCTTGGTGATGAGTAGCAATGTCCCCTTATTGCCAGTCCTAAAACAACTGTTCAACTGATAGCACATGCTCCGGTCACTACCGCCCTGCTATGACATTTGCAGCGCGACGAAGCTCCCCAAACTCCAAAAACCCGCCTTCGCCGACTTCAACCCCTTTGGGCTCGAAGTTTTTTAGCAAGGCCAGTCATCCGCGAGTGAATGACTCTCTGCTTGGATTATCATGGATGCCCCATTTCAGGGTCGTCACGGTAAGGATTCCATCACTCAGGGCATATATGACTGTTTTTTAGCACGGCAGCGACATCTAGGGGTGCATGCAACCCCTCAGGGTGCTTCTGCTCATGTTGAAGTGAACTGCAAAATACTTGCGCCAAGCGGATGAATTAAATGTGACAGCAAAGAGATCACATAGCATTGTAGAGTCACGTGCAGACATACAATAGTACGAACATACCGGCCGCGCACGATTTGCAGCCATGGCTCAGCCTGAGGTGCGCGGTGGAGAGGGGAGCGAACGGGAGGGGATGCGCAGGTTTGGGATATCGGGATTGGGCTAACAGGGTTCGGGGTTTAGGCTTGAAGGCGTTGGGGGCTTATTTTCAAAAGATCAGAGCATTGGGTTTAGGGTCTAATTAGCGTTTGGAGTTTAGGGTTTATGGCTTAGGCGTTTCGGGGTTTCAGGGTCCAGGTGTTGAGGATGCTCAGGTTCGGGAGGTCGTTGCGGGGTTCAGGATTCACCGGCAGAGTGTATGATTAAAGGTTGAGGGCAGGTGGATCTACCTTAAACTACCGTAACCTACTTTTTTTGTTGGTTCTGATTATAAACCCTAATAAGGGATTTATAGGGACCCTAAAAAAAAAGTAGGTTTTGGTCGGTTTAGGTAAAGTTCAGGGTCTATGTCAACCGGGACGAAGCAGCCCTACGAAGTTCTCGGCTAGATGCCTCGCGACTCCTGTCATTGCGGCCGCAGCCGTCTTGCAAACCGTTCAAGGTGAAAGATCATGCGATCTGGTGCTCCTCCCTCTTACCCTTGGTTAGTAGGGGTAGTAATGGTTGTTATAATTGTACCCCATTCCTCCATTCCCTACTAACCAAAGGTAAGCCCTGAACAACAGAAACTTTCTTGCTATTTCGGTGCCTACCTTCTCAGGGCTCTTCGGGTGCGGATGTGGGGGGGTACCTTATTTTGCGGTCCTGAAAATGAGGATCCTACTTTTTAGGGTACTAGATCAGGGTCCCCTATTTTCGGAAACTCCCAAACTAAATACTCCTAAAAAGCCCCCAAACCTAAAGCCTAAAAGCCCTAGCTCCAAAGCCCCTAATTCCGAAGACCTAGAGCCTGAGCCCGGAAGAAGTAAGCTCTCCTGGCCTTTGGAAGGTGTTCTTGGAGTCGCTGTCGCTAGAGACTTCGGGAGAAAGGGGCTCAAAAAAAAAGAGGATAAATAAGCTAAACCCCAAACCCTGAAAACACGAAATCCCAAGCCTTAAATCCGAAACCTTAAACCCAAACTCCGAAGCAGGCCGGCCAATTGTCCGAGCAAGTGATCAAGCAGGCGGCTGGTAAGCTAGTTATAGCGTTTAGGGGTTTGGGTGTAGCGTTTAGAGGTTCAGGGGTTTTGGGGGCTCAGGGTTTAGGGTCAAGGGGTTTAGGGTTTCGAGTCTAGAGGTTTAGGGTGTAGGGTAGTTGGTTTGTTTTGAACGTTTTTTAGGGCTCTCTCAAAGTTTTGAGTAGGACGGGTTTACTGTTTCGGTAGCTAGATATGAGTTATAGGTTCAAACGAAGGGTTCCTTATTGGGGTCTACAAAACGGTCTGTCAGAGTAGGGGTCAGAGGTTTCTTTTGAAGGTTCTTTGGGGTCTAGAGAGGGGCTCTACAAGAGGATTTAGCGGACCTTTTCACTTTTCAGATTTAGAATAGAGTTGGATTAGACGGGTCCCATATCGATTCTAGAAAGGGTTCCATGGGGACTGTCAATGGGCTCAACATTGACAGTGTGTTTCCGAAAAAAAGACCATAAGCGTTTGGTGATCATATTGACTCGGCTTGTTAGATCGCTTGCAGGTTCTAGGTGAAAGGGTTTTTGCCCAGAGTTTGTCGGTCTAGCACGGAAATTGAGTTGACCGGTTTTGGGTTTAAAGTTTTTGCGTCCTTGCAGAATTTTTGGGGTTTCGGGATGCAAGTTTAGGGTTTATTCGGGGGCAAGCCGCGAGAGAGGGCGAGTGTCGCATCCGGAGACCCGAAGCACCAAAATTGGTTTAGGGTTTAGAGCTTGTAAGCAACTCCAGCCGTCAAAGCGCTTGTTGATGCTTTCGGTGGCTTGAGAAAGGTTGCGTAAGTGGGTTTTAGTGTTCTGCAAAGGCTCGATCCGGATTTTCGAAGGTTTTGCGCGCCTGCATGATTAGTAATACGCGCACGTAGCATTCCTGGGTTGCCTAGCCTCATCGCACCACAGAACAATGTGCCCCAAACTCATGTGGTGATTGTCCACTCGTCAGCAGCAGCAGTAGCAATAGCGCAGCAGGAGCAGGAGGAGCAGGAGCAGGAGGAGTTAGTATTAGTATTGGTATATTAGTATTAGCATTATAGTATTAGTATACTACTGATCTTAGTACTAACATTACTACTATAAAGGGTTTTTGGTTATAAGTTGGAGACCCTAAGCCCGAAACGTGATACCAGGAGCCCAAAGGGTGCATGTACCCAAAACTGCCAAATAGCTTATACTTTGGCCCAAAGTACGTATACAGGGAGTACGTTAAGGTATGAGTATGGCCTTTAAAGTACATATACAGGGAGTACCTTAAGGTAAAAGTACCTAGTATGTACTGTTTGGGTACACTTGGCGTAATTAAGGACGAAACCTGGCAGGTTTGTGCAACCTTGCGGCAGTGGTCACTGGAGGCTGTCTTTCATCGCAAGCGTGGTATTCGGGATATAGTAGAAACTTGTTGAACTCATGTACGGCTGTGTCGTTTAGAGTCAGGATATTTCATTTTGCTCCTACTTGCCAGTTTCACAGAATCGTGGGTCCGTTGACGTGGGGCTTGTAAGGTTGAGGAGCTGGCATTGTATGACATAGGTTGAGGGATGCTAGGTTTCAGCTTGGGTTTCATGAAACGATTCGTTTTCTTCGACCCGTGTTGCAGGCACAGCCCTAGGGCCAGTCAGGTTAGGGTTTGGGCTCTAGGGTTCAAGGTTTAGGGTTTGGGCTTTGCGGTTTAGGGTTACCGTTTACTTTAGAGTGTAGCATGGAGTTTGGGTTCAGGCTTTCGGCTTCGGGGCTGCGGGTATCGTCAGTTATTACGGGGCGGCCAGGCAGATTCGGAGTTGGCCTTGACCGGATGCTGCTCGTGGACGACTCAGTGAGCTAGAACGGGTGCTGAAAGGCAGCAGCCACACTGAGACAAAGGGAGCTCCAGGGTTTTGAGGCAACCAGAAGCTGTTGATGGCGGCTGAGGCGGCGAGTCTGGGACATGGCCAGAAGAAGCGTAAGCTCCACCGAGTCCTAGGACCAGGAACTCGGGCTGCGGATCCGTGCAGCCCCTGCCGCCGGCGGGCTGCCCAAGAAACGCAAGCAACCTGTTCAGTATTCAGGGAGCGCGTCGAATTCCTGTCGGAGCTTTGTCGTAGTAAGTCATGTCATCTGAGATGAAGCAAACGTAGACCCACAGCAGCACTTTGACGATGCACCTTTGGCAGCTGACCAGGACATCCACTTGGAACATGGTGTGTGAACGTAATGATTCTGGCCCTAACCCTAAAGCTTCAAACCGTTAACACAATGCCATGTAAAGATTGTGTGGAGCCCCCAACTCAACCATTGTTGACAGCCAGACTGGCAGTGGTTATTCAGATCCTCCGTCATGGTTTTGGAGGGAACAGGAAGGCAACGGAGGTGCAGCTGTCCGCTCAAGGATTTGAGGCAACCGTTTCAACCTATGTGATGTCTCCCAAAACCTTACTCCAATAAGCATTACGGCCTTTCATTGCTGAAGCACTCCTGATCCGGCTGGTCGGTGTGCGGTTTAGGGCTTAGGACCCCCGATGTGGTTTAGACCCTGAGTATTTTGGATCCTTATTATGAGTATCCCGAAACCCAGTCGGTCGAAGAAATTGCCTCCACTGTTCCCTAGAGGACCCCTTATCAGAATATACATGCCCCAAGACCCTAGTCTAATTATTCAGGTCCATAAGTACCCGAGCTTTCAGAGGCCTTATGTCCTATGTGAAGACCAAAAGCCCTACACCCTAAACCCTAAACCCCTAAACCCTAAACCCTAAGCCCTAAACCCTAAACCCTACACCCTAAACCCTAAACCCTAAAGCCCTACACCCTAAACCCTAAGCCCTACACCCTAAACCCTAAGCCCTAAACCCTAAACCCCTAAACCCTAAACCCTAAACCCCTAAACCCTAAACCCTAAGCCCTAAACCCTAAACCCCTAAACCCTAAACCCTAAGCCCTAAAGCTCCTCGCCACCTGGCAGGGACCCCCGCGAAACCCGCGACGGACAGCTGGCGAACTGGCCGTGTCCCTGGAGGTGGCAAGCCTAAGACCCAAGAGCCTGGGCGCGTCTTTGGGGCTTAAGGTTCAGGGTTTAGGGTTTATAATGTTTCTTATCAGGGTTCATTTGAAGTTTTGGGTGTTAAGGGTGTTAAGGGCAGGGAACCGAACATACAGCCAGAATACCCATGCTTTCGTAACCCGCTACGTAGGGCTCGTAGAAACAGCTCTCCCCCTGGGCTTCAGGATGCACTCTTTGATCGGTAGGTTTTTGCCTGGGTCAAGGGCTTCAAGCTTTAAGGTTCGGGGCTTAAGTTTCAGAGTTTAGGGCTTCTCGGTTTAAGGGTTAGTGTTGAAGGTGTTCACCCTGGGTGGCCATACCCTGCAGCGAAGCTCACGCAGAATGTTTTCTATGGCTGGGCGCAGAGGCGACTCACGATCTCAACGAAGCAACAAGAGAACCGACAAACCAACAAACGACCTGTACAGCTTTACAAGTTGTTGGTTACAGTACACATGGCTCAAGAGGCTTTCCTACGCAGCCTTCCCCTAAGCCAAAGGATACAGGAAACACACATGTACAAGCCTACCTGAAGGAAACTATACAAGTGCCGGCAATCCCTTCAAGCAGACTACACACCTGTCTAACCTGATACCTGGGCATGCAGTGAGAAGCATTTCAACACTCCTCCTTGCTAGAGCCGACAGGCAACTAGCACACGCTGCACTATTTACAGCATGCCCGTTCCTGGGACCTCTAGCCTTGAACCTTGGCTTGCCTTTAGAGACCTGTGCGGTGGCGGTCTCTGCAAACACGGCACAAGTTGCGGGTAGTTAAGGGTGTATTACGCCTTAAACCCCAACAATTAGAATCTAGATGAACACAATCCCCGTGCGCAGTGAAGTAAAAGGGACCTTGGGGAAGTTCATACTGCGTGCGGATTTCGATCCTGGCAGGCATCGGATCTGGTGGGACTCCTGTGACTGGTTGGAAAGCAGGCTCACGATCCGTTTGAGTAGACTGCTCACGCACTGCAGGGCGGCGACGAGACTGTGTGGCCTTGGGCCGTGGTGCAGCAGGCAACTCGTGGGAGGACTGCGAAGGCACAGGTGCCCTCTCGTTGTGAGCTGTGGACTCACCTGCTGGTGGTCTGGAAGACACGTCCTCAAGACTCATGCCCTGCAGTTGGGCAGCAAGCTCATCCTCAACAGCTCTCTGCATACGCCTCAAACGACGGGCTCGACGAGACGACGCATGCGAACCAGCCCACCGCGCATCAAGCCGATCCCACAATCTCTTCAACCACTCCCACACAACAAGGACACAAACCAATGCCATGCCAAGAACGAAGTACAGCTCCAGGGATCCATCAAGCTGCAAGCCAGGATACTCGGATTCACGGCTTGAGCTTCGTGCAGGGATTTGAAGCAAACACAACAAGGCACTCAACGCGACTGGGTCGACAGCTGCTGACGAGCTCGGCCTGACCTCTCGGTCGGCTGTATCACCCGCAAAGTCACGCATGCCCCATAACCTGACAAGCTCTTCAATCCTTGCAGACGGAAGAGGTTTGGTCAGTAGATCTGCAAGCTGTTCCACACCCGGGCAGAAGGCAAGCCTCAGCTTCCCAGAGCGAGTCTGCTCACGAAGGTACTCAGCTCTTACCCGTAGGTGTCGCGTTCTCCATGATCCATGACCGTCAGAAATCGCAAGTGACGCTTGGGAATCAACGTGCAAAACCCTTTCTTCCGCAACGTCAAAACCAACCGTGTGAAGCAACGCCTCAATTGATTCAAGCGCGATTGCACACTCAATCGAAGCAGTGAGTTCACTTTCAGCAGTAGAAAGTGTCACAAAAGCTTGACGCGCCGACCTCCAAGCAACTGGACATCCATGCACACACACGCACCAGCCTCCATGTGAGCGAAGGCCTTCTGGCGAGAAGCTTGCGTCACTCCAACCGTGAAGTTGGGTTCCGTCCGCCTCAAACACCAGCGACGCTGTCTTGGTTCGCTGCAAGTAAGCCAAGGCACGGTCAGCAATGCGTAGAGCACGACAAGGCGCCTTCGTAGACAAACTAGCAAGCAAGCTGGCAGTGAACGCGAGGTCCGGGCGAGTACGTTGAGACAACCACAGCAGTTCACCAGTCACCTGTTGCGCGCGGTGAACGGCCTCCCCGTCAGGGGGGCTGGAGTCTCCTTCGCCAACTTCAAACGACGCTAGCTCCCGAGGACAAGGGATTTTACCCCTCACGTGGCAAGGTACCTCATGAAGCCGCAAGACTTCTTCTGCGTACGACTGCTGTGAGAGGACAAACCCACGAGGAATGACAATGATGTCCACGCCAAGGAACTTGATCGGCTGCTCTGGGGTAGCTACCACAAACGGTGTTGTGGCCCACTTTTCTTGCAGAGCCTTTGCCAAACTTTGAAGGACACCTAGCGACCCACACAACAAGAAGTCATCAACGTACACCAACAATGCGCCCTCAACGCGACCACCTTCAACCCTGACGACTTTCCACCAGTTCGGGTCTAGGGTCGAAGGCTCAAGCCGGTAGGTCACGCCGTCAAGGTCCCACACCAACGCTGCCAAACAAGCATCTCGATACTGTCCCCACAAGCGCGGGGCCTCTCGAAGGCCGTAAACCGCGTGGGATAGTATCCACAGCTCATGTGCAACTGCAAGACCAAGCTTGACCAACAAGCGGGGCGGGGTCAACGCAAAGATGGGGAAACCTTCAAGACAAGGAATAGGCGTTTTGAGGAACGCGCTGGTGATATCCAACACTCCCAACAACCAACCAAAGAAGCTTGCCAGGGCAATCACTGTTCTCAAGCTCTCAGCCTGAGCACCTCCAGCATACACATCCAAGCCTGTATTTGGCGCCACATTTCCGCAAGCAACAAGTCTCGCTTTCCGACGGTACAAACCTTGGCCTTGCGACGAAGCCTTTGGAGCGCCCTGAAGGGCCTCTGTACTGTTGTCGGGCTGAGTGAGCGCAAGCTTCCCAGTGTCACCAACAGCTGCTGCCCCTTGGTCGGGCGGTTTCACTGTGAACACAAACTTGGAAGGTACCACCTGCAGTCGAGGATCACTCAAGTACTCGGCCTGCCTGGGGTCTGAAGGGCGCAGTCTGAGCACCGCATGCTCAATGGCCTTTACTTCTTTCTCAATGGACGGAATCCAAGGGATTGGATTGAGTGCGACTTCTGCGGGGTCTACAGTGTGAACGATTTGCAGAGGTGAGCTTAGATTGCTTAGAAGGTGTTCTATGTTCTTCGTGAACGTCGGTTCGGCTTTGCACAGGCGGTAGGGGATTACGGGTCTACCTTCGCTTACGAAACCCTCCTCCTCTAACGAGCTCCGCGAACCACTTTCTACAACCTTAAGCACCCTCAAACTGCAGTTGCTGGCGTTTGCGGCATCGCTCATGGGCTCCTGCGGAACATACATGTCCCAAGACACAGTAACCGGCCAGGCCTCATCAATCTCAACGGGTCTTTGGTTCTGCTCTGGTCCGGCCTCCTCTTTAGAGGGGCTGCATACAGGGGCAACTGGCCGATACGAACACGACCAGTTCACAGCGAAGTCTACAAACCCATCTGCAACTGGAAAGACCTCTTGCCAACCACCACCTTTGTTGACGGGTTGGCTCTCCGGGAAGCTAGGGTGTTGATGGATAGGGATCTCATGAGCCTCAGTGGCCTCCTCCTCCTCCTGTACTTGAGACAGACGCGGGGCCTGGAGATAGGCGGAGTCTGGGAGAGGAAATCCCAAATCTGCTAAGCCGTCAAGGTCATCTTTTTCGGCCTTTCCAAGCACGTCGGAAGTGTAGCCTATAACAACGACGCGGGTGCCCTTGAAGGGAGTTACGAAATGATGCCGCTTAGGATCAAACTCGAAAACTTCATCCTCTTCAAGTCTGTGCACCACACCGTGACGCTTGCGACCTCGTGCATCAGTGTGCTCTACAATAGACCCCCTAACAACATCCCCACTACCTAACTCAACCCAAAGATCGCCCCCACGCTTAGGAAGACACACTGGTAGGATGAGATTTGTAGTTCCCGGAAGGTTGGAAGAATCAGTGTGAATGTCCTTTTGACACGAGTTGGACAAACACACCGACGTGAAGGTAGCATCAGGTGCGTGATGCTGCAACAGGCGCGCGCACAGTGAGGCAAGCCACGGCTTACTCCAAGTCGATCGCATACAGCCTACTATCCCTCCCCTACGGAACATTCCAGCTTGATACTGCTCTTCGGGGTAGGCTTGGCAAACTTGCATGAGGAGATTCTTGGCAGCCTCAGGATCCCATTCCTGCAGCAAAGTCTTTGCGCCAGCTTCAAGCTCAGACCACGTCCATGAGCCGAGCTGGGCAGCTCTCAGCTCTGCTTCTGGCGGGGACTTTCCTACAACGCGACGCCTTACAGGGACAGACTCGCCCTCAAACTGCTCAGGGCACTCAGGAGGCTCAACAACCTTAGTTCTCACGTGCAGCGACTGTGTGAACCCATTGCCTTTGCCATCATCCCTGTACACCAAATGACCTTCATTAACCGTTGGAGATAAACCCGCATACCGACCTGAAATCCACCGTTCGGCAATCTCGCCCTTAGCAGCTGCAACAGACGTGTAGGCCTTCACGCGCACCAGGCACTTAGCACCAAAAGGCGCTGCAAGCTTCGTGGCCATACCTAGTACCTCAGACCTCTGCTGTGCTGCAGCAGCTCGCATTGCACATGCCCACAGGGGCGGCGGGAAATCAGCAGCTCGCAGTAGAGTTCGTGCCCGAGTCTTAAGCCACCTGATGGTGCGCTCTGCTGAGCCGTTTTGGGCTGGCGCATCACCCTCAGTTGTGGTGACCCTCACGAGCTGATTTGCAAACCACTTGCGAGTGGCCTTATTCATGAACTCACGCGACCTATCGGTATGCAAACGCAAGACTGGAAGATTGAGTGCCCGCAAGTAGAGGTAAATTTCTTGAAGGGCTTCAAGGACGGAAGGCGACTTATTGTCAAACAGCGGAACGCAGAACATGAGCCTGTCAGACTGCACTGGCTCCTTGAGGTCTGAATACTCAAACTCCCAATCCCCTTCTTGAGGACCGCGATTTGGCAGTGCCTCCTCCTCGTCGTCAGCTTCCTCCTCCTGAGCCTCTTCTCCATCTTCCTCCTCCTCTGCTTCTTGGCTCTCGGCCTCCTCTTTAGAGGGGCTGGAACCGTCGTCCGGAGCATGTGGCGGAGGCGGAAGAGGTGGGGCATCATCTTCACTAAGATTCTCTAAGATATCCCTCGCTTCTTCTTCAGTTAGCCCTGTACCTGCACCCTCAAGGAAATCGTCCAGCGGCTCCTCCTTGGAGAGATCTACCTCATCTAAGGGGTCTGGAATTTCGGGCATGCCGTGCAAACGAGGAAAGCGATACGAAGCAGCTAGAAAATACTTGAACTTCTTCGGCGCCTTTGACCTACCTTCCGGGTCAACAGCTGGCACCTTCAGAGGTCCACAGACATCCGCAGACAGAGTGAACTGCGAGGGGTGAGTCACACCAACGTGGCGGCGTCCTGAGGCGGCAGTTCTGATGCACACACTACAGTCCTTCCGAAACGGTTGGTGATTATTCTTCACATGATCCCTCCAAGCCTGTTCGTCTGCCTTTGTTTTAGCAATGCGGAACCACCTAGACCAGTTTTGGATGCTCATGCTCACGGCTTGGGCAAAACCAGGGGCCCATCGAGCTGACTCATGGGACTTGCGATGCAAATGAGGCATGCCACTGCTCTCACTCTCAGGCTCTGCAGCGGCTGCCTGCACAGTGACACCACGCAAACCCTTGTCAAGGCTTAGGGTCTCTAGGTACTGCAAATCACCATAGTTCGTGCCTAAGGTCGTAGGCCTACTTATCACATGCTCTAAATCCCCCTTGTAGACATGAACTTCAAACAACCCTGCTTCATCGGCATAGGAATTCCAAAGTCCAGTATTCCAAAAACTAGGGACCTGACCAAACAAGGCATGCGAAGGAGGCACATAGCGATCAATAAGCATCGGGTGCTCAAGCAGAAAACCAACCTCAAGCCTGGTAGTTCCAGCTGGCGGCCTAACCTTGCGACCTGCAGTCGCCACAGCATGCAACCAAATCTGTCGGCAAAGCAAAGCCGTTTCACGATCAACCTTCGACCGTTGTGCTGCTGACAAATCTGGAAGGCCATATAAGTCCAATGGCCCGCGCACAGGTGGGACAACGCTACTCCCATGAGCATGTGTGTCAAACGTACCACGCGGTGGAGCACCAAGAAGATGCGACACTTTGCCATGCACGGCACCCCAAACTAGAGCGCGCCAAGCAGGAGTGCGTAGCACATCTTGGTCTGAGCCTCTGGTAATGTCCAATTCCAGGACAGCCACATTCTTGGACTCAAGGTGCGAAAAGGGTTTAGGGCCTGGGGCTCCAGCGTACAGATGAACAATCCACTCTGGGGCATTGAGCAATGCACGACGGCGACGCCGATTGAGATGCGTCAAACCCTTTAGGAGCTCCCATCCTGAAACCTGAGCAACATCCTCAACAAGTCCCTGCAAAGCTGCTTGGGGAACATCTGCCAAGAAAGGCGCGGCCTGCAACGCTAGTTGGGCTGAATTGGTAGATCCAAGGCTCACATAGTCCTGCATGTGATCCCACCAGCTCTTTGACATCAAGGCTTTGACAGCTCGGATGCGAGAGGTACCTTCGGCCACATTCGCCTCCAGAGACTTCAAGTCCTCTAGCCGCTTTTCTTCTAGCTTGCTGATTAGCACCAAGGCTTCTGATTCCATGATCTCTGGACACCCACCTTTAACCCTCAAGCGAAAGGCACGACCCGAAGGAGCAATCAAACGGCATCGCGAGGCAGTCCAATCCAAACGATACCCCAGCTGCTGGATGACAGAACCCAGCGGCACGATGGTTTGGGCACTAGATGTGGGAGGCAACAGAAGAGTACCAGCAGCAGACAAACGCATAGCCGAAGTCTCCTTTCCAGCCAGTGACACGACAACGGGTTGCGCACTAGCCCATTCAGCTTCGGAACTTGCAGCGCGAAGGGCATGAGTGGCCCCACTGTCTACCAAAGCCAAAAAACTAGGACTACCATCTACTTCCAAAACCTGCCCAGGCTCAATGGCTGTGAGATGGATGGTCTTAATGCTCGGCTTAGGCTCCTCCTGCGCTGCAGGTTTGTCTTCAATCGCCGGAGGCTGCGCGGGAGCGGCTGGGGTGGATGCAGGAGGAAAGGCTTCGGAAGAACTGGCAGCTGCAAACATCATGCGCATAAACGCTGTGAAGTCCTCCGCTCGGCCTGGGCTCGCGCCCGGCTGGATTGCAGTAGACGCCTGATCAGCCGTTGTAGGCCTGTGGCCTGCAGCATTGTTGGTGTTTCCTCCACCTGGCTGTCCTTTCCCCTTTGGGCTTCCTCCAGCTACCGGGCAGTCCTTTTGGCGGTGTGCCTCAGAGCCACATGCTAAGCACTTTTTGCTGCGCTCCTGACGAGAAAGTCCTGACATGTCGTGGCTAAACGTGCACTTAGGACCCCGCCTACACCCCGAAGTACCCATGAAAAACTTGCAGGGCTTTGAAGCCTGCGGCTGCCCACTGGCCTTTGGAGATGTTCCCGGACTGGGCGTGCCTACAGCTCGAACCTTAGGGGCACTCACACCTGTGGCCTTAGAGACTGCAAGGGCTTCCATCTCTGCAAGCAAGTGCTTGTGGTACTCCAGGACTGCAGACGAAGTTGGTTGAGCATCCATTTTTAACATGGAACGAAGCATAAACGTTCGAAACTTCGCTTCTTCATGCTGCGCCAAAACTTGGCTAGTGATGGTAGTGAGGCTCTTGGACAAAATGGTCGAGTCCGGAGGTGACATGTTGCAACTTTCACAGCGATTGTACCAACGAATCCACTCACGCAAAGACTTCACGGCTGAGGAGGGATCAGATGCTGGAGTGGGCTGCATGAGATTCTTCTGAATAACCTCCTTTTCTGAACCTCCACCTGGTTGGTACGTGGTGTGCAAACGGAAAAGGATGGAAGGAGCTGATTGATTGCATTTGCGGGCCACAATGTCTGCTTTGATAGACTCGGGAACTGCCGCCATAAGCATACTACAGATCCTAAAGTTGACACGCGCCCATCGCCCTTGAAGCAACTCAGCCGGTACAACTGGCTCAACCTTTAGCCTATCCAAGGGTGATGACGAAATCCAAACCCCATAGGCCGTATCAACCACACCCAAAACCTGACGCCACCACTCTGCTGCTGTGTCCGAAACATCACCGACCAAACCCCCAATCACGACTAACCAATCTTGGTACAGAAGAGACCCTTCATCCGAAGTGAGCTCTGCCAAAGCTGGGAAACTCGAGATGCCTGGCTTAACAGCTTCAGGGTTGGTGGGAGAATTGCCGCCATCGCGTTCGGCACGAGATCCCTTGAGCATCTCTGACATGGCATCTTGAAGTTGATGCATCCCAGCAATCAGTATCTCACGATCTGTGGGTCCTGATGCACTCGCGGCTCCTGCTGGCAGTGTGCCTCTGGGTTCTGCTTGTGGCCTCTGCGGTGCAGGGCTGGAAGACCGCGCACCGGAACCAAGGAGCCCTGAGAACAAACCAGCGAAGCCCTGAGGCTCGGGAGCGGAAGGAGGCGGAGGAGGAGGCGGTGAGGATGAAGAAGGGGCAAATCCAACCCCAGTGTTGGCGACAGGATGCGAACCGAACCCACTATCACCAAACCCACTAAAGCCAACCTCCCTAGTACCCACCTGCTGCAACGCCGTAGCCTCAACTTCACCAGCCTGCTGAGACCGAATCCTCGAGAGTTCGGCCTCAGCACGACCAGCTCTCTCTTGCTCAGCTCGCAGTTGCTGCTTCAACCCATCAAGCTGTCGCGCGACTTCTGCCTGAATCGCATCATGCGGAATAGATGAGGACTCGGTGTGCGGAGGCCTGTCCGGAGACCCGGACCCGTAGAGCAAGGGAGCTCTTTGCTCCATGGCAGCAAGCTGCTGCGCGTTGGCACCAGTGAACAACGGCATCGGCACTTGACACTCATCTTGCAGGACGCGGCCTCCTCTCTCGAGGGGCTGTAGTGGTCGCGACGGCCTTGGAGGAGAAGTCAGTGGACTGGGAGCCCACCCTTGCGGCAGTGGCTGTACGTTCGCCGCGCCACCAAACAGAGACTGCACTCTTCCTAGCAACTGACTAGCAAAAGCCTGAGCCCCAGTCTGCATGACCGCTGACGCCCCGTACGCCGTTGATCTGGGCGTTTCAAAGCCCTCAGCACTACTTCCAGGATTCGCTGCAGATGGGTTGTACCCTGAGACGCCTGCGGCAACATTGATCTGAGCGCTAGCCATTCCACTTTCGGTGGCCACACTGAAACCCTGAGTCACTGCAGTTGCATCTCCATGCACCCCACTCGCATCGGCGACCTCCGTGGTAGATACTGCTTCATACGTAACGCCAGCTGTGCCCAAGCCTCCAACCTGGCCTAGTGTTCCATCGCCTCCTGTCCTACCGACTGCTGAAACTCTCGGTTGACCGGCTGTTCCAACAGTTTCTTGTGGCAGCTGAGGGGATAGCACTGGACCAGCTGTGGAAGTCGATGGCCCCGACGACGCATCCATCATAGTTTGCTGGATTCCATCCCCAATAGGCTGCGCAAGCCCAGAGGGCGATGGCACTCCAACTCCGGCGGTTGTACCATTCACTGTAGTCTGCGGTGCATCCCCGCCTCCCCGCACTCCAGGCAGAGAGGCCGGAGAAGCCACCGCTCCGGTTGCTTCTGGCCCAGGCGTTGGGCTCATCACCTGTTGAAGGTGTTCACCCTGGGTGGCCATACCCTGCAGCGAAGCTCACGCAGAATGTTTTCTATGGCTGGGCGCAGAGGCGACTCACGATCTCAACGAAGCAACAAGAGAACCGACAAACCAACAAACGACCTGTACAGCTTTACAAGTTGTTGGTTACAGTACACATGGCTCAAGAGGCTTTCCTACGCAGCCTTCCCCTAAGCCAAAGGATACAGGAAACACACATGTACAAGCCTACCTGAAGGAAACTATACAAGTGCCGGCAATCCCTTCAAGCAGACTACACACCTGTCTAACCTGATACCTGGGCATGCAGTGAGAAGCATTTCAACAGTTAGGGTTTAGGGTTTAGGGTTTAGGGTTCTTTCTGAGGAACCCGACAACCTATAGAGCCTATGCAGGTGTTCCCTTCCCGGCTTGTTGCCGGTCTCTCTGTTTTTCCGGGCAGGCTTCGCCACGCAGCTTTGCTTCAGGGTTGAGTCACAGCACGTGCTTCCCCAACAGATGGTTCCCATTACAGTATGATTTGTTGAGATTCAATTATATAAACTGCTCGTTCCAAGCCAATATTTGGGTGAGGGTTGGCAGATTAGGGTTTTGGGGGGGCTGTGGTTCCGGGATTGGGCTTTCTAAATTGAAAGGTAGGATCTGGGTGTACACTAAATTAAAGGCCCCGAACGGTTTTAAAGCTCGGAAGCACGGGCTGTAAAAAGATAATATAGGGGCCTTGATATTTGCCTACACTATTTTGGGGGTTCTTTCTTTTAATACTCGTATAATGGTCCCCAGAACCCTGTTCCAATTATTAAGGCCCCTATATTAGCAGCCTCGAGCAATACATGCAGTTCTTTCAGGTGGGACCTTCTGATTCAACCACCTGAAGGACCTCCCACGCCCACGCCTGCAGCCTTTTCGACCTCGACCAGAACATCGACAACACGTCCGGCTGTGGATGGCACTGACGGAGGTGGCGGAAATACTACTTTCGCCTCTACCAGCACTCCAGCGGGTGGCCAGCTGCTTATCTCCGTGCCTCACAACCTCAGCTTCACTGTCGAAGCCATCGTCCGTACGAACCCACGGGAGAGGTAGGACGGGATCTGTGTACCTGCGGCCACATGCGCTTAGCAAAATTGAGGGCACTCTGCCAGTTGTTGCTCATCTCCGGTGGTTCCCACTTTATGCCTCCTTGTCTTCCTGCGCCTCTCCACCCTCCCACCAGTACAGCAAACTCAGCAAATACAGATCCAATTCTTACATATTCCAAGAATTAAGGCCCTTCACATATATACTTCTCTCTCCAAAACCCTCAAAGTACTCTTACTTCCAGAAGCCCTCGTCAAAGCCCCAGGCCCTAAACCCTCTAGTCTAGTCTTATATAGTAGCCTTCATGTATACCTTAACCTACCAAAACCTACTTTTGTGTAGGGTCCCTATAAATTCCATAGTAGGGTTTATAGTAAGAACCTACAAAAAAGTAGGGTTTGGTAGTTTAAGGTACATCCCTTGACGAAACCCAGTGGAGCCGAAACTCGAAGCTTTCAGGCTGCGCTGGGCCCGGCGACAGAAACATCTCTCAAGGCTGGCTTATAAGGGTCTCTTCTAGGGTTTATATAGGGTCTATATAGGGTCTATATAGGGTCTATATAGGGTCTTTTCTAGGGTTTATGGGCTTCGAGCTTCGAGGCTGTAGGGGTTTGGTCTTTATAGGTTGTACGGGTTTTTAGCTTGGAGGGTTTAGGGTTTACAGGGTTTCCGGGCCTAGAGCTTCGAGGGTTTAGCGCTTTGGGGTTCGGCCTCTGTAGCAGCCCGATGAACTATCTGTGTTATTCCTTATAAGTGTGAGTTAGCATGTAGTACAACTAGAGGGCTGAAAGGTGCGCCCTAATTCCAATTACTACGGCCCCTGCAATGGGGCCTTGGAGTCCAGGGCACTGGGGAATAAGGAGCTGGTTGCACAGTTGCCCTAAGCCCTCACCATAAAGCCCAAGCCCTACCCCAAGCCCTGAAACCCCACAGCTTCAGAGGGAGCCAGGTCAGTTCCCTGCCGTCTTTATCTGCTAAACCAGTCCCGGTCCATTGCCCTCAGGATGGTTTTGTAGTTTAGGGCCTAGGTCGGGTTTTGGGGTGTACATGGGTCTAGCTTGGGGATGCAAGTTTCAAGGCTTGCAATAGGGATGGATGAGGGTTTAGGATTTAGAGAGTTTAGAGTATTCCGGGAGTTTCAGGAAGAAAGAACTTGATATGCAGACCCTTTCATTTTTGCTGAAGCACCGACACAGGAACATCCTCCAGTGGGGGTCTGTGGTCGGCCTCTCCGATCCGACCGAGACCCTGCTCCGTAGGGTTTTGGATATGGGGTCTCCGAAAATAGGCGGCCCTAATGTACTACCCTAGTTAGTAGGATCGTTATGACAAGGACCCCAAAATATGGTACCCCTAATTTTCGGAAACTCCCATTTAGAGTTTAGCCCCAAACTCGTCCCGTGGCCGGGATCCCCGACTGGTAGAGAAAGAAAGCAACCGGGCACTTGCACACACACAACTACGATGGAGACTGAAGGTAAGCCTGAGGCCGCGACTGTAAACCCTGTGCCTATGCACTCTATCCTATACCTCTCTTGTTGGACAACCACCCCGCTCCACAGGAGGATGGAGTGCAGACAGACCCGGAGAAGAACGAGGCGGCTTGGCTTAGGCTCTGGAGTTGATCTTTGAGTGATTCGGCTTGGACGCTTCTTTGTCTCAGCCAACAGAAGATATTGTCATACAGTTTTTGGGGACCCTACAGAATGTAGGGCATGATAGCCTAAGTCGCTTGAAGGCTGTTTAATCGGTGCTTCAGGTTTAATGCAGCAGCGGAGAGCTACCCCATACGTCTGCCCCACAACCCTAGCAGCACGGTCTAAAGTTTGCTGCCGTGCCAAAGCTGAGCAGGTTTCCCGGCTACTTTAATTAACTCGTTGACGTGGCCGCTTGCTTGTTTTGTCCTTGCACGGCTTTAGACGATCTGGAGTGAGCTTCGTAAAGAACCAGGCTTGCAGGTATGCTCAGTCACAGGAAATAGAGGTCTTAGACTACATAGAAAAGATCACAACCAACTATCTTCGCCTCCTTCTGGTCCCGATACATTTTTTCTACAATATACCCGTCTTGTACATTTACACCCGAGGCCCCAAACCCTAACGGAACCTGACCGAGCGAGGAATGAAAATCGACCTTGAAGGCATGGCGACGGTGCCACTGCAAGGTAGCTCCCTGGCCAATGGGCCGATATAGCCGTCCAACCTGCAGAAGAAGATGGAGTCATTGGATTCATTAGACAGCAACGCCGGCGTCCAAAGCCAGTACCATGCGCGGGCAGCCAAGATCGCAAAGCAGGAAACCGTCGGTGTCGACTTCCGATCCGACTTCCCTGGCAGCTACAGGACGAGCCTCTGCCGTGCTTGCGGTGACGGTTCCTTTCGGGCTGGCGTGCGAAAGAGCGAGTCGGTTGCAGATGGCTTGCAGGAGGACGAGCTGGCCCTTGAGAAGCATCCGCCACCTTTCTGGTGGCTGGGCGGCCCCATCGACGACGGGGAGTCACAGCCTGAATCGAGCTTGCAGCAGATCCCAGCGGCCTACTTTCAAAGCCTTAAAGTCTATACCTAGACCCCCCAAAGTAGGTAAAATCATGGCCCAAAACCTATAAAACGCCATTATTCTCCGTACTTTTGGGGTCCAGGTATAACCCTAAAGCCCAAAAGCTCCGCAGAGTCCTAAAACCCCCAAGGAGGCTCGACCCCAAGATCCCTAATCCTCAGCTCCAGGACCCTCGCCTTACACCTGCGACCCGAAGGCTTCAGGCATAATTGTGTAGAGTGTAGAGTTTAGGGTTCAGGGTTCAGGGTTCAGGGTTGAGGGTTTAGGGTTTAGGGTTCAGGGTTGAGGGTTTAGGGTTCAGGGTTTAGGGTTTAGGGTTTAGGGTTCAGGGTTTAGGGTTTAGGGTTTAGGGTTCAGGGTTTAGGGTTTAGGGTTCAGAGTTTAGGGTTTAGGGTGTAGGGTTTGCAGGGTTTAGGGTTTAGGGTTCAGGGTTTAGAGTTTAGGGTTCAGGGTTTAGGGTTCAGGGTTTAGGGTTTAGGGTTTAGTGTTCAGGGTTTATAGGGTTTAGGGTTTAGTGTTCAGGGTTTAGGGTTGTTCATCCTCAGTCCTTCAAGTCTTTACCGCAGAGGCCAAGAAAAGCGCAAGAAGCTGTTAATAAACGGGTCCTGTCAAGGTTCCTTCAAGAGTGAATCGAGCTTATTGTGCGGGAACCTATTACCTGATTATTGGCCTGCTCAACTTGAGGAGCATGCCTTAGAGCAGGCTTTGTGAGTCTAGGTGCTGCGTTCGAGAGTTTCGTGTAGGTAGGGTTTAGGCGGGTTCGGTTGAGGACTAAGGATGTGGGGTTCAGGGATTGTAGGGGGTGCCTAGAAGCTCTCTTTGGGTCGGGCTTTGATAAGCCAGCAGAGAGCATGATATGTAAGTGTCCTGCAGATCAGGAGTTGTTGTAGGTTTTTCGATAGGCGAGTTTAGGGTGCAGGGTTTTTCTAGTTTTGGGCCAAAAGCATCCCCAAACCCTAGATCCAGAAACTGAACCCTAAGCCCTTCAATAGTTTAAGATCTCTTAAAGAGCCTTGGAGAAACAAAGGAGCTGTCAACCTGACTTGAGCTACAGAATCTTCGCCGAACATGACATGACCACATTGACCCAACACCTCAGTTGCAGTGCTTGATGTAGCGCCAACGTTGTTGTTTGTGGTTCCCTAGGCTCCAAACCCTCAACCCGGAAGGCTGGAGAGCTGCGCCAGTTGCTGGGAGAGCTCCGGCTCGAGTACGAGGCAAGGAACAGGGTGGGAATAGGGTTTTAGGGCTGCGGGAGTTTAGGGCTGAGGGTTTGGCGTTCCGGGGGCTAGAGTTTGAGTTCATAATGGTTTGGGTTTAGGGGTTTAAGATTCCGGTGTTCAGAGTCAAAGCATGGGGCTTGTAGGGTTTGTACGTGTTCAGGGTTTCGGGGATTAAGGATTAGGGTTTCGGGGCCCAGAGTGCAGGGTGTGCGGCAGCGGCTAGAGGTCAGGGTTTAGGGATTCAGGGTTTCGGGTAGAGGATCAGTAGTAGTAATATGCACCTAGGGGTTGGCCTATATGTAATAGTACCTCTTATGGGTTCTTTTTAGGGTCCTATGAGGGATCAATTTACGGGGTGTAGGGCCTGGGTCGGATCGGGTACGAGGAATCCCTGTTCAATCGCAGAGGCCAGGGTAAAGACCAATGGGTTTGCTGGGTTCCTTAACACATATTTAAATTCATTTAAATATACTGTGACATATCCCCAAAGCCTAAACCTTATATCCAGACTTTCGGCTTTAAGGTTTAGAGCCAGTTTAGGGGTTTCGGAGTGTTCGTTGTTACCCTAAGGGTCCAAGTACCTGATAATCATATATTCTCCCAAATAGTAACCTACACAACTACTATCCGAAACCTAGGTATCTCATTATTGGGTCCTTTGAGCTTTGGGGTTATAGTTGCTGAAAATCGGGGCCTTCGGGAACCGGAGGGCGCTACCTCTTTTTTGAAGACTACGGCTGTAGGTTTAGGGCCAAGATCAAGGCTTTCGTGGTTTTGTTGTTTGGTGGGGTGTTGAAACAGGGCGCATCAATAGAGCTCTGACTCTGTGACAAACACGCTTAAGCCCCAAAAACCTTGAATTCCACTGAGCCCTCAGGGCGTAGTTTAGGTGCGCCTAGACCACGACGCCTTTTCCCCTGAACCAACCGACCCCTTGTGAATCCCAAATCTACAACACAAAAGCCCCACAACCCTAAAGCCCTACAAACCCCAAGCCACGAAAGCCCCGAACTCCCGAAAAACCAGAACGCCCGAAGCTCTATTTCAGCTCTGAACCTCTGAACCATTATGCCCAAAATCCCAGACCAAGCCCTTAAAGGCGGCCTTAAAGGAGCCCTAAGATCCCTGAAAGGAGCTACTATTTGCTTAAGAACCCCCCCAAAAATAAAGAATAATAATCCCTATATTATCCCTATAAGGAATATATTTGTTATTTTTTGGGGGTTCTTAAGCAAATAGTAGGGAGTGCTCTCTGGGGGGGCCCGATTCTCCAGGACCTGAACACCGAGAGTCAACAGCGAGGCGACGAGTTGCTGGCTGTGAAGACTTCGAAGGCAGATCTTCAGGCCCAGCTCCGTTTAGGGTTTAGGGTTTTGGGGTTTAGGGTTTAGGGTTTAGGGTGTTGCTCTCTGTTTTTGTCTGAGAAAAGCTAGGGTTGAGGGTTTAGAGTTTCGAAGATGTGGGGTTTAGGGGTTCTCTAGGCCCAGCTCTTTCGTCTGGTTGAAGGAAAGCTGGCTTCGACATTAGGGTATTCGGGTATTCAGCTATATAGAGTTTTAGGCATTTGAGGCAAGGGTCTTTCCTGTGTTAACCTGCTGCTAACCTTGTTTGCGTTTTCTGCTGTCTATTTTGGTGACATTCAATGTTCAGTCTTGTTGTCGTTATGGTCATCATGATACACTAAATGCTTGCGCGATTACGTTTGTCAATATTGTGGTAGGTGCTAGAACCTGTCTTCTCAGTATCATTGCTGATGTTGTTGTGATTGCTACTGTCTTTGCTTGCGTTTATAAACTTTGTCATGATGTAGATGTTGTCATGACTCATAAGTAGTTCTCTTACTATTACTCCTATGTTGATTAGACTTATTTCGTGTTCTTATTCTTATGGGTATATTTTTAATAGCACCGTTACTCTCAGTCCTACCATTATGTTGGCCCAGTGCTGGTGGTGGCGGTGGCTATATATAGGGCTTAGAGAGTTTAGGTTTCTGAGTTCGGGAGGGGGGGGGGGGTTGTGGCGTATAATTCTCAATGGTATTCTTTGGTTTTTTGTGTTCGGTGGGAGATCTACACAGAAGAGCCTTCGGTGTTTATCGGGCGACAGGGTGCCTGTCGGCCATGTGGTTGTTTAGGAGTTGCGGGTTTGTAGATTTGGGGGTTGGTGTTGTCGGTTTATAAGGGTAAAATAGAGGAGCCTCAGGGATCAGCCATTATCGCACTCCATATTGCGCCGTAGCTGGAACTAAAGCTTTCGGGTGCAGGGGTCCGCAGTCCGCGAATGTACATGGCGGGGTGTACGTAGCGTGTGCATAGTTTCGGATTTTCGTGGCCTGGCTGGGGAGCAGTTGCTTTTTTAGGTGCGAGCTCCGTGCCGCAATGCATTTGTTCGAGTCTTCCGGTTGAGATTCTGTTGATGTCTCAAGATTATGATGTCATGAGGTGGTCAGGTGGGTTCCTCTCTGCGTTCTGTCGGAGTGATGCCTAATAAGCTTGGCAACGACAGCCCTAAGCCCTTTACCCCGAACCCACACCCGAACCCAAAGCCTGCAACCTGAGGCAAAGGCTGAGGCTAAGTATAATCAGGCAGTCAGAACATGTGCGCCGGAGAGTGCGACAGCAAATTTCATGTTGGATTCAGCCTTGAGCACATACACACCGAAGGAGCAGAGAGAGAAGGAGGGGCTGGAGTTGTCAGGTTTTGAGGACTTAGAGAGTAGGACCTTGCCTTTGACAGCTTAGGGTATAAGCGACCTGCTTGAACTTTGCACATGTTAGTATACTCTTTAGGGTTTAGAGTCTAGCCTAGGGGTTTTGAGTTTAGGGTTCCATGTGGAAAGGAAGATGATCTTGGAAGGAAGTCTTGGTGGGACCCTGCAATTCGAAACCACCGGATGCATTGACTTTACACTGTAGACCAATGACTCTATATACTGTTTTGGGCTTTAGACCATTTGCGGTTGTGCCTCTTTTTTCCGGCCTGGGGGAGAGCGGGAGAGCGAAGAGACCATAAGTACTTGATGCAAACTCTTAACCCAAGACTGGCAGCTATAAATCCGAGACCCTAAACCCGAACCCCTATGTGGACGCCGGAAGTATGTAGATTAGTTAACAGCAGTTTATAGGTGATGTGCTATGATTTAGCCTATTTTGAGGGTTTTAGGTACCCCCGAAGATGCTTACATATGCTTTAGGAGGAGCTTGTAGGGGCAAAGACCATGCTACACAAGGCTGTTGAGCTATCTCGAGCCTTTGTAGCGTAAGCCCTGAGATACTTACCTCTACCTAGACCCCCCAAAGTAGGTAAAATAATGGCCCAAACCCTATAAAAGGCTATTATTCTACATACTTTGGGGGTCCAGGTACTTACCCTGCGTCGCCAGGCAAAGCTTGAGGAAGCAGCGCAGCGACAGGCCGCAGAGCGCTGTCGAGTCTTCGAACTGCCCAGGGGCCCCAAAGTAGTTCCTTTTTGGGGTTCATATATAGAATCCTATAAGGTAAGCCCAAAAAGGAACTACTTTGGGGCCTCTGGGTAAAGCCTTGGGTTTAATATGGGCGCCATTGGGTGCCTTGATACTGAGAAGGGTTTTTTGGGTGGAGTCTAGGAAAATTTGTAACAAGGAGCCAAAAGGAATAACGTTGACAAATCATTGGGTTTGTTTATATAGCAAGGAACCCCAAGGAATAATTTGGGGCAAAGATTCAGGCTTCTATAGCTAGGTTGAAGCTCCTGCATAATCCTCGGTGGTTCTTGCGCGCATAAGTACTTGCACGGCATACCCGGTGACTTCAGGGTTTAGGTTTAGGGTTTAGGGCTACGGATAATTATGAGGACATGACAAAGCCGAAGGTGCAGAACGACTGCCTAGAATAATCGTGAAAAGAGCAGGATCCAAGCAAGCGTTGTGATGACACAGCTGGGTTTAGGAACCGCAAGGTAGACCTGTAAGTTTTATGCTGTAGGCATAATAACCATAGGGATCTGCAGTGTCAGGCATACTGCCAGGTAGTAGTTATTGAGTTATTGTAGACATACTCTCAGTAGGAGTTGTGGCAAGCGCCATGCCGCCTTGGTCCGAGAGGATTCAACGCTATGCCTTTCGAGCCATTGGCTTCAAAGGCTTAGGCGTTGGGGCCCTTGCCCTCAACAAGGAGGCAAAGCAGTTGAATGCCATGAGCAACACAAAGATGATCGACATCCGTGAGAATGCGGAGATTACCAAGGTTCACGGAAAGACGCAAGTTAAGAACACCGAGCTCAAGAACTGCGATGTGATTTTCATCCGTAAGTGATGGCTTCACTACCAACAGTGGACAAGATGTTCACGAAAGTCTTCCCTTGTATGCGACAAGGTTAGGCTTGTGAAGACGGGCAAACAGCTGAACAAATCCATGTGCTCAGACGGTCAGTTTCCATTTGAAGCTTTGAGACTTGTTGAGTGAGCTTGACCTACATCAAGCGCCACTTGAAAGAGAAGATTGACCAGCTGACCGACAAAGCGAAGGACACAATCAAAAAGTGCATCTGCACAGAGAAGCTCGCAAACAACCCACCAGCTCCCGCGACATTGTCAACCCCTGTAGATCTTAAGCTGCCTTCGATAGAAACTTCAGAAGAAGACATCCCTGAAGCCTACGCCCTGAACTTTGAAGCCTCCTAAATACATCTTCGGAAAAGACCGTCTTCAAGCACAACCTTTCCTCCCGACACGGAAGCCTACGCCCGAACCCTGAACACCACCAAACTCCTTAAGCCCGACAGTCCCAGATCGTAGACCCTATAAGACCCCAAATCTTCAAACCCGAAACCTCAAGCCTTATACCCGAAGCCGTAGCCCTGAAGCGGTAGACCCTAAACCCCTCAGACACACTTCGCCCGATTCTCTGCAGGCAGCATCCGAGGTTGAGCGGGCCGAGGCTGCTGCTGGGTCGGGCGTTGGGGACGTTTTCCCTAAGGGTCAAGTATATAACTTTATAGTATATATACTTTGGGGGGCCCACTTATCTACCAAGAGCCCATTAATAATACTTGGACCCTCTGGGAGTCAAGGGTTTATATAGGGTTGCGGGTTGGGGGCTTTCCGTTTCAGGTTCGAGGCGCAGGGCTTAGGGTTTCAGTAGAATTGCAATTATTCTTGCGGTTGCTATAGATGTGCTTATCTACTTCCAAGATGATAAGTGTTTCCTGTTGCTGAACGATGTTAGCCTACGATCAAAAGTGTGATCAGATCATTGCCTGCAGGTTACACCTGGTTAAACCGTGCGACGTTGCTGCAGATGCGAGCCTTGTGATTTTGGGCTCCACATCCTTCACCTTTCAACCTGTCTTTCTTGAGGGTTTAAGATTCAGGTTGTCGAGGTGTGTGCTGAGACAGCTTGAACCCACATCTAACACACCTAGCCCAAACCCGCCTGAGCCCTAGACCCGAAACTACCAAACCTGCTTCAACTCATACCCAAATGCAACAGCCCTAGCTTACACTAGCCAGACCCTGGCCGTGAACCCTCAACCCCCCCGACACTCCAAACTGGCCCCTGCGGGGAGTTGTCTTCGAGGTTTGCCAGCTCCGCCGCCGGGTTACGGCGCTGTCTGCGCATCTGAGTTCGGTGCCCTCAATGCAGAGTCGGGTTCAGGGTTTAGGGTTTATCTTCGGATGTTGTCCTTCACTTAAAGTGTCTGGGGGGTTGACGGTAGGCTCTTCTGACTTCAGAATGCATGATCAGGGCCTTGCGTTCTTTCTTGGAGGTTGGGGCTTCAGGATTTTTTGTGTAGAAGGGTTTTGGAGTCTAGGTTCGGGGGCTTGGATTTTGAGTCTCGGTTTCCGATTTATGGCTTGGAGCTTTGGGTGTATATAAGATAAGGGAATCTGTGCCTCGATCATGGATCAGGCATTCTGCTTAATATTTCTGGGTGTGGGCTTTGCTGGGCGTTCGCCTCAGGTTCTCTGATGTGTTATGTATGGCTGCTGTTCTGAGATAGGTTGATGTGAGGCAGATTGTTTGAGCCTCGATATACAACCCTTCTGGAACCTGTCTCGAAACTTGACAGCCCCTCATGCAGACCCCAGACGAGGCCAAAAACAATGCAATCAAGCCCTAGCAATCCTAAACCTTATACTTGGCCCTTGTCACTGTTGGAAGCCAGCATCGGCACTTGAATTTCGAGGCTTACGGGGCGTTTGGGGATTTAGGATTTAGGGTTTCGTCTTTGAAGCTTTTTTGCCCGCCGTCGAGGTACTGACCCCTGTGAGTGCTGCTTGCCGCACACGGCCGCTGAGCAGCTACAAGGACCCTGCCTTGGCTTCTCCTTAGGGACCCAAAGACGCATAAATATAAGCATTTTATAGGGATATCCCTACCTTGCTGGGCTTCATTATAGGGGTGTTTGTATGGATATCCCTATCCTACTTTTCGCGAACAAAAACACTCTCTAGCAAGACCTTGCTAAAACACTCCTCTACAGAGACCCTTCGTCTAACCCCATACCCCAAACCCGAGACCCTAAGCCCTAGATCTAAACCCGCTGCAGAGGAGTCGGAGCTCGGAACAAGAGCTTTGTCCGTGGATGGCACTGAGATCACTGTCGAGGCCGGACCATGATATAAAGGCTTTAATTACCCAAGGGTTCGTTCTAAAGGGGTCTATAAGGATTACGATAAAGGCTAGTATAAGGATTTTAAGGGGCCTCAATGATTCCCTATACTCTTTTGGGTGTTCACTAGTATACCTATGCTATAATGTACCCCAAAACCCTATTGTTAAGGCCCCTGCATGGGCTTAGGGTTTTGGGCGGTAGGGTCTCTCAGGGGTTTAGGTTTCGGGTTCAGGAGTAGTGTGTCGGGTTTAAGTAGCTTAGGGCAAACACTTAAAGGGCCTGTTGTTTGCACTCGTCGGCTGCATCGTTCCTGCACTGAGCCTTGTGCAACCTTTCATGGCTGCTTTGTCTGCCATTTGTTTCAGAGGCTCAGGTGCTTTTTACCCTGTTCGCTTCTATCACTTCCGGACCGGATATGGCAACGAGGGAGCTGCCGTGTCCAAAGACTCTAAAGAGACTGTTCGCCGAACCCACATTGCGAATGTCGAGGGTAGTGAACACGTCAGAAGCCAGGCTCAAGCCGAACCAAGAAAGGACTCCGGAACCCCAAACCTTAAATGCTGAATCCAAGCTGCTAAACCCACAGTCAGCATTTGAGCCCGAAGACCTCTAGATGGCCTAGGACTCGCTGGGACGATCGCGAAAGTTCAAAGTCGATCGGATCCTGGATGATTCGAAGCAAGAGGACGTCACTTCCGTGTTTTTGGAAGGGAGGGGGCGGGCGAAGTAGCGGGGAGGGGATGGAAGTCAAGTTTTCGAGTCTTGTTTGGATCGGGCTTGGGTTGAGCTTCTTCACGGTACTACTTATCAACGGAGGTAGGAAGGAACCACAATACCCCGCAACTCCCAAACCCACGTCATCCCCAACTGCAAACGCAACTTGCAGAGCCAAACCCTCCAAGCCGTCATTCTCCGGCCAAAGCCTCAGGCATCAAGAGAAACCCTCAAACCTGAGGCCCGAAATGCCAGACGGCTGGAACCGATGATACGACGATCAAGCGGGTTGCTCTTTGCGTTTATGGTCCCTGGTATTTCCCCGGAAGCCCTACCCCCAATCCCCTACAAGACCCAAACAAACGTTGTAAACCCCTATAAGGCCTTCATAAACACCAATAGAAAATTCATCAGATCTTGTACGCCCTTTCAATTTTAACATTCTTGTAATATATTCTAGACTCATAGACTGTCAAAACCTTGTTCGACCCATGCAAGCCCTGTTTAGACTTTTGGGAAGACTTAGCAAACAAAGGCTTAGAGAACCCTTCTAGACCCCTCTAAGATCCCATTTTCATTCATTGAAGGGTGTTACAGCCGCTGATTCTGCTGCCCTAAACCCTAATAAAAGACCCGAATTCCCCAAGATGCACAGGACCTGTTCCTTGCTGCAGCTCCCTGGGCTTCTCGGCGCCCAGCAGTTGCTTTGAGTTTTTGTGCTAAGGGCAGGGGGGGGGGGGGGGGGTTTGGGGTTCAGGGACTTGAGGATTTGGAGGTTTACGGGGTTTAGGGAATCAAAACACGTTAGGGTTTACCGCTTTGGGTTCGCTCTTGGGGTGTAGGGGGTTGCAAGGGTTTTCCGAGTGTTTCATTTCGGTTTTGTGGACACAGCTCCTTGGCAATGGCGCGGATCTTCTTGAAGAGGAAGACAGGACTCCTTGAGCCCTACCGGGTTGAGGGTGGGATGGTGGTGAGCGAGGGCTGCAACAACAAAGATCTCAAGCCTTGGAAAGTTTGACAAGTATGACCTCTCTCACATGACCACCGCGCAGTTGAATCAGATGGCAGAGCACCGTGTGTGTGGAGCACCTCTTGCCGCAGAAAGATACCAAGCCTATGCTCTTGCAGTTGTTTCAGGACAACTGGAGCGAATGCGCGCGCTGTGCACGGAATGTTTTGCACCACATCATGAAGGGGTGCTACACGAAAAGCCAATGCACTCAAACCGAAGCCGCTTCTGAGGAGGAGTAGAGCTTTAGGGTTTGGGGGTTTGGGTCTAAGGGGTTGAGGGATCATGGTTTCGGTCTTTACGGGTTGTGGGTTTGGGGTTGGGTCTAGGGGAGTTAGGACTTCATAGGGTTTTTGAAGTTTAGGATTAAGTTTTGTTGTCTGGCAGGGTGGAGAAGGTGTTGTCTAGCAGGGGGGGGACTACGGCTTGATGGGCTTCAGGTTACGAGCTCTGACTTTATAGGGTTGGTTGTGCATATAGCATACAGGGTTTCGGGGTGGAAGGGGCGACTGGACTTAGTGCAAGACTACTGGCCAGGCCTTCGAGGTTTATTTGGGTTCTGAAAAGCTGCATTTGCTCTCCCATGTAGCTGGCAGTCTCTCCATAGTGCGAATCCAGAGTCGAAGCTGAAGCTTATCGTCATCATTATTCTCATTACTATTATTATTGTTGCTACCAGTGTTATAAGAAGAAGTATTGCTATCGTTACTATCATGGCTACCACTAGCATTAGTCCATCTGCATCAGTACTAGTAGTATGAGCATTATTGTTATAACTGTTAGTAGTATTACAATGTTCATTATTGTCCGTGTCATGTTTATTATTGTCGGTAGCCTCTTCAAGGTGGAGCACGCCGCCTCGGGCGGCTCCTCCTGCGTCTTCGCCTACGGTGCCACCGGCTCCGGCAAGACGTATCTGGGCGCTGTTTCAGTTTAGAGGTTTAGGGGTTTAGGGCTCTATGGGGTTTAGGGTTCTAGGGTTTGGGGTTCTAGGGTTTAGGGTTCTAGGGTTTAGTGTTCTAGGGTTTAGTCTAGAGGTCTGGGGGCTCTTTCATTTTAAGGCTTGCATATGATAAGGTGTTTGGTACGATTCCTTCTACAGGTCAGGGTTTTCTGCGCTAGAAGCAATACATGGGCCTGAATATCAACCGAATCCGTGTACTAAGTATCAAGGCCGCCTTAGTATTCTGATGAAATCCGGTTCTGCAGTGCGCGATTACGAGTGATGCCATGAAAGGCATTGATTGCCCAAGTTGCGAAGAGCTATTGAGTATGACCTGAACGTCCCTGCACTTTGTACATTATGGTAGGTTGACTGACAGGTCCGAACTGCAAATTGTATAGCATAACGACGGCTAATGTTGCCATGATCCAGCAGAAGCTACCACGTCTTGTGTGAAAAATAGCAGGCGATCCAATTCGAAGCCATGTCCCTCTGAACTTCCTTCCCGCCCGTTGAAGATCACAGGTGAACCCTCTGGGTTGTGAAGTTTTCTCAGGTTATGAGCGCCCAATCCACGCGAAGTGGTGCGGGTGGAAGCGGAGGCTTGGCAGGCGCTACGCCGACCTATGGTGGTGTGGATCTGGGTGGAGCCCACGGTCCGATGCCAGATGGTGACGGAGCGACAAGGAATCGAACCATGGCGGAAGGCCGTGGTCTACTGAATGGTGTGGTACCTGGAGGCCCGTTTGAAGGTCACCAGAGGCCCCACGATCCGAGTGGACATGTGCCGACGGGTTCGCAGCAGTATGTGGAGGTGGCGCCGGAGCCTTCGCCATCGACGAGACCCCCAGCTATCGCTGGACCTGGTTCAACTGCGATGAGCGCTGGAGGACTGGGGGAGTCTATGGCTGCAGGGCAGCCAGAAGCGGCGATCACCGGACCTGGCGCAAACACGGAAACCGGAACGGGCGCGACGGCACGGAGGTTTCAGGGTGAAACGTTGGGGTTAAGGAGTAGGCCAAGTCAGCAACAGGCAGCAGCTCCGACACACCACGACATCAGCACTCCTCGACAGACAACGTCGCAGCCCCAGCCGCAGCAAGTGCCAGATCGACCGCTATTACCTCCCCAGCCGCAGCAGCAGCAGGTGCCAGATCGGCCTCTACTACCTCTTCAACCGCAGCCGCAACAAGTACCAGATCGCCCAACACCGCCTCAGCAGCCACCTAATGCTTTGCACGATCAGCCGTCCGGGGTTGAGAACCGCGGAGGCAGCTTCCAGGAGCAGGTGGCACCAGCTGTTTCTCAGTTGGCGGAGCAAAGGAATGCTTTGGTCTCGGCGCTGCAGGCGAGAGCGGCACGTATGGTCCAGGACGGCCCTGGCGAAAGTCCGGGAGGCATTTCAGTGGAGTCGGGTGAGATGGTGGACCATGAGGGAGGCCAGATGGTTTGGTTCACACGACTTCGGGGGTTTGTTCAGCGTGGTTTGGAAAGGTTGAGACCGGTGCCGGCACCTTCTCCGAACTCGTGGTACTCACAGTCCCCGGCTTGGTCCATAGCTACTCCGAGTTTTCAGGTTCCTGATTCGACAAGGAACCAGCCTCTTTATGAACAACAACCTCGTTTGCTTCAAGGACCATACGAACCACAACCTCGGCTTCCCCAAGAACCACATGAACCACGACCCCGTCTTCTTCCAGGACCACAGGAACTACAACCTCGGCCCCAGCCAGGACCTTCGAAGGAACACCAAGGCGATCAGTCGTCGACGGGATCGATTCAACCTGAGGTTGTGCAAGAAGAGGTGCGAAGGGCGGTGCAACAAGCTATGCAGCAAAGAGATCATCGTGTCAATGATCTGCAGGCGGAGAATGCGGAGCTTCGACAGCTCCTGGTGTCGATGATGGAAGTGAACACCGATGCAAGGGGAGTTCATGGGGGCACAGGACCTATGCCAGGCGAAGGGTCGGGGCTTCAACCAAGAAGCAAGGAAACCGATCCAGGCACGGGCTTCGGACCTCCTGAACGAGGTGAACCTCATCGGTTGTCGGACGCAGGTGCCGAACTTCCACGGGGTCCTCCAGGTCTACCTCTACCAGCTCGAGAGCCCAGGGGTGATCTAGGTGGACGGCGAGGAGAGCAAGATCGGTGGATCAATGAGCCAGCTGGAAGGCGTCTGAGTGGTGGTGGCCAGAGTGATGCCACAGGAAAGCCCCAGGGCCCCCAGGAACCAGGCGCCAGTCTCGGCGCTCGGGCTGATGGTCACCGGCAAGATGATGGAAGGGTCCAGCCGGCCCCAATGGACCTTCTAGCGGAAGGAATCCAGCAGCTTCAACAGCTGCATCTACGACGAGACGGACATGATCCGGAGCTTCTGAAGGGAAGTGTAGAGCTCCCCAAGCTCCCAGAGCCCTACCAGGACCAAAGCGCCATTGCGTTCCTTGAGTGGATCTACGAGGCGGGACAGGTCGTCGGCTCGATCACAGACCGGGCTGCGGGTTGGTGGAGCGTGAACGTGGAGTTAGCGATGGAGGCTTACCACCGCTTCCAGGCTGAGGTCCCTCTCAAGAAGCTCCAAGTGCAAGCCTCGGAAAGTTCTGAGGTGGATCCGGAAAGGTGGGCGAGATTGGAGCGGAGGGTGATGACTTTGTTACTGTCGGCCATGACTCCAACGATCAAGGCGGAGATCACGATGCTACGGATCAACCGTGTCAAGGATTGCCTCTTCAAGTTGTACACCATCTTCGCCCCAGGAGGAGCGAGTGAAAGGGCAAGTTTGATCCGGCAGCTCGAGCATATCAAGCCCGAGGGGAACGTCGTGGACTTGATCACCTCCCTTCGGAAATGGAAGAAGCTGACGGGACGGGCAGCCGAGATGGGTGTTTCTTTACCCGACGGCTCGGTTCTCCTGATGGCTTTGGAGGGTGCGATCAAGAATGTGGCTGAAGGCAACAAGGATGTGGCATTCAAGTTGAATATGGCGAAGCAGGAGCTACGATTGCCCTACCAGCCTTCCTTGACTGCGGTTCTGACTTATGCGGACCATATCCTTGCGGAGCTTCAGCAGGTGATCCCCTTCAATGCCAAGGAACAGGGCGCCAAGTTGAAGGGCATGACCTCAGACCCTGTGTCTCCAACGTCATCGGCGTCCTCACCTACAGGAAAGGGCCAAGGGCAAAGGGCTCCTTGCAAGTTTTGGCTATCGCCAGAGGGATGCCGACGGGGAGCGGCCTGTAAGTTCAGCCATGTGTTTGCCACCAAGGAGGACAAGAAGGCAAGGTGCTGGACTTGTGGTTCTACAGCACACCGGCAAGCTGAGTGCCCTACCAAGCAAGGGGGCAAGCGGTCGCAGAAGGGCGAGAACGGGAAGAACAAGCCAGGATTTCCTGCTTCGAGTCCCCAAGTGGCCACTCTGACGGCGCCCTTGCCTTCCACAGCGACTGCGGTGACACCGGCGACTACCGCGACCTCAACCTTGGAGCACCCGACGGCCCCACCAACGGAGAGATCACCTTTGACCACAACTACGACTGCGGTGGATCCAATGGCTACTTCGAGTGGCTCCTCTTCTGCGGCATCGACGGTTCTGTTTTCTGAACAGGCTGCGGGGGAGGTTCGAGAACTAGCTGAGCAGTTCCTGTCGAAGATCAAGAGACTGGCTCCGATGCAGGCGCAGACGGACGGAGCTGTGATGAACTTGGAGCTCCTTCTTCGTTCTCAAGGGCTTGGCGAGAGTCACGGTATGGCCCTACTGGATAGTGGTGCTTCGCATGCTTATCGGGCCCCCCATTCAAAGGAAGAGGCATCCACGGCTCGCAAGGTCAGAGTGCAGCTGGCAGATGGCAAGACGATCTACCTCCGCCAGAACAAAGGAGGCACCCTTCTTGCGGAGGAGGAGCAAGGAGGAGGGACTATCCTGCCACTCGGAAGCCTCGTCAGCTCCCTTGGCTGTGAGCTCAAGTGGAGTAGAAAAAAGGGGCTCCAGGTGCGACACCCAGTCCACGGGATTCTGCCCACGAAGCTCGTGGGGGATACGCCTGTGCTACGTGAAGCTGAAGCACTTCAACTCATTGCGGATTTAGAACAAGTGGAACTGGGAAAGCTTGAGAAGCAAACGGAAGAGGGAGTGCTGAAGATGATCGCGTCGGAAGAGGAGACGGTCACCACGTGGATAGATTACGCTGAAGCATTTGTAGAGACCGGTGAACGGGCAAGCTTGAGGCGGATGTTGTTGGACCCCGAAGCTCCTCTACAAGC
Organism: Symbiodinium sp. CCMP2592; assembly: GCA_905221615.1. Lineage (NCBI taxonomy): Eukaryota > Dinophyceae > Suessiales > Symbiodiniaceae > Symbiodinium > Symbiodinium sp. CCMP2592. The sequence continues at coordinate 206,504 of CAJNDT010005558.1, forward strand.
TCCCTTGGAAGAAGACATTGCAGCTCTTCTTGGCGTGGACGACAAGCTCCTCCTCTCTGACGAGGCAGGTGCCCATTACTTGAAGGCACTTCCCTGGAACAGGACTATGAGAAAGAGACTTCTCAGGACGAGGTGGATCGTCCACTTGTACAATGGAGACGAGCAGGGCGCCGAGTTTTCCCGCGCAGAGTCCGACGATGTCACTGTGGTTCGGATGGACATCCGGAACAACAAGGCCTTCGACCTCCGCACCTACACGCCGGCCGTGCGAGCCCTTATGTGGGCGGCGGCAAGGGGACAGATCGAAGGGATACTTGGAGGACCACCTCGTGGGTCAGAGTCGGGCTCAATGCTGTTCCGCAGGATGATGCTGCTTTGGTTAGTAGCACATACTGGTGCCACCAGGGAGTGCTTGTGCTCTCCCTTCTTCATGATGGAGGCACCAACTTGGCACCCGGTTTGGACCAGTTTCTCCTGGACCCGTTTCAAGGAGGAGTTTCGCTACCTCCGCTACCATGCCGTTGCCTCCAAGACCGGGGTGTACTTCATGGCGGGAACGCTTCCGATTTCGGATGGTTTGACTGTGGAGGAGAGTGAGATCCCACGGCTCAATTACCCCTCGCCGGAATCGAGCTGGCCTGTCGAGCTGAAGACCGGCTTAGCGGAGGCTATGGTACAGTGGAGAAATGGAAGCCGGCGACAACGAGAAGCTATGATGTGCAAGCTCGCCGGACCCAAGGAGATGAACCGGCGAGACTTGGCCTACTGGGAGAAGCACGTTGCCAATGGACATGTTCCTTATGATCGAAGGTGTCGGACTTGCGTCCGTGCCGCAGCAACTGGCCGTGCACACAGACGGTGCGTTGCTCCTTCGGCCTACACACTGGGCATTGACATCGCGGGTCCCTTCAGGACAAGAGGAGAGACAGCAGGAGAAAAGGGCCTTAGGTACCTCCTCATTGGTGCTTATTGCCATCCCCGCTTGGAATCGGCAAAGGACGCAGACCTACCGGAGGAAGAGGAGGAGGAACAGATTGAAGCCGAGATCGACCCCTTCGAAGAGGACCGGAGAGACGCGGAGCAACCCGATGAGGAGGAGGATGAAGAGCAGAAGGCGATGAACGAACGCTTCAAGGCCCTCTACAAGGATATTGGTGACGACATTGACTACCAGACCCTCCCCTTTGTTGTTCCAATGAAGACTCGCACGGCGAAGGAAGTGAGGTCACGGATCCAGCAGATCTACCTACAGCTACGACAACAAGGGCTTCCGTTGGTGCGCATCCACAGCGACCGTGGGTTGGAGCTAATGGCCCAGGAGACAAGGGAGTGGATGGCGAGTCGGGACATCTTGGCGACGACGGGGGAGAGTCAACAACCCCAACAGAATGGCCGAGCAGAGGCGATGGTTAGAGTTGTCAAGAACCGTGTGAAGCTTCTGTTGAGGGCGGCTTCCCTGCCTATGTCCTGTTGGCCACTTGCTGCAGAGTTCCACGCCAAGCGACAGCGAGATTTGGCTTTGGGTGATCGCTCCGATGCGGCGCTGCCGTTCGGGGCGCCAGTTCACGTGAAACACAAGAGGTTCGGGCAGGGTGGCCGGTACGACCTTGCTGAGCGATGGCGGTCAGGCACCTTCGTTGGATATTCAGGAGACGTCCGTGAAGGACGTGTGGTGCGGCACGACGATGGGAGCTACACGACGGCGGTGCACATCAAGCCGTACCTCATCGACTCCGACGACCTGGTGAACCATGGTCCCTTCGAAATGGAAGTTGAAGACCCGGTGCGCCGAGTCAGGGGCAAGACTTCGTTGGCCCAGCTCCTCTCAAATCCCACTACGGACGTTGACCGCAAGGCCAAGGAGCTTATGGAGGCGGAGCTCTATGGGATTGAGAACTTGGTGGAACTATGGGAGACTCTGAAGGTCCACGCGAAGAGTACTACACGATCGACACAGGGTGATGGACTTCAGTGGCTAGTGGGACAATACACCTACGGTGGCCAATGTGGCGTTACTTTGGATTCAGACAAGTTCCCAATAGCCACTGCATACATGGTCAAGGCCTTCCAAACCATCACAGGGACCAAGGACTTCACAGCCCTCCTTTTGACTGAAGATGTGGGAATGTAGATCCACCGCGACGTCCACAACTTTGTGGGAAGGAACAACATCCTACTACCTCTACTACCATGCGAGGATGGCGGTGGAGTGTGGGTGGAGTCGGAACCGGAGGACTACGATGTCACAGACGAATGGAGACAGCTTCCGAAGGGGGATTGGCGGAGGGGAAGAGTTCGAAAACTACAACCCGGGAGGCCAATTTCGTTCAACCCTCGGAAGTTCCACCAGACGGAGAAGTGGAAGGGGAAGAGGCTGGTCCTTACGGCCTACACCCCGCGGACATCGAAGATGAAGCAGCCCACCTACGACAAGTTGGTAGAATACGGGTTTCAACCACCACCTCTACCTCTACGAGTACCTGATCAACTACAACGGGTGGTGCTCAACATGATGAATGTCACCGGGAACTCCCCCGCTCCGGAAGCGATGATGTTCCAGATGAATGGGAGCCCGGAGGAGCGCAGTGAGAAGGCCCAAGAGCTCAGCCAGGAACTGCAACAACTTCAAGAAGATGTACTAGGGCGACTACGTGAACGCCGGGAATGGTTGCAGGACTTCTTGGCTGAGGAGGAGATTCTAGCGGAGGAGTTCAATACAGTTGGCGAGGTGATCCGCGAGGAGATCAAGGGGATCAATGAGGTGGTAAGGGACCTTATCAAGGATGTCGATGACCAAGTGAAGGACGTGGAATCCCGGTGCCACAACCTCTACCTCAAGGTGGCCAACGTTATGGATGACAAGGAGATTGGGGATATCGAGGAGTACCTTGTCAACCTCAAGAAGGACCTGGACGTGACGCTGGACGTCCCGTTGGAGCAGGTGAAGGCGAACCTCAGTGATTGGATTGAGCCAATGGACAAGGAACTCGCCAATCTGGGCTCCAAGACGAACGCCATCGAGCCTCGAACCCTTACAGAAGCGAGGAGGATGGTGAATGACGGGTCCCTGATTCTCATTCCGGGCAAAGTCGTGTTTACCGTCAAGCCTCCGGCTCCGGAGACCAAAGCTGAGAAGAAGTCCGCCGGTGCAAGGTGGAAACGCAAAGCCAGGATTGTGATCTGTGGCAACCTCGCCAATCAATCCTTGAGTGCCAATGAGCTGTACGCAGCTGGGGCCTCTGTTGAGGCGCTCCGCTTGGCACTCGCGATTGCGTCCGCTCTTGGATGGATCGCTGCCGCTACTGATGTTTCAGCGGCATTCCTTCAGGCGGAGTGGCCAGCGAACAGGCCAACGTACGGTGTGATCCCGCCCAAGATCCTGGTGCAGGCGAACCTCGTCCCGGAGAACGTTGTGTTCGTCGTGAGACGGGCACTCTACGGCTTGAGAGAAAGCCCGGCACTGTGGGCAACGCACCGCACCAAAGTGCTGAAGGAAATCCTGGTGCAGTGCGCCGAGGGCTGCCTGTGGTTAAAGCCTTTGATCACCGATGGGGAACTGTGGCTGATCCTCTTCAAGCCGAATGGGGCGGACCGTCCCCAACTGAAGGGGCTCCTGGTGACCTACGTGGACGACCTCCTTTACTTGGCGAAGAAGGCGATTATCCTGTTGTTGCATGGCAAGATTGCCTCTATCTGGCCCTGCTCAGAGTTGGAGTTTTCGGACAAGGGACTCAGATATCTGGGAATGGAGCTCGACCAGGACGGCGATAACTTCACTTTGGGCCAGGAAGCATACGTCACCAATCTGGTGAGGCTTCATGGCTTGGACCCACAAGCTACTGCAGGGTTGCCATGCCCGAAGGAGTGGATTCAGGATGATGAGGCTGAGGGCGAAGTGGAGAACTTCAGTGCGGAGGAACTGACAAGGGCCCAGAAGGTCACCGGAGAATGCCTTTGGCTAGCCTACCGTACGAGGCCAGACATCCTATTTGTTACGAACTACATGGCTGCGATGACTGCCAAGAGGCCGGTGAAGGTCTATCAAGTGGGTCTGAAGGTGATTGCCTACCTCAATGCGACTGCGACGCTCAAGTTGAAGGTTGAAGCAGCAGCAGAGCCAACGCAGTCCACAACAGCAGAGCCCACGCAGTTCACAGCAGAGCCCACGCAGTTCACAGCAGAGCCCACGCAGTTCACAGCAGAGCCCACGCAGTTCACAGCAGAGCAACACGAGGCAGGTTTCAGGGTGGAACTGTCGGGTTTTAGTGATGCGTCGTTTGCTCCGTATGGGGGCAAGAGCTTTGGCTGCAGTATGGTTATGGTAGGTCGGACTCCTGTTTCATGGAAGGCTGGCAGGCAGAGCATGGTTGCCATGTCAGTTTGTGAAGCAGAGCTGATGGAAGGATCTACGTGTGCCTTGCTGGTTGAATCCACTCAAGCGATGTTGAAGGAGATTTTACCGTGTGTGGAAACTCCGAGTCTGTTTATCGACAACATGGCGGCTCACAACATCCTGAATGGTTCTTCTGGAAGCTGGAGGACCAGACACCTACGTATTAGGCACTCTTACGTGCTAGACCAGGTGACGAACGGAAGCCTACGAGTGGTCCACCTCCCGGGAGAGGACCAGCCTGCGGACCTACCCACCAAGTTGCATAGCCGAGCACGACTCATGCACTTGTTGAGTGTGTGGAATATGGTTGGTCTGCCGGAGCTGAATGGGACGAAGGCAGTGAAGTTCATGAAGTTGGGATGCCTGTTCCTGCTTATGTTGGCGGTGCAATCGTTGGCTGTGTCAGCCCAGAAGGAACCTTTGCAGATGACTGGGTCGGGAGAGTTGCTGATGATGCTGCTCCTGACGTGTATTTCTGCTGTGGCTGTCTGGGAAGCGACGAAGTTGCTCTACCGTTACGCGGTGCATCAGGTGTTCGGCACCAAGCGATCAAGAAGGATCAACAAGTTGAGGGAACTGGCAAAGGCAGCGGCGGAGGCAGAGATTGAGAAGTGGGTGGAGCAGGACGAGCCCCCATCCAGTGAGAGCGTGACACGCTCCTTGCGGCAAGTTCTTCGAGAAGAACGTGAGAGCCAGGCGCACACGCCCAGGCCCTCACCTAGGCCTCTGGCCCCTATGAACATCGAAGACACTCGTGAGAGTGTTTTTGGAGGCCAGCGACCAAGGACTCCACCTTTGCCCCGACCGACGACGCCACCGCCTTCAAGACGCATGTCTACGCCGACGACCCCGGACTCCGTGGATGGTGCAGGGCAATTTGAGCGTGATCGGGTTTGTCGAGATGTTCTAGGCCTACTTACAGTGAAGAACCTCAAGTCGGGCCTTGAGAACGAAGGCTTACCTGTCTCAGGTCTCAAGGAAGACCTGATACGACGACTAGCCATGACCATGGGCGATGAAACACCTTCTTCGATGAGACCAACAACACGACAGTTGAAGTACATTTTGTACGTATGGCGACACCGTAGTCTTTCAGGCCGGACCGAGCTCTCATGGGCTACACTTTCATCAAAGACGGCAACCTCGGAATGGTTAGCTCGATGGAAGGACGCTTGAGCACGCACCGCAGAGTGTATGGTGGTCTATGCCGCAGGCAAAGACCAAGGAGGAGTGATGAAATCCGGTTCTGCAGTGCGCGATTACGAGTGATGCCATGAAAGGCATTGATTGCCCAAGTTGCGAAGAGCTATTGAGTATGACCTGAACGTCCCTGCACTTTGTACATTATGGTAGGTTGACTGACAGGTCCGAACTGCAAATTGTATAGCATAACGACGGCTAATGTTGCCATGATCCAGCAGAAGCTACCACGTCTTGTGTGAAAAATAGCAGGCGATCCAATTCGAAGCCATGTCCCTCTGAACTTCCTTCCCGCCCGTTGAAGATCACAGGTGAACCCTCTGGGTTGTGAAGTTTTCTCATATTCCTAACAGGACTCTGGAAGGAAATGGTTCTACAAGAGTTCTGCAGGGCTGGGTAGCGTAAGCCCTAAACCCCAGACACGATCCTAAAGCCGAGGCACAGCATTCTGGGAGAGGGCGACGAGACGCGCCGGAGCGCCCAGCACCGTCCGGAAGCTGACATGTAAACTACACTGAACTTGGAACCCTAGCAAAAACTATAAATTTAGCTGTTTCTTAGGGATTACAATAACCAAAATGAAAAATATTTTTAAGTATCCCTAAGTAAAACAGAAAATTTCGCACTATACTAGCCGGAGTCTGGCCAATTACTACGTAAGGGCTTCGGCTTCGGTTTGCTTGGTGGTGGAATGTCGGTGTACTGTGTGGATCTCGAGCCCCCAGGCCTCGAACTCTTGTGTCGGCAGGTCCTATAAGCTTTGAGGGAACTTATAGGACGATTTGAAGCGCAATTTAGGAAGTTTAGGTTTTGGGTCGAAGTCGGTGGCTGTGCTTAACGGACCATGGGACGTAGCAACTAGGTCATAAAGAAGCGAACTATACTAATTAGGATTACCCTCAACCCCTTGACCCTGAAAAGGCTCCAGAACGATTCTTGCTACCTCAAAACAACCTCCCGAACACCTTCGTAGTTTCCGGATTCGTCTGCTTGAAGCTGATGGTGCTGAACTCGGAAAATTCTGATTCCGATGCCCGCAAACTTGGAACCCCAAACGAAGCACTATATAGATCCTATAGCCGACCCTAAACCCTGAACCCTGCCCTACACTCTGAACTTCCGCCTCTCTGCCCTCGCCTTAAACCCTAAACCTGCCCTACACTCTGAACTTCCACCCCCTCACCCTCAACCCAAAACCCTTAACCCAAATCCTAAACCCTCGAAGCCCTAAACCCTAATCCGCTTCAACATTTCTAGCCGTACCTTTGGTTAGTAGGGAATGGAGGAATGGGGTACACTAATGTTGCTACCATTCTTGCATTCCCTACTAACCAAAGGTAAGATACAGGATCATTAAGGCCCCTATACTATAATACCCTTTTTATAGATCCCTTATACTAACCCTTGTAGACCCCTTTATTAGGCCCCGAACCAAAGCTAAGCAGCCGAGGTCCCGGCCTGGCTCACCATGCCATCCGTCGCCTCATCGAGGGGCAGAGCTGTGGCGAAGTTCGCATCTCGATGCTCGAGGCGGGTTCCCCTTTACAGGATTCCTCGAAAGGGGGGGGGATCCTTGTAAGGGTTCCTTGTAAAGGGCTTCTTTAAAGGGCTCCCTTAAAAGTTCCTGTAAGGCCGGGGGCTGGGAGGAGGGTACCGATCACATATCGGTAGCTCTCTACATATGGCTTCCCTTTAGCGTCCTTTCTTATCAGGGTGCCGTACTAGATTGGGGACTTAAAGCGGACCCTAATTTAGGGAACTGCCCATGTCGAAAAGCCCGATATTCTCATTATGCAGGACCCTGCAATACTCGTTTGCTCCTCTGAAGCCGGACACTTTGATAAAGCAACCCCCCCTAAGCTGCGTGCCTTCGACACTCCTGACCGGTAAGTAAGCCCGAGGTTGACTTCGTTTCTTGCTCGTGTCGTTTGTGACCTTAACTGGAAAGAGCTCTTCGCCAAAGGCCTATAATGCATGAAGCCTAAACCGTAAATCGTAATCTGAACGCCTAAACCCTACACCGTGAAGGTCTACTGCGAGCAGATCCGAGATCTACTTGGCGCCTCCGAGGTAAGCTCCCATGGGTTTGTGGACGTGACTTCAGTGGTCTTGGGAGCAGTTGCGAGTTCAGGGTATGAGGTTTAGGGTTAGGGAATTGTTTAATTGTAGTAAACCTCGAAGGGGTTATTGAAAACATTCTTGCTTGCCATTCATTAGCGTGGTTCGAAGCACGCTTGAGGTGAAGATGGGGGGATTGGATTTCGGGTCTGGGGTTTGCATATGGTCTCGGCATCGGGCTCGTAACTCGTCGTTTCCTTGCTTTGGGTGAAGCTTTCCTTCATCGGGATCGACACAAATGCAGTTCGTGCTTACCTTCTAAGGTGACCTGCATAGAAAACAAAACCTCTATAACTCCAGGGTATGGGTTTATGTTGGCCTGCAGGTAGGTTTTCAGTTGGAGATTAGGGCACAGCTTTAGGATGCTTTGGGGGCAGCCCTGGCGGGTTTTAGGGTATAGCTTCACGCGTTTAGGGTTTAGGATGTAGATTGAGGGCTCAGAGCTCAGGGAAGTATGAAACAGTAGTGGTGTGAGTATAGAAATTGTAATTTCAGATATCATGGGGTAGCCGGTATAGTCCATTGTTACAGTTCCAACATCTTGCTACAAAGAGCCCTCCACAACATTCACAGGTTTCATGTTGATTTCCAGCCCCCTTGCTGGCAACTCAATCCCCGAAAGCCTAAACCCCAAACCTCCTAACCCCGAAACCCTAAACCCTTAAACCCCTATTAAGCCCCTAACCCCGACCTTAAATTAAATCCGAAGCCCTAAACCCCTTGATCCCATCTCAACTGGCAGGGCGGGACGCAGCCGAAGCTTCTTTGCAGCCGCCGGGACGGCGAAGGACGGATGCTCTTGGACTGCGTGGAGGCTGGTGGGTACTACAAAATGGGAGTTCATTCTCTCAGGGGTTGCTTGAATCTTTGAAGAAGTGACAGACGTTGCGGCCCACGGAGCCTGCAATTTTTGAGTTCCTGCATTTCATGGGTTGCCTGCTTCGGTTCATAGGGTCCAAAGCTGTATTTGGGGTTTGATGGTTTTGGGTTTTGGGGAGGATCTTCCGCAAACTGATGTCCCCCCCGGAGACCAAGACCGACACCATTTGGGAGTTTCCGAATTTAGGGGACCCTAATACAGTACCCTAAACTGTAGGATCCTTATCATAAGGGCCCCAAAGTAAGGTACCCCTCATTTTCGGAAACTCTCATATCGGTGGTTGTCTAAATTTATGGTCCCCTTTTGTGGGTCCTTAGAGTACGGCACCCATTATTTAGGGTACCCCAGAATATTGACAACTACCCATATGCCCTAACCAGGTGTATATTCAGGATCCTATATTATACTCCCACTAAACCCTAACCCTTAAACCTTGAACCCTAAACCATATAGACAGGGGCCTTACAGCCTCAACCCCGACACCTATAGGGTTCAGGATTTAGGGTTTAGGGCCTACGTTTAGGGTTTAGGATTTAGAGTTTAGGGTGTAAGGGCCTAAGTGTCGGGGTATAAGATTTAAGGTTTAGGGTATAAGCCCCCAGACGATGACAGACAGAGAGAGGCCGTGGCCAGCGCTTCGGATGTCGATGCCCTGCTGGCGCGTGGCTTCGCCAACCGAGCTACAGAGGGAACTCTTTGCCGGAGCCTCAGAAGTACTGGAATCCAAAGCTCACTTACCTTTGGTTAGTGGGGCCTAGTAGAAGTTGACAGCAGGAATCCAAAGCTCACTTACCTTTGGTTAGTAGGGAATGGAAGAATGGTAGTACTAGTAGTTATGATTGTACCCCCATTCCTCCATTCCCTACTAACCAAAGCTAAGTTCAGTTGTTCAACATGCCATATGTATTTTGAGTCGAAGGGGCTTATAGCAAAACACCAAAGCACCAGATCACAACAAACGGACGAAACCTGAGAATCGGACATGAGCCTTAAATGGCGGTCTGGGCTGTCGGGATTTAGGGTTTAGCGTTTATTTGGATGCTGGGGGTTGCTTTCGAATTGCGTGCGTTGTCTATGCTGCATCTTCCAGGGGTACATGCAGCCTCTGCGGTACCGCACAATCCTTGAAATTCATTGGGTCCTATTGTTTTGAGTTTACATGTTTGGGATCAACACCTACAATTGTTTACGGGTTGCGGGTTACCGGTAGAGTTTTCAAAGTTCGGAATGGCGAAGGGAGGTGCAACAGCAACCAGGCCTGGGAAAAGTCAAGCAAGGTCAACGAAGTACGAATCACAAGCAAACTGTAGTGGTCACCATTCTCAGGCCGCAAGAGCCGTGGAAGAACTAGCAAAGCGGCTTTCAGGCAATGACAGCTCGTCGCGATCCCATGTGGTGCTGACCGTGAAAGTACGAGCCCCAGGTTATGTGTATGGAGGTGTCGTGGTGGGCGAGTGATGGGGTTTGAGCTTAGGCTGCGGCTAGGGATTTTGCACGGGGGTAGAAGGCAGCTGGAAAGAAACTTTTGCTTCGCTGTCAGGCAGTCGAGACCGAGATGATTTGGGTTGAGCAGTAACGTGCAGGTCTGAAAGGCACCCCATTCGACCGTTTAAGGGCCGCAAGACAAAAGAAAACACGGAAGAGCAGATAGCCGTTTAGGTAAGCTTTGGGGATACTATACCCATAGTCTCCAATGTAGTTCCTTTTCTGGGTTACCTCATAGGATCCTAGATATATATAGTTTGTTAACCCAAGAAACGGAGCCACAATCGAGCGTTTACGCAGTCCCTGTATGCTCCCACATAATGGGATACACCAGCTTTATGGTGTTTGTTCCGGTGCTTTTGCTGTACACTGATATATGCCCTAACCAGTTATACGGGAGTTTCCGAAAATAGGGGACCCTAATATAGTACCGTAAATAGTGCCCTAAATAATAGGATCCTTTTTGTAGGGATCCTAAAACATGGTACCCCTAATTTTCGGAAACTCCCATATATTTAGGATCCTATATACTATTCCCTAAACCTTAAACCCTAAACCCTCAGCCCTAAACCCAAAACCTTAAACTTTAAACCCTAAACCCTAGACTCCAAACCCTATACCCAAAACCCTATAACCTAAACCCTAAGCCAGGCCGTCGAACCCGGCCGTGGACGTCTCGTTTTGGTGGATTTGGCCGGCTCCGAAAACGTGCAGCGCTCCGGCGCGGACGAGGAACGGGATGAGGGCTGTAGGGTTTAGCTTACCTCTGGTTAGTAGGGAATGGAGGGGGCCTTCTAAAGGGGACTATAAGGGTTACTATAAGGGATCTATAAGGGTACTTTAATATAGGGGCCTTAAGAATCCTATAACTTACCTTTGGTTAGTAGGGAATGCAGGAATGGTGTACAATTAGAACTGCTATTACTACCATTCTTCCATTCCCTACTAACCAAAGGTGAGTTAGTAGAGCTTTGGGGTTTCGAGAGTCTAGAGATGTAGGGTTTGGGGGTGTGCTTGGGGGTTTAGTTTAGGGTCTAGGGGATTTTTGTTGATGGAGTTTAGAGTTTAGGGTCTAGGGTCTTCTGGGTTTACGGGTTTTCAGGTGTTTAGGGTTCAGGGGATTTATTGAGGCTTCTCCACGCGAGAACGTGTCATAACTTTGTGGTCTAGGTCAACGGAAGCGCCCTTCCCCCTGTTGCAGGATGCCAAGCTCCTGGCAGAGGCCAAGGCCATCAACCGCAGCTTAAGCGCGTGGATCCCTGGTCGGGGATGGGGCCCTGGGGGGTTCAGTAGAGAAAGGGTTCGGGACATACCGAAAATAGGGGGCTCCAATATAGTACCCTACATAGTAGGACCCTTATCATAAGGACCCCCAAACAAGGTACCCCCATTTTCGGAAACTCCCATATCAACTGCCACCAATCTCCTCAAACATGGCCAGAAGCCGAAACCTTAGGCTTCGAACACTGAACAGATGGCCCTCGATTGCACCCACGCTACGCTTGAAATCTTTCAATACGCGACTTTCAGAGAAGGAGGATGCCCCAAAGCAGACCTGAAGCACTACGATCTTCAAATTGGAGGACTTCACACCCAAAAAAGACACTGACAACAAGGGCACACACACACACGCACGTCACAGAAAATGCAGGCCTCGCATGTTCGAAATCAAGCAAAGCAGCACCTGCTCGATGCCGCAGCCCAGGCCCTAGCAGATGTTGTCGAGGCCACAGCGAAGCAGCAGCGCTGCGGCCATGCTTATGCCGATCCAGATAGGGTCTGCAGAGGTTTGCTGGAGTTCTACATTTACCCATGGGCCCATGTTCAGGTCCATAAAGTAGATCCCTCATCAAGACACTCTCCGCTCTGTCTGGGTTGTAACGGAAAGGGGTTTCATGAATTAATCAGGCTCTACAAAAGGGTTTGTCCAGAGTTGCGAGATGAGGTTTCGGTAGGGTTCAGGGATTTTACGGGAGCTGGGACGCTCGTCGAGATGCAACTCCTCAACTAAGATACGTGTTGCTGCAGACTTCGACTTAGACCTATGTTTAGCTACCGGTGAACTCGCCAAAATTGACAAACACTAAATATGCAGATGCAATAACTACCTTCTCTGCTCTTCGCAGCTTCTACAAGGAGCATCTGCTCTGGGATGTGTGTGAGCTTCACATTAAGGGACCGTCACGATATTCGGAAAGCCTCAGACAAGGAAGTTTAGCATAAGGAACCCAATTTTCTGAAACCCACGATTTGGAGCCCCACGCGGCTTAGTAGAGGCTTGAAGTCCTACCAAAATAGTTCCCCCAAAGTCTCCTATCTACTGTTAAAAGAAACGTGCCTCTTCAGATCTGGGTCGTATGATCAAAACATATCAAGACCCGGTTTTAGCAAGACCACTGTTTTACCGTGAAGAACCAGCCGACCCCAAACCCCAATATAAAGCATGCATAACCGAACGAGACCTTCGGTTCATGTGGAAGTCTGTTAGAGAAAGACTTGTTCTTATTCCCCGCCAGGAACTTCATCCCATACCGCAACTCGCGCCTGACCATGTTGCCTGGGTCCCGTCAGGGTCCTTTGGAGCCTGGAGTTAGTCTGAGGTCTTGTCCAGGGTCGGGTTTCGGGGCTTCGGGTTTAGCATAGGGGCTTAGGGTTTAGTCTGGAATTGGGATTTTGGCTACGGCTAGGGGGTTTGGGGATTTGCATGGTGTTTGAGTTGGGTTTCCCGGATTGGGGTCTCGGTCCTGAAACGCTACATCTAAGTCAATCGCAGTGCTTCTGGATCGAGCTATGACACATGTGAAAAGCCCTAAACTGAGCCCTAGCAACCCGGAAACTGTAAACCTTTTTCAGTTTGCTAGTTAACTAGTTAAGCTGAGCCTCAGAATCTTAAGCTCTAGATCATAATTCCTGTGCTTTCAGGCCTACAAAACCTGAACTTTCCCAGGCTCGAGGAGGCCCTGTGCATGTCCCGCGTCCTTCTCCTCGTCCACATCAGCCCCTTCGCCCGCGATGCGACAGACACGGTCATGCTCCCAGCTTCTCCTTGCACTTTGTTTTCCGCTCCGGAAGGGGTTCTTGCAAGGGCTTTTTTTTGTCTGAGAAGCTCTTTACGCGGTCTATCATGAGGGTTTCGCAGGGCTTTAGGGCTGGACGCAAGGCTTCTTTAGATTTGTTGGTGGTGTTGAAAAGCAGGTGTGTACGCGTTCTATAATATGAGTTCGGAAGCATCCATGGGTATCGTGGGCTTCCACAGTGCGGCTGGATGCAGGTTTACCCAAAGGCCCCAAAGTAGTTCATTTTTGGGGTTCATATATAGAATCCTATAAGGTAATCCCAAAAAGGAACTACTTTGGGGCCTCTGGGTAGTTGATTCATCTCCGACTGTCCGGAGCTTCAAACCCGAAACTCCTAACCCTAATGCCTCACCTACAACTGAAACTTTGCCTAGACGGTGGAGGGAGACAACCTCAAATCATGACCTTAGCCGAAGCCCCACTCGCTTCGAACCGTACGATCCGGAGGCAAATTCCTGGAAATCTGGAACCAGTTCGCCATGTTTCCCTGGGCCCGAGACCCTAAACCGAAAAGCCTTGTATACACAGACAGGAAAGGTGCTTGAGGATGACGCCTTCGCAACGAAGCCCTGAACCCTAAACCCTCACCCCTAAACCCTAAACTCTAAACCCTACACTCTAAACCCCAAATCCTAAGTCCTAAGCCCTAAACCCTAAACCCCAAACCCTAAACCCTATAAACCCTAAACATACACTCTGGACCTGCGAGGCGCACTCATTGAACTTTGCCAGCCGCGTTCGGGCGGTGGATTTCGGTGCGCAGCGCCTTCGACAGGTTGCGGGGGAGTTCCGGGTTCCGAGACATGGGCTTTTGAGAGGTCTAGGGTTTAGGGCCTGGGGTTTAGGGCCTAGGGTTTAGGTTCTAGGGTTTAGGGTTTAGGCTGTTTAGGGTTTAGGGCCTGGGGTTTAGGGCCTAGGGTTTGGGTTTTAGGGTTTAGGGTTTAGGCTGTTTAGGGTTTAGGCTTAGCTCAGGGGTAGTTCAGTTCGAGGATGCTATCAGGTTTCCAGAAAGGTTCAATACGGTTTAGGGGTCTTCACGGTTCCTGATAAGAAATCCTTTATGGAAACTCTATCTTGCCCAATGAACCAAGAGTTTCTGAAACTTCCATGACTTACGTTTCTCGAGGCTTGCAGTATCGGGTTTTCTGGGGGATGGGGGGTGAAGCTTAAAGCAGGGCTCATTTTCCGTGGTGCCGAGTTTGCGATCAGGTTTGAGTTGAGCCGAGAAGGGCTTTGTGTTCATGCGTGTTGATCACAGTTTATGCAAAGACATGAACCTTTGTCATGGTTCAGGGTTTGGAGCATTGGTCCCCAAATGGTCTTAAAACTGTATCCGTCACGAGCCTTGCATTTCCTCGCCCTGTTTTGTACGCTGCTATTGCGCTGTAGCAAACTCGACCACATTATGAAAACTCCTTCGTTGATCTTCCACTTCTGTCTTTGTGGCCAGTTCTCCGAACCAAAACTTCCTTGTGGAATCATCGTCCAAACCACTGTCCCATTTCAAATCTTGCGATTTTTGGCTTCGGGTAAAGTGAAGGCTGCCCGAGTTTAGTCAAATAGTTCTGTTGCTGCTTTGTGGTTTATGTACAGGCTTTCTGGCCCTAAACCCTAAGCCTTGAACCCTAGTATACATGATTTTGTGGACGAAGATAAATAGATGGATAGGTAGATAGATGGGTAGTTCTCTAAATACTGTAGGGTCCCTGTGTAGTTCCCCAGTATAGTACAGCACCCTTGTAAGAAGGATCCTGCAGGGGACCCTAATTTGGAGAGCTTCCCAGATACATAGATAGATAGCCTTTCCTAGATATCGATTTGGGCTGATTGGTAGCTTCCCTTATTCTTGACAAATGCCCTAGTTTTCTCATAATAACTTGGGGACTGTGGACATGGACGCCTAGTCTCTGCCTGTCATGCAGGACCAGGAGGATCGAGCACGCGCAGCCCAGAATCGCAGTCAACAGGAGGCCAGGACTGGAGAAGGGCGGGGTAGGGTTTGGGGGTTGAGGGCTTTAGGGGTTGAGGAGTTCCGGGTTTCTGGTTGAAGTGTGTATGTTTGTGTCTGTCTGTGTCTTTTTGGGAGGAGAGGGAGGGAAGGAGGGGTTGGTTAGGGCAGGCTAGGCGGCTAGCTAGGCAGCTTCCGGTTTGCCGTATTGCAGCTGGGCACCGACAGAATCGTTAAACACACGCATCCGGATTCCGAAGCCTCAAATCCACAACCCGTGCTGCAGAAACCGTGTACCCCGAAACCGTATTCTACCAGGGCCAGTTAGCCCTTGACAGTTGGTATTTGGGGTTTTCTAAAAGGTCGCTGTGGGGGGGTCAAATAGGCAAATGAACCGTAGACTTCCACACCCTGTTTCCCATCAGTACACACTCAAGCACAGGGAAGCCCCTAAACTCTCGCAGCCTCAAGCCCTAAATCTCTAAACCCTAAACCCTAAACCTCAAGCCGGCTTTCTGGAGGCACGGCTGCTGCAGCAGCAGCTCGAATCTCAGCGGTGGTGGATTCACGACTTAGGTTGTGAACCAGATTAATTACATTGCATCGTACAGTCCTTAGCTTGCAACTTCAGTACACAGTACACGTACATAGTACACACATGCATGCATGCATGCATCCATCCGTCCATCCATACATATCATACAGGCATACATTGTACTTCAGAAGTATCACATACCAAATATGCAGCATAACAGACGCTAGTGTAGTGAGCTACACTATCATGTAATGGAGCGTAACATAATACAATACCGTATATAATATTGAAACATAAACATCATAACATGTAAACGATGATACGACAATGTGATAGAGCATGGTCAAACCAAGCACGGTACTATTATACTACTACAGTTTATCATTACAACGTATAGCAATACATTGTAGCAATGGTTTAGAACAGTATAGAATCGAGTTTAATAGAATGTAAGATAGCCTAGTACCACACATGTGTGTCTACCTATCTACACACACACACACACACACACACGCACATGGCCGCCAGGTGAGTGGGAAACTGGTGTTAGGGAAAAACTTTTGGGAGTGGGGTTTTAGGGCTTTGAAGCAGGGACTGAATTAGGTCTGTGTAGAGCTCCAGACTTTTTGAGTGCATGTTGTGCCGTAAAGCTGCGGTTGTATGCAGCACCTTCGGAATCTTACCTCGCAAAAGCCTCTTCGTATGCCGTAAAGCTACAGCCCAAAGTCCAGGAATATGTTTAGGGTTTAGGGTTTGGGGTTGTTTTGGGTGGTCTCATAATGTGGGAGTTTCCGACAATACGGGACCCTAAAATAATAACCTAAATAGTAGGATCCTTATTATAAGGACCCGGAAACTCCCAAACCCTAAACCCTTTGTAGAACCCTTCTAGATCCCTTTAAGGAACCCTTAAAGGATTTCTTTAAAGGAACCCCTATTTTTCGGAAACTCCCACCTAGAGGCCTGGAGCTGAAGCCCCGAAGCCGCCTACGGCTGAAGACTGAAGGCTCGATCAGACGAAGAGGGAGCTCACGGACTCGCAGAAAGCCGCCGCCACAGTGGGGTTTAGGGTCTAGGTTTTAGGGTTTAGGGTTCAGGGTAGAGGGTTTAGGCCTTAAACGTCGGGGTTCGGGGATCCAATCCTCGCTTTGGGGGTCTGCAGGGCCTATGCTCTGGGCTTGGTGCTTGGGGTTTTGGGGAGCTTTCCCTGAAATTTGCAGTATTCGCTGCCTTGTTTGTTATTTTCTTCTGGAGACCGACCACCTGCCCATCCTGATGAGAACTGTAGTATCATAATACACCTTCCCAAACATATGCTATTGCACAACTGTGTTCCGATTAGTCATGCCACCAAAGATTGACCTAAGCTGCAGTCAACATACACAAGCGAGCAAATCTAGCTATTGAGCGAGACCCGTCAACACACTACAAGAAAGCCCCTATAAGTTTGCACAACAAACTAAACTAATAGCTGAAGCCTACTCCAATGTTTCAGACCCCCAAATTGCGGCCCAAGCCCAAGCCCTGGGTCTAGCGCTCTCTGATGAAGCCCGCCACATGAAACCCTGGACAGACACCCTATCCTAAGAAATGCTCCACGTAACACTCTACGTTATACACTTAAGCCTTAAAGTATTTGTAGAGGAAGCCCACTGAGGCTTAGGTATATGCCACACTCGTACATGAAGCCTTAGTGTTAGTGTAGACCCCTGACTCGTAAACCCTTCTCAAGTAACCAGTTCTACAGTGTATGAGGATCCTACTGGGGGGGGGGGGGGGGGCAGGGGACTTAGTAAGTAGGTTGTAAGTGGGGTTATAATTGGGGGTATCTCCATTTAGGTACTTATAACTCTACTTATGACCTACATACTAAGTCCCCTGCCCCTCCAAGTAATATATTCGGGCCCTAGAGGAAGGGAGCCCAAGCACCGAGAACCCAAGCCGCAGTCACTATCCACCCTAAATGCTGTCCGAGGTGCAGTCTGAGCTCAAGCAGCAAGCCGCCGCCTCAGAAGATAACTAGGTCTTGACAACATCTTTATGGAGGGGTGTAGTCCTAGAGTTTGGAGTTGCAGTCAGTATTGCGGGCAACTTGGCATTTATGGGGTTTAGTGTTTGGGGTCGGCTTGGTGTAAAGTTAAAGAGTTTGAATTGGGGCACTTTCCGGAACGGCCCTCTTATGGTCGTTGTTCTAATAGCCCATAATTACTGGCAGTTAGATATGCAATTTCTTTTGGGGTTGCATGTTTTTTCGGATGGTGAGTGTCCCATGTTCGATTATGTTTCCGAAGGGTCCCTTGTTGTCCAAAAGCTCCCGTTTCTACCAGGGCCTTAAAGATTTAAAAGTCAGAGTGCCGAACGTTTGAGTTTTTTTTAGATTGGGTCCAAGGGCCTAGAATTTTGAATGGTACTACAAACCTCTGCAAGGAACCCTAAACCCCTCACGCCCCCTCAACCCTCTAAACCCCTCACTCCCTCGAACTCTCATCTAAGCGAGGTCTCACATCTCGGGGAGCAGTTGCGAGAGAGGCAGCGCGAGCTCATGCGCGAGCAGGCCTGTCGGAGGAGTTCCAGGATTTCTATGCTTGCTTCAAGCCTAGGGTTTCGATAGGGTTTAGGATCTTAGAAAGTCGAAGATTGTCTAGGGTTTAGGTTTTGGAGTTTGGGTATTAATTAGGAAGTGTAGGGTTAGGGGATTCAGGGTTTAGGGTACTTCAAGGCTCCACTTGGAGTTTATGGCTTCGTGGTTGGATTTCAGGGTTTAGGGTTTAGGGTTTAGGGTTTAGGGTAAGGAGCCCCTGTTGAGAGCAACTCTCCAAAAGAGCGTAACAAAGCCGCCTAATGCAGCTAAGCCCGCAGCTTAAGGCCTAGAGCCCTTACAGGAACCCTTTTTGTTGAAGGAAGGAGAGGCCCAATTCCCCTCAATTTTGACATGTACCCTTAGGCCATGTAATATCCAGCCCCTTATAACTTAAAGTCTATCTCTTAACACCCAGGCTCCTCCTCCTTAAGGAAGAGAAAGGAACCCTGAAAGGAAGGCTTTGCAGGGCCCCTAAGAACCCTCCTCCTCCTCCTCCTCCTCCTCCAGCCCCACCTCCAACCCTAAACCGTAAACCCTAAACCCTAAACCCATCAAGAATGCCAGGAGAGGCGCTCCCAGGCGGAGGACTGCGCGCGGGACCTGCGGTTGGCGGGTCGCAGCGAGGCCTTTACCAACGGCTCGCAAGGCCGGGGGGCTTTCCTTTTTTCAAAAAGGCAAAAAAATCAAACAACTCAAAAAACTGTTTTGATTTTTTTGGGTTTTTCAAAACAGTGGCTTTAAGAGGGTGGTTTTATTCAAGGGTTGAAAGAAGGCTTTCGTTTGACAGGGTTAAGGGGAGGGGGATTCTATGATTTGGGCGTTTAGGGTTTATTTAGGGCTACATTCAGGCTTGAAGAAGGTTCTACAAAGGTTTCTTAGAAAAGGCATTTAAAAGGGCTCTAGAAAGGTGTTTTCTGAACAGTGGTTGAAGAGGGTTTTACATGAAGGGTTTGAAGAAGGGCTTTCTTTTGAATGGGGTTAAGGCAAAAGGGGTTCGGGCTTAGGGTCAAAAAGGGCTTTCAGAGGGTTCTGGACTTAATATGCGTGGCGTTGCGAGGGTTCTCTGGAGGGCATAGAAATTGTTAAGGGCTCTATATGGCTTTATAAGGAAGGCCGGGAGTTCTCTTGAAGAGGGCCTATACCCAGGTAGGGTCTATAATTAGCCAAGTGGTTTAGGACTCTGGGGTTTAGAAAGGGTTTAGGGTTTTAAGAGGGTTCTGGGGTGGAGGGTTCAGCGACACGGGCCTAAGATGTTTTTATCGAAATAGGCTCGAGAAGGCTTCATAAGGTTTTACATGTGTTGGATGAGGGTTTGATCTGGGTTTTGCAGGCTGAGATGAGGGCATGATAAGGGGTTTAGGGTTTGACAAGGCTCGTTTAACGGCTTTAGGTAGTTTTATAAGGTCTTCAGAAAGGTTATCTAGGGCCTGACAAGGGCTTCATAGGGGGGCTTTTTTGAAGGGTTTGGTACTGGTAGGGTTTAACGAGGCTTGTATCAGCCCTCAACTCCTACATGCCCGCTACTCTCGATAAGCTCTAGAAGCTGCAAGACCCGTACTTTACAAGTACAGAAACAACCATAGTTCACACCCTATATCCCTAGCCACTGCAGTCTACACTGTCTATACCCTCAGTGACATGCTTCTAAAGCTCAGGCATCAACCACAAAGCAAGCCGACAGCCTGAAGAACTCGGTTAACGCAAACCCTCGAACCCCTCGTACACCTAAACACTCTATAACTCAACAACAGAAACCCTACATGCCTTCCTAGCACCCCCATAACAAGCAAAATGAGACCCACAAAGGTTCAAACAACATACAATCCTGAAGCCCTACTTATAATTATGTATATAGTTTTAGTCAAAGTCGTGAACACCAGGCCGACCCATCAGCCCGGTTCCGCGGAGCTTGTCGGCTCCCCGGCTTGGAAACGCAGCGAAGCCGCGGGAGAAAACGCCGGCGGCGAAGGCGACAACAACTGTGGAGCCACGAGGCCTCTTCGTGGAAAGGGGGGGGGGGTTGATAGGGCTCAGGGCTTTGGGCTGAGGGTTTTGGGGATGCGCCCATCTCCTCAACCATGGCACCGATATCCTGAATCTCAGGCGACCTAGAAGCCCGAAACCGCCCCTAGACACCCTGAAAGTCAAGCAGGTCACCTGCTTTTGAACCGGTACTAGTCTTAGTATACCCTCCCCATGATAACCTGCTTCTGTTTTTGTAAAAGTAATAGTAATAGTAATAGTATTTTGCCCTCTATGATACCTCTAAAGGAATAGAATATAGTAACATAGACGCTAAGTCAGGCCCTTGAGACCCCGAACTTCCGGCATCAGGGTTTCAAACCGCAGAAAGTCATGCAAGGTGAGCCGAAGATGTTCGCCTACCGTAATCATGTGGGTGGTTGTCAAAATTGTGGCCCCTTTTTTGGGTACTTACTATAGTACGGCACTTAATGTTTAGGCTACCCAAAAAAGAGCCTTAATTTTGACAACTACCCACATGACTTCAACCCTGAGCCCGAGCCCCAAGCGCCAAAGTGCGATCTAGACAGCCCCTTGTAAAGTGCTTGGAGGAACCCAAGCGGCAGACCCTAAACCACCCCTTCAAGGAGCCAGCACCGTAAACCTCGAAACCGCTGAACCCGGAACCGTTGAGCCCCAAGTCTTAGACCCTGACTCCTAAACCGTTTCCCTCAAACCTTAAACCTGACTCTTCAACCCAAACCTTTCAACAAATCCCTCTCCCTTAAACCCGAAACCTTAAACCCTTAACCTTTAAACCCTTATAGCCCTTAAACCCGTACCACTCAGCCTTGTAAATCCCGCGTCCAGGCATCGCCCCAGCGAAGCAGAGACCCACACCCCAACCCGGTCTGATGAACCGTGGCTTCCTGGAGGAGGAACCCGAGGTCCGCAGAGAAGGGAATGGATTTGGGTAGTTGTCAAAATTAGGATCCCTTTTCGGGTACCTTAAATACTAGGTGCCATATTATAGTAAGGACTCAAAAAGGGACAAGGGATTCGACGTTTAGGGTTCGGTTTGTAGTGTTGATATAGGGCTTATAAAGGGTATATAGGGTTTAGAGAGGGCTTATAGGACATGGACTTATGGAGGTTACAGGGTTGAAAGGGTTTATCAGGTTAATATAGGGCTTTTAGGCTGCATAGGGCTAACACAGGGTTTATGGGATTTGTAGGGTGTTATAGGGTAGGATTTGTTGGGCTTACAGGGGATATAGGGTTTAGAGGGTTTACAGGACTTCTAGGGTTTATTGGGGTTTTAGGGTTTGGGGTTTATAGAGTTTGGTTTAGGGGGCTTGGGGGTTTAGGGGTCAAGGGGTTTTCGGAAACTCCTATCACATAAACCTATACCGTCTGTCTTTAGACGGAAGGTTCCCAAAACCCTGGACCTTTCAACAAAACAGTAAGACCGCAGCAAATCGCTAAACCCTGAACCCAAACTCTAAACGCTAACCCCAAGACCCTGTGAAACCTAAAATCAAAACGAGAGGTTCTGGACACGGTCTCGCCCTCCAAAGCCCAGACGGGAGACTTGCCCCCGAGGTCCAGGCCTCAAAAAGGGTTCAGGGCTTGAGGCTTTAGGGCGGATTTCGCATAGCGTTTAGGTTCTGGGTTCGTGTTTGGGTGGAGGGCTTTTGGGCTCTAAGAGGTGCTTTGGGGCTTTGAGGCTTGGAGTTCATTGTCTTGGTGGTTTAAGGTTTCTTGACGAGTGCAGGGCTCAGAGCCTATTCGAGGCGTGGCTCACTGGGTTTCAGCATAGGGTCGTCAGGGTTGTTGGGCTTAGTCAGTCAGTCAGGCAGTCAGTCCGCGTTTGTTGTGTTTTTCGCTTGTTTGTTTCAAGAGTCGAGGGCACTCATTCATGTCTTGCTTTGCCCAGGTACCTCTAGTATGTTGTTCAGTCTCATCTGCATCGAAGCGGGTACGGTATATAGTTACAGAAAATAATCCTAACAGCTATAGCCTTTACTACCTTAGAGGTGTAAACTTCAAGTCCACACTGGTGTGTTCGAGTAAGAATGACACGGAGCCGATCAGCACCGTGACCTTTACCAGGAAAGGTTGAATATAAATATACACACACATCTGTATAGTGTGTATGTATATACACGACTTTCATCCAGTTTATACCCCACACCTCAGAGAATGAACCCTAAACACTTATTTCCCCCCCAGAAACAGAAGCTCAACCCCAGACCCGCCCTGTTCTTTCTGCCAGGAAGCCATTTCTGGACCGAACGAACGAGAACGACGCCGATGTCCTGAACTCAAAGATGCTCCTGTCGCCCACCAAGGCCCGTCTGGGGTTCGGGGTTTAGGGTGCAGGGTTTAGGGTTTAGCGTTCGGGGATTAGGGTTTAGGGTTCAGGGTTGAGGGTCTGGGGGCATGAACAACTTATACTATTGGGAATTTGGAACCTCGACAAAGAGGAACTCCAGTTCATGTATAAGCAAGTGTTGATATACCACAGCATGTGCTGCCGAGAGCTCAGTGTCAACATCACGTTACATGATGTCGTCGTATTTTGAGTTGATCTGGAGCAATGGCAGGGTTCTAGGATGATTGCATAGAGCACGATTCTTGATGAGCCCTTGTTCCGAATGCTGCCTGCGCTGCACTTAGCACAGTGGCAAGCTTTCCCTGGCACCCTTCATTACCTTGCAGAGGCTCGAAGTCGCGGGAAGCCATAAACAGGGCTTCTTACGATTCGGGGTCCCTTACTTTGGTTTGGGGCCGGCGTACGGAAAGCAAAAGTCGTTCTTTATGGATCTACAGTATGCGTTTAAGGTAAGTATGTGTGCATTGCAATGTCCTAGAATGCCACTGAAACAGCACGGGGCATTATTTCTGAATCCCTACATTGACTAACCATTGATATTGGGGGAGCTAAGGAGCCAGGGATGATGATAATCCGTACTAGATAAGGAGCTCAAGAGCCAAGGGAGCCGCCAAAATCACTGGTTAGTTGAGCACTCCAAACCCTACCCTAAACTCCTGAATTCCTAAACCCGGAAAGCCCTAAACCTTGAACCAATACCCACAGGCTGTGCCTCCTTGCAGGTGGACTTCACAAGCCCAACCAAGATGATTAAGGACCTCGCGCCCACCTCGGGACTAATACTGAATATTAATATTATTAATAATAGTAATAATACTATTAATAATATTAATAATAGTAATAGTAGTAATAATAGTATAGTGTTCGTAGGGGGATCGCTCCCAGGGTTTCTTGAAGGCTTGCTTTGAGGGTTCCGTGAAGGGGTCTGTCAGGGTTCTACCAGTATGTGAGTTTATACAGGAATTGGGATTTACCAGGCTAGAGGGTGCAGGACTTAGGGTTTTGGGGTTCACGATTCTGGCAGCAACGTTGAATAGTGGCTTCGGACGAGGTTTTAAGCACCTTGGGTCGACACGTGAGCCCGGATAGAATCGTACTTGTTCTGATCCCAAACAGTCCTATGTACCGATATAGTAGAATGTAGGGTTTCCATGTTAGGAATTACTATTATGACTCAGGGAAGTTTCCCCCATAACAGTACATAGGACCCTTTGGGGATTGCAGTAGCCTGAAGACTTGCTCTCCATGCGGTTTGCCCCATGCTATACCCTACGCGCATGAGGTTACCTGGACCCCAAAAGTATGCAGAATAATGGCCTTTTATAGTCTTTGGGCCAGTATTTTACCTACTTTTGGGGGTTTAGGTAATGATGTTCCGATTTCCTGGCTTCTACATTTACTTGTCCGCCCACGTACGCCTTCCGCCCAACGAGCCTCAGCAACAGCTTACGAAGCCCGAATCCAGCGACACAAATGGGAGTTTCCGAAAATAGGGAACCCTAGTATAGTACCCTGAATAGTAGGATCCTTATTATAAGGACCCAAAATAAGGTACCCCTAATTTCGGAACCCCCCAAATGTCGCGTCGCGCGTCCCGGCTGCGAGATGCCAAATACCTTTCGTATCCCTAGTGTTGATGATATAAATCCTGCATTACCTTAAGGGCCCGAAACTATGGGAATTATGGTATATTCCTTATTGTGGGTAATGCAGGATTTGCATCATCAACCGTAGCTTCCCACGAAAGCCTGCAAAACCCGTTTTAGAGCCCCCATAGCTCACACTGAGGGCACCCCCACACGCGGCTCAATCCTGACGCCGGAAACTGGTCTGCACATAAGGGTTTCATGAGGGTCGGTAGGGTTAGGTCTTTCAAAATGGTGGTCGAATATAGAGGTCTGACGAAAATCCCCATTTAAAGACACGAAAAAATGAGGCCCTCCATATACGGCTAATCTCGTTTTGTGGGCATAGTCACGTTGTTTTGTGAGCTATCTGGGACTCACGAGTCTCACCGAAGTTTAGGGCCTGCATTGTGAAACTACGGCCTTTCTGAAGCTGCAAGGTATCTATCTGACTGCTGACAGTTGTCGAGTTTTAGGTTTCAGGGTTTAGGGCTGGCAAACTTAGGCTTTGGCTTCAGTTGGATTTGGGGCCTGGGTTTTACCGTTTGTTTCGTAGGAGAGTACTTAGATTTAGGTTTGATTGTTGGTAGAGTAGGCTGCCATAGTCAACTGTGTCCATCTACTGCTATAGCGGTTCATCTGTGGAATCCAGGTTTCTGGAAAGGGACCGGGGCATGGACGGCAGCCGAGCAGAAGTCAGTGCAAAATCGGGCAGGGCATAGATGGCAGCACGAGGTGCGACAAGGGGTTGCATGGGCCTCACGTCGCTTGTAATGTAGGGGTGCGGGATATGTTGAATGGATGTCCTGGCGAGAAATGTTCGGGCCCCAGCGCTGCACCTCTCATTGCAACTCTGTAGATGCGTAGACACATGTACAGGTCGAGCCGAGTAAATACGGACACGTGGGGCGCTGCGCGGTGTTTGGTGGATTGCATATATATATATATATATATATATATATACACATACACACACATATACATGCACACAGTACTTAGTCCAAGTAGTGTTAGTGTAGATACAGATGCAGATATAGATACAGATACCTATATAGATTCGATCTGTGCACTGCACCGGACCTACGTGTCTGTTGTATCCCCAAAATCCCATTCTAAGTCTATTCCTAGAGGCTCCATAGTAGTTCCTTTTTGGGGTTCACAATTAGAACCCTATAGGGTAATCCCAAAAAGGAACTGCTGGGGAGCCTCTGGGTCAGCATTTAGGCCTTGATGTTTCTGAGGAAAGGCTATCCACTCTGAGCCCGTGTGCCAACGTCGAGGCTGGGACTGCGCAGCCAATTGGAAATCGGGAATCTGCGGACTAGAAAATAGGCCCACAGTGTAACGGAAACTGTAGGGAGTTAGGGTTTCTTGCGGTGGTGCGTCAGCAAAACCCTTGAACGACATCTGCTCAGGTTTTAGGTCAAATTGCTTCTTGGGCTTCGGGTTTAAGAGATACAGCATACAGGGCAGGAGCCGAATCTTCTCTTCTGTAATGCTTCCCAAGCTGCCCCTGAAGGCTGTTGAGTGGTTGCCGGATTGCTAGAGGTTTTGGGGTTCCCGGGTTCGAGGTCTCTTTGCCACTTCTTGGGTTTGTGGTAGAATCCTACCGTGCGGTCCGTCATGTTCGCGTCCGGTTTTCGATGTTGTCGCGATGGTCCAGCTCTGGTTTGCGAGTCTTGGCTTCGAGTGCCACCCTATCCCTGCAGAGACCAAACCCGTGATCCTTTCGCAGTTCTGCAGCTGTTTGATTCTTTCATTGGCTCTTGACCGCAGACAATGAAGAATTCGGCAGGAATATGACCTACGGCGACTAGACTGTTTAGGCGAATCCCCGAACCAAACTTTCAAGCACCTTCAACCCCGCCCCAGCTTCCTTCATTTTTGCCTCTTCACGGCATAGTTCTGTGAAGCGATCCTTTCACCAACCTCAACCTAACAACAACAAGCGGCCATAGCCCGCTCCAACATACTTTCAGTTTCGAGATAGCAGCAGTAGCAGTAGTCATTAGTCCGAATTCGTCGTAGTGGTAGCAGTGGTGGCAGCGGTGGCAGTGGTGGCAAGCGGTGGCAGTCGTGGCCGTGGTGGCGGTGGTGGTGGTGGTGGTGGTGGTGGTGGTGGTGGCGCTGATGGTGGTGGTCGTGGTTGTTGGGGTCGGGCTCTAACTTGGTGTAATTATCGGGTGTTGTCCTGGTGATTCTCGTGCCTTCTGTGGACCTTAAGCCCTATTTAGTGGGCTTGTGTAATTATTCGAATGCAGTGTTTCGCATCGACCAAACAGATGATCATAGTCGCAGGGGCAGGTCGCCACGTTTCACCCGCGCAGCACTTGCCTCCGCGATCACCCAAGCTATTCGCTCATGAATGTATCATACTATGATAAATTACAACATAATATGCATGATATACTTTTAACAAGATATAACATGATATAATATAACAGATCTAGAATAGAATGTACATTTAATATAGAACAGTTAGTTAATATGATGTAGTACAAGTTAAAAACAAGTTTAAAGAAACATATAAAGCACGGTGAAAATCTGACTTTGTTGTTCGTTTGCTTCACATCGCGGCTACCTCCTTCTTGACTTAGACTCAGGAGATCTTCCTTGTACAAGCAATCCATTAGATCTTCCACTTACATCAGGGGTATTGTAAAGCAGGAGAAAGAGGGCACATCGGGCATAAGGCTGACGCCTCTCGGTTTCGGGAGGCCCCAGAGGGAAAAGAAGTCCTAAGCCGTACAGCCGAAACCATCACTCCCCGGAGATCCCAAAAGTAGTAGAGGCTTGTAGCTGCGATGAGACATTCCGTCTCACCCCATATGTACATCTGAAAAATGTGAAATCTCCTGTGCAGACAACACGAACCTAAGAGGATGCAATTCAAAAGGCATCGGTTCCCTGCGGCTGCAGCCGACACCCACCCCGCGTCAGGGTTCCCGGGGGGTGGTCAAAGGGTACCCTACACAGGAAAACACCACTAAACAGACATACCTTCCGCGTCGCGCCTTTCCGGGGCGAGCAGGTAAGCATGCAGTAATTCCTGAACAGCATCTAGGAGCCGCCCTTGACAGCACAAGGCAAAGACCGGCAACGCTCCATCAAGCGATGCCAGACCCAACTCATCAGAGTTGGATCGATCGGTTAAGGATCCCACCAGGCCTCACCTGTACACACGATAGTAACGAAGGAAGAACGAGTCAAAGTTGAAATAAAACAAGTACGAATTGTCAAAAACAACGTGGGAGCAGAAAAGCTGCACAAGCAACCACGCTGCAACATCTCCAACAGGAGTAACAAAATCTCGACATATGGCCGAAGAAGAAATACACTGTACAAGCATTTCCGTATGCGGCTCACGGCTTTGGGAATTTTCCATCAAGTGGATTGTGAAGCTTGCGTGTAGAACGCGGTGCGTGCACTGCCTCACCTCTCTCATCGACAATCACCTCCGGAATGCACGCTGTCGATGAGGTCATCAGTGCCGGAGCTCCCCGGAGATCCCCAAACCGGACATGAACTCTTAATTCTGGGGCAAAGGAATCCAAATCCCGTACTTTCGGCGACCCGAATTATCCAGAACTTAGAATGTGTCGGTAAAGCGTTGCTTTATGGGTTCTACAAGGAATCTTTAGGTGTGTAGGGTTCAGGTGTGTGAATATTTGGTAAGAGTAGTATCTCCCGTATCAGTCTTGCATAAGGGCTTCTGCTAAAATTACGTACTTCACCGATTCCCAGACCCTTTCTGAGAAAAATACCTAAGCCTGAAACGTTAAGCTTTAAGCCATGACTGTTAAGGCCCCTACATTCAAGACGACTCGGCAGGTCAACGCTTTGGGTGCTGCGGCTGAAATGAGAGTGAAGACGAGTCCTCCACGCAAGGCCGGGATTAGGGCTTAGGGCTAATTTTTTCTTAAGGCTTTCGGTGTTCAGGGGTTTTCCAGTAGTTCATATTGGCGGGGTTCGGACTTTTAGACCTGGTGTGGTGAAGGCACAACTTGGTGGGTGAGTTTGAGACTGGGGGGGTTTTAGTGTTTGCTTGGGGTCCAGGGTGTAAGATTTCGGGCTGGAGGTTTCGTGATGTTGACCCTAAACCCTTAACTCGATCGGTTTGGGTGAGCTCCATGTCGGTGGTATGATGGTGTGGGCTCTATTAATATGTCGGTTTGAGGAATTACAATGTTCTGCCCTGTCCGTCCATAAATGTGCAGATCACAGTATGCCTCAGAAGGCTTTGTGTTGACTGCTCTTAGTGGCATTGAAGCATTTATCGTGGCAGTTAAGCATTTTGGGCGAAGCGCGCTCGTCATGTTCCATCGGGTTTGAAGTTGGGTTGTGTGTGTGTGTGCACTCAAACTGTGCTACTGCCCGAGTTCGTTTCAATGCGCACTGTTCTTGCTCAGTGATGCCCGAAACCCAGATACCAGTGTTCGCAAGTAAGCGATCCTGCGCAAGAACTCAGAACTCACCTCCCCAAAGGAGCTCTACTCCATCAGGATCTGGTTCCCTAAACTCGGAACTTAAGCCTAAACCTACTCGGGTATTTCTAGCTCCTCTTGAAGATGGCATGCCTCTGCTAGGTACAGGATTTGTCGTCCGGTGTTGTCTTTTGTCGCAGGTATCATATGTTCATCACTTCTATGCCACATTTCACTCCTAGACCCCTAACCTACCAAGCCGGAAGACCTCAGCCACGAACTGGACACCCCGAAACGCTAAGCCCTATATAGCGCTAAGCGGGTAAGGCTCCAAACCCCTAAATCGAATCGCCATACCTCTTTAAACCTCAGAACCCCCCCAAACTCAAACACGTCTCTAAACTCCTAAACCCATGCACACGAATGAATTCAAACTCCATGGAGCCCTCACCTCAACGAAACGCTTATAATAGCAACCCGCATAGGAACCCTTAAACCCATGAGCCCCAAACCCTACAAAGCTTCTATTGGAGGCTTGAGTTTGCAAGTAGTTTAGTTGTCGTTGTGGTTTCAGGGATCCGAGAGCAGTGCATAGCTGATACCTAAAAGTTTAGGGTATATTGTGTTTGGAGATCCAATTTCAGATTATGACCAGCCACAGGCTCTCCAGTACAACAGCGCCCAGGCAAGGACCGGTGGGAATCGGTACTATAGAGGTCTAAATAACTACTTACTAACATTATTTTGGGGGTTCCATATTGTAATTGTAGTATAATGCTCCCCAAAACCCTAATTATTCAGGCCCCTACATGAGTCATGCTGTTCACAGCTTCCCGATAAAGGACTCTTTGATAAGATCCTACAGCGAAGATGAAATAAAAACGAAACATCAAGCCCGATAAGAGCAGTGACACAGACAGCGACCGTCCAGCCCCAACGCCCGAAAAGCCTCCCTGCTATTCCAGTCGCCTCAAGATTCCCTGGGCAACTACTACTGTAGCCTAGTTCGGGTGGCGAGGCAGAGAGCTGCAAGCGGCCGATAGTAGGCGGCAGGCAGTTCGAAGTCCCTTCAAAAGCGGGTCATGATTCCGGAGACTCTGCCGAGACCTACTTGCCATGGTGACTGCTTTAACAGGTGCGCTCCGTGCTGAAGAAGATGCCCACCGATTTCAAGAGCCGCCTCTTGAAGAAACAGGACTGTCGTTGTTTAGTTGTAACGGGGTTCCAGGCCCTCACTTGCAGGCTGAGTAGCTAAAGTCCGAAGCTTGTGGCAGTATGGTTCGATTCGTTTCGTTTTCTGGGTTGGGTTTGGAGTCGTTTCCGGCCCGCGAACCGAATTCGACTCGATCCGGAAGGCACCGCTTTAGTCAACTGTAGTCCTGATCCATTGCAAGGGAACGCGAGCCCCCATCCGCTCTTGAGGGCTTGGTCCCATAGTCAACTTGACCCTGAAATGGTAGAAAATAGCCTACGTACATAATTATATGCATAAGTAATTTCCAATACTATGTTAGGGGGGTCCTTAGAATTACTATAGTGTATAGTACAACTGCATACTGACCAATACTATTTGTTGGGGGAGGTCCTTAGATTAACGGTATAAGATATACCAGGCTCAGATACAAATCGCTAAGGCGCGTACAGTGTATGTGCTTGCGATTCCAAGAATCATGGAAAGGCCACATCATTCAAGTTTCCAGAGTACACGTGCCTTCTGTGGCTGTTTCTTCAGTTCTACCTGCGTTACATCCCAAGAGTTTAGGCCTTTGGGGTGTAACATGTAGGGTGGAAAGCCATGGCCTCAGGGACTAGCATAAATACATCATCCCAAAGGGTCCAAAGTACCGATATACTAGAATGTAGGGTTTCTATGTCAGGAATTACTGTTAGAATTTGGGGAAGTATTCCGCATAACAGTACATAGGACCCTTTGGGCATGAACTTTGACATCCTGAACGCCTTTTCCTGGGAATCCTAAGACCCCCCGTTCTCTCGCAGCAGCCCTCAAAGTCAAAGCCTGAACCTAAACGCCTAAACTTCCTAATATAGGAACCTGATTAAGAAACCTTGGGTCTTATTTAGGGTTCCTCATATGAATCCAACTATTTTGGGGCCATAGGCCCAGGGTTTCTTAATCAGGTTCCTACATTACACGAAACGTCCTGCCCGGTGCCGATACCCAAACTTACATTTTGTCCAAGAATGAGGAACCTTGACGAATGCAGATATTCAGGGCTTCATCATGAAGACAGCTTTGAAACGGCGCCCACGCAAGGCTAAACCCTGAACCCTAATCCTGAATTCCCAAAAACTAGACCCTGAACCCTAATCCTGAATTCCCAAGCCCTGTCCCAAATCCTAGACCCTGAACCCTAAACCATTGAAGCTGCAGACTGCCGCCCCCTGGAAAAAGGAGTTCAAAAACAAAAACCATTGAAGGAGCTTGGGGCGGCCTTCACCACAGGTGACAAGCATGTGACGTTCGCCGAGCAGGAGCAGTTGGAGAGCTTCGGGGGCTTCCGGGATGTCTGGGCTCCTTTGAGGGATCGAACGTAGGGGTTTTAACGAAAAAATACCTATGCTATTTTGGGGGGGTTCCTTATTGTAAGTA
Organism: Symbiodinium sp. CCMP2592; assembly: GCA_905221615.1. Lineage (NCBI taxonomy): Eukaryota > Dinophyceae > Suessiales > Symbiodiniaceae > Symbiodinium > Symbiodinium sp. CCMP2592. Next base: position 237,738 of record CAJNDT010005558.1, read on the forward strand.
TGGTATAATGGGCCCCCAAACCTGATTCTAAATATTAAGGTGCCTATGTTAGATGATCTACTAAGAGTTCCTTTGAGGAATTCATACACGCTCTATGATGACCGGTAGTGAACAGATCTCCCCCTGTTGCCCTGACAGCCCAGATTCCGCCTTAACTACGCCCTTCAAGCCCTTGATGTAGAAGCCGGAATCATTACCATGGTTGATGGTATAAATCCTGCATTACCTCAAGGACCTTAAACTATGGGAATCATGGTATATTTCTTATTATGGGTAATGCAGAAATTATATCATCAACCGCAGTACCGTCTCTCAGGGTTTCGATGAAATCACATTCTCTGTCCGAAACCTTACCAGGCCCTATTCTGACGATGAGAAAGACCCCTGCATAAATCCCACAGCGCTAACCCCAAACTACAAACCTTATTCCTAAAGCACTAACTCCATACCTGCCTCTGCAGGAGCAGACAGCCTGCTCGCCGCCGAGGCACTTTCCTTCCGTTGGAAGGAGTCAAAACATGGGTCTGAAAAGCCGAAGAAAGTCTTGTACGGATTTTATCAGAGAGTCATTTACTGGTTCTACAGGGGTGTCGATAGGGCATGAATAATCAGAATGGGTTTCCGGGCTAGCATGCGTTCTTATACAGGCACTATATGGATACTGTCACACTTTATTACTTATTCAGACCACCATTGAGATTACGTTGGCCTTCCCGTCTTTGGCCCGATTCAGCCCTTTGATGAATGAGCTCCTAGCAGCTCGATTTGAAGCTTGAGATTCGCATGAATCAGGTCACGCAGTTTTCAACTCCAGGTCAATCTGACAGGCAATCTCAGCAATCCTCCTCTGAGTGATCTGAACTTACGCAGGTGGTATCTCGACCTGCTCGAGTATGAGCAGTCCTGCAAGCAGGTGCGGTTTAGGAGCCTAAACCCCTAAACTTTAAGGGTTTAGGGTGATCAGGGTCTATTTCGGTGCTTGTGTCTACTATGGAGCGTAATGATTAGAGTACGACCTCCGGGGGATTTGAATCGTTTATCTTGTAAGCCATTTTTGTAATTCACATGAAGCTTGACGTTTGTGGTCTACGTGTGGGATTATGGCTTCCGGGCTCCGTTGGCCCTGCAGACCCTCTGCGAAGACAATGCCCAAACCCAAAAGCCCTAAACCCTAAACCCCCTAATCCTAAAGCAACCCTGCACCGAAAGTCATGAAGTACGCCTCGACAGCCTAAGCTCAAAGCTGTAGGCCCAAACCCGCAATCCTGTAGAAAACTCAACCCTAGTCGGGTGAGCCTACAACGATACATCCTGCTCTAACTTCCTGCTTCGGGAGTGATCAACCTCAGCCTGACATCCGAAAGGCGTCCTTGTGCCAGAGATTTCCTGTTCAAAGGCTGCAGGGGGTCTGATCAAGAATGCTGAGCTCATCAATTCGAGATCCTACCAAGTCAACCCGAAGCAAGGACAACTAGGTTCCTCAGAATCCCCTTAGTCCTCACCCCTAGACCTAAACCCCGGAACCCTTGAATCCCAAAACCCCTAACCCCAAAACCCTCAAACCCTAAACTCTAAACCCCTATAAACCCGAAACCTTGAAATCCAAGACCCCAAAGCCCCTCAGCCCTGCTAAACCCCTGTAAATCCTAAACCCTTAAGTCCAAGACCCCAAAGCCCCTCAGCCCTGCTAACTCAGGCTGATTCGAAGGCCGAGACGGCGCGAAACCCGCGGGGGCGATCTTTGACCCCCCCACAGCGGCGGCGCACAGAGGCCTTGGGGCACCTTTGAGGGGTTGTACTTTAGGGGCCGATAATCATTACCTATACTATTTTGGGGGCCCCTTATCACAGTTGTATATAGTATAATGGGCTCCAAAGCCCTATTCTAATTATTAAGGTCCCTATATTGCATGTGGGTAGCTATCTAAATTTGGGGCATTTTCTAAGTCCCGAAGATAGTTTTCCGTTTGCCGTATAAAACGGACCCTAGAAGGGACCCGAATTTAGAGATGAGGTTCTAGCAGTGTCGATCAGTATTGGGTTTTGGGATCCTGCGAATATGAAGGGACTATGTGGTTGAGGGTGCAATGATTGACGTCAGGGCCTTGTTTTATTTGGAATAGGCTTCGATTGGCATTTCGGGGTATGTTACAAACGTTAAAGTAAACAGGGCGATACGGGATAACATTACCAAATCATCGGAGACCTGTTTCAGGGGTTCGCAGTTAAGGGATGCAGGGTTTAAGGTTCAGGAAGCCATGACCCGAAGCGGTGGTTTTCCTTGGTTCACAGAAGATTTCCTGAATCCTAAATCCCTACACCCGGGATTTGAAGGGCTTTTGCTTGCGGTCTTGATGTTGGCCTTATAGATGGGCCCTGAACCCTAAACCCTAAAACACAACAAAAAAGAAGCCCCAAAGCCCTACGAGTCAGGTCCAGATCGAAGGGGCTGGGCCCCGCTGGCGCCACTGAGCCGTCCCAGGCAGGGCCTTGTGAGACTAGGGCCGTGGCGATGTTTGGGGGTTACATACGGGTTACTTAAGGGTTTGGGGGTTGCTTAAGGGTTTAGGGGAGGCTTAAGGGTTTAGGGGTTACTTAAGAGTTTGGGGTTTACTCAAGGGTTTAGGGGATACGTAAGGGTTAAGGGGTTACTTATACAAGGGTTTAGGGGTTACTTAAGGGTTTAGGGTTTAGAGTCTCAAACCCTACATCCGTTTTTCTTTTTGGACCACAGCTTCATTGGAATTGTTTGCGGTTGCATGACTTTGGCATCGTCTTTGCAAGCCCTAGACCAGCATTCTGGGTCCAGGTATTCCCTGACATATAGGGACCTGAGTAATTGCCTAACTATTTTTGGGGCTCTTTTTTGAATTAGTACAGCATAATTTTGCCCCAGACCCTATTCTAATGATACAAGGCCCCTGTATTTGCCCAACTTAAGAATAGAACAGCCGTAGGAAGGTCGGATTCCGGGTAAGACTCCTTCGGAAAAGGGAGCTTGGAAGGTTTCTTGTCGGGACAGCCTTAGAAGCTCCTTCCTTTCCTTTGCGTTCGATCCTTTCTTAATGTAGGGGCCTTACTATTTATAATAGGGTTCCTTTACAGGGATGCTTAAAGGGTTCTATAAGGGATCAAGAAGGGTGCTACAGTGTATAGTAGCATGTCTTGCAGGTACATCTTTGCCGATCGAGGTGAGGCAAGGCTTCGAGCTACCGTGGCTGAATGCAGATACTGAATTATGTGCCCAGGCGAAATTGACTAGCGTGGGCCACTCTTTGGTCGCAGCGGCCATCTGTCAAACCTTCGTGTGCAGTAGTCCAATAGAATCAGATGGAGACAAGATACTGGCAACAAGGCAGTAACTTTGCCCTTATGAGCCTACGTAGTTCATCCTAAGTCCCAAACTCGCAACCTTGAACCCTTAACACCAACACGCTGTAAACCCTAACCCCTATACTCCAAAATTCTCACATCGTCCCGTTGCTTGGCCGCTCCGCCCGGGTGCAACACATGTAAACTGGCTTTGGACATCGAGAGCCTTGCTCTCTCAAAGTGCACGAAATTCGGTGCAGCGATGGTGCCCACACGCAAAGGCTGCAGAGAGTTCACCTATGGCAGAGGTCTGAACGCTCGGAAGAATATTGGCAAGTATCCCGGCCTTGTAGTACCATCCTAGTCTCAGCTTTGTGGCACACTGTGCAATCACCGGCGCATGTTGTACGGAATTCGTTCTTGAGTCTAGGTAATTCAGCCTTCCCGACCACACGCCAACTTCGAGCGAAAAAGAGCTCCTTATCAGTGTTCCTGATTCTAACTGAAGGTATTCCTAGAAAATACCCCAAATCCCTGATCTGATGTCTCACGGTTATTCAGCGGCTAACCCACTTTGTCCCTAGAAGCCCCGTGCTTTCTAGTTTCCACTTGTCAAGGCCCTATATCAAAGCCTGTAGCGCCCTGAAAAAGATCCTGTAGTAAAGCCCGTATGAAACCCTTACTTTTTCTATCCTAAACAGTGCACCTAAAGCACCAAAGCCTTAAACACCACAACCCAAATCAGAAGCGATGTTCCAACTGTCTGCCTTCTCGAGCAAGAGGTCCTAAACCCTGAACCCGAAGCCGCAAACCCTAAAGCACGAACCTCTTAAACCCGAAAGCCTTTCTAGGCCATCATTAGTACCATTCTCATCATTTGTTGTTGTTACTGTGTTTTTAATATTGTAGTGTTGGTTCATAATGAGATTATACCATTAGATTGTGATTGTTATTGTTGCAGATTACCCAGAGGCCCCAAAGTAGTTCCTTTTTGGGATTACCTTATAGGATTCTATACATGAACCCCAAAAAGGAACTACTTTGGGGCCTTTGGGTAAGCATCCTTGCATCCTCGTGTCGGAGAGCTTTTCCATGCGACCTCGGGTCGTTTCGGAGACTGGACTCCAATCTGCCTAAGCTTTTGCGAACTTAGGGTCTAGGGTTTTGAAGGTTTAGGTGTTTAGGAGTATTTAGGGCTTCGGGTTTAGGTAGTGCTAGTGGGTTCAGACGGTTTAGAGGTTAGAGTTCTGGGTTTAGGGTATTGGGTTAAGGGTTTAAGCCTCAGGACCTTAAGGGTGTGTGTGTGTGTGTGTGTGTTTCTGTCCCTGGTCTAGATGGTAGAAGAGGATCTCCGTCACAGGCGGCCGGTGTTGTTCTGCCGGTTTTGAGGGCAACCTCTAGGATTCAAAATCTCTGTGGATACAACAGAAATCCAGGTGATAAACCTTCAACCACCTCCGCACAACAGTTACAGAGCTCATTACTACCCTTCGCGACGCCTTCATAGCTACACCATCAACCACCATCCTCACTAACCTCCATATACACCACTAAAGCCGCATTGAAACTCTATGACACCTTAATTATTCAAGTTATGACGGCCCGCCTATCTTAGCCTCCGAGGTCGCTGTGGCATCGGATCGACTTCAATGGCAACAACATCGCAGCTTGCCTTTCACGGTTTAGGCTCTTTGAGTTCTAGTGTAACACAACAGTAGCAGCAAAGTTGCCCAGACTGCGGGGTATTGTCCTTGAGCCGCATACAACACTTTTCGCTCCCATAGCCGAAAAACCTGCTACCTAGGTATGTGGTCTCTTGCGAGTCGGCTAAGATGGTGTTGTGCTTCACGTCTTGGGAGGTTTTTCGTGGGTATAAGGAGAGCAGAGTCCTGTGTCCTGCTGCCACTAACCGGAGCACTAGACACTAGACCCCGCATCATAGACGAGAAGCATCAAAACCCAAATTAAGGCAAATAGGTACGGGGTTTGGCAATCCGGGGGTTGGCGCACAAGGGTTTGGATAGTTCAGGGTTTAGTGTTGAACCCTTACACACCGCGCGTGGATCTCGAACCTGCGAAACCTTATTGCGAAGCAGTAATGACAGCTCAGGTGTCCCTTGCAGAGATTGACAAGCTCGTTGTCGAGGTGGTTTCGGTTCTTTTCGTTGGAATCTTAAGCGTGTAGTGAATATAGACGTCTGAATACACTTACACAGTATAATGTTTTTCCCGCTTAGCCCTCTTCTATGCGTGTCGCTCGACCATATAAGCCCTACGGCGCTAGTTTTGGCTTCAGCCCCATGTTAGGGTTATAGGTTATCATGAGGCCATCAAAGCTATATACCTTGGCGTACCACAGCCTTTGTTCTGGCACAGTCGTCCCTACAAGGCCTCCACAGGGTCCTACAGAGAAGCTTCGGTAAATTAAGGAAGGTGCACGGCCCTTTCTGGAGTTTCAGTTTGCAGATCTTGCGGCTCGGAGTTCGGCTCATGAGTGTGGCAGTGTGGGTTCAAGGCCCCCAGGTGACAGCTGCCCCAAACACTCCAATCCTGCTCCCTTAACAACACCTCAACCCCGCGAATGTTAGAACCTGCTCTCCCTCAGAAGCCCTCAACCCGTAAACTGAACCTCCAAACTAAAGCCGTGAACCTCCCAGACCTTCCAAAATCCCTTAATTAAGGAATATACCTTAAATCATATTAAGGATCCTACTATAATTTAAGGGATATTCCTTAATTAAGGGATTTTGGAAGGTCTGGGCTCGAACCCTAGGCATCTCGAACCCTAAGCGTCAGGTCCCAAACCGCAGAGCCTCCAGAACCCCCAAAGAAGCCAATAAGAGCCCCAGAAGTCTGCTAATGAACCGTCGAAAGAGCCGGGCATACGGTTGATGATATAAATCCTGCATTACCCATAATAAGGTGTATATATATATATATATATATATATGGGAATTATGGTATATTCCTTATTATGGGTCATGCAGGATTCATATCATCAACAGTACCATGCCTGCTCAAGCCCAGCCCCTCTACGGAAAGCTTAGAACCCGCAAACCCCGACCCAAATCCCCTTGCATAAACCCTTAACCCCGAAACCAGAAACTTGAAACGCAACACCCCTGAACCCTAACCCACCCCAAAACAAAAAGAAACCAAAAGGAACCGCATCTCACAGCCCTGACTCTTTGCCAGATATCGATTTGGGATCAGTTCTAATTTCCTTCTGTTTAATGTGGGGCCCTGCTTATACAGTTGAATTCGACATCTAGTCTGCGCCCTGAACCCTAAACCCTAAACCCTCACCCTTTGCGGCCCCTCCATGAGGAGTTCCCAGTGCTGAACCACAAGCCTGCGTTGATGCGAGCGTGCTCCGGCTTTAAGGGTTCCTCAAAGGGATACTTTAAACGGTTCTGTAAAGGCATACTATGAGAGGTCCTTTCAAGGAGTCCATGCGGGGTTTCAGTAAGGGTGATATAGGGCTTAGGGGTGTAGGGTTGCGTGCTGAGGGTGTTGGGCTGCTGGGGTTGAAGAGATGGTTTAGGGGTCCTGTGAGAGCTGCATAGGGGATCTATAGATCCATGGTCGTCGGGACGTCGTCGGGCTGGGGTTCGGCAGTTTCAGGCTCAGGTTCGGGTCTCGAGGGTTAGAGGTACCCCATCACTGCAGGGCTGTTCTCCAACCCCTATCACCTCCCTAAACCCTAAACCCTAAACCCAAAACCCTAAACCCTAAACCCTAGACCCTGAATCCCAAACCCCAACATCCTAAGCCCTAAACTCCGGATGTAACAGGATGGAACGCCGGATCTCAACTACTCTTGTTCAAAGGTCCCATACGGGCAACATAGAACCGCAAGACTGTAATTTGGGTAACTGGTATACCTCTATACATACGTTATACTTCTTTGTTCCACAAAGCATCTGTTTCGGCCAAATCTGATCCCTGAACGACGCACATTCCTCGTGGTCCCGTCAGACGAGGGTTCTCACTGTTATCTGTGCATGATGTGGATTGATGTGGCCTTCTATGTGACTTGGCTCTGTTCGGTGCCAGACTGACCAAACCCGAAGAAGGCACAAACTGGGAGTTTCCGAAAATAGGCGACCCTAATGTAGTACCCTAAGCAGTAGGATTCTTATTATAAGGACCCCCAAATAAGGTACCCTACTTCTCGGAAACTCCCAACTCTGGGAAGGCATAAAAGGGGTTCAGAGAACATCACACAAGAAAGCTCGACGAAGTCGAAGGTACAAGGCTGCCATCCGATCTGATGGTGACAGTTGCGGCCCCAGCAGCGTAACCTTTGCGAAGAATATAGGAGTCCAGGAGTCAGAATAACCAGGGTCGCGTACTCTAGTTTTAGGGGTTGCCATGGACTGGGCAGTTCCAACGCCACCTTCCACCTTTAAGCAGATAAAGCTGCATAAAGTATTAGGCCTTCGATCACAAACCGTACATAGCATAAACTGTCAAAAGGAGCAACAGCACCTAACCGGAGCTATGCAGCCTCTTTAGAACCCTTGGAAACCCATACCCAACAGTTGTAAGCCCCTTCTACGAACCTTCTAAGACTCTTCTAACCCGATTCTAACCCCACAAAACGGAGTGCGCTTTCAAAACCATCTAAGACCCTATTCTGTACTTAAGTCGGAATTGGCGATTTCTCGGCATTGGCTATGGCCGAAAACACGAGTTATTGGCGACTTCTGCGTGGTTTTTTTGGTTTTAAAGTTTATATATGGTTTGGGGCTTAGCTTCTTTTGTGGGATGCGCAGGAGTTAGGGCTCAGCTTCAGCCTGTTTCGTTGGTTCTAATGATAAGGATTTCGACCGCAGCTTCGTTTGGGGGTTTAATGTTTAAGGTTTAGGGCTCAGCCTCTTTTTGCGGTCTACCGTTGAGGGTGCAGGGTGCAATGCGTTTTTTGCTAGGGGGATGTCTAAGACTAGACGTTCGGTTTTCCTAATGCAATGCGAATCATGGAGGGTGGGATGATCTCCGATACCGGAGTAGCGAGAACCACTAGAGACTGCTCGAGCTGGAGCTGCTGAACCCCAAACCCTTAAACTATTAAATCCTGAAACCTTGTAGCCAATTACGCTTAACCCCTCAAACCCTTGCACCAAAAACCCTAAACTTAGAAACCCAAAACCAGTAAACCCTCAGCCCCTAAACTCCTAAACCCCTAAACCCGGTGCTGGGCCAAGGCGACGCATGGGTCGAGAAGCACGAGTTCAAGCTCTTGCCTTGGTGGTGGTGGGGGGTGGGTAGGGTTTAGGGTTTTACGGGTTAGGGTTCAAGGTCCGGGGTGGGTAGGGTTTATAGAAATTGTATAGGGTTTGGGTCCGGGGTTTTGAGCGGGTTTTGAGCGAAAGTTTCGTTTTTTACTTTGGTGTTTTGATTCTGGGAGTGGGCTGGGCTGGGGTTGGAGTTGGCTGGAGCCGGCGCTGTGGCTGGGGCTGGGGTTGGCGGTTTGGGTTCCGTTTAGGGTCCTTTTGATAGTGGCTGGGCTAGCGCCCAGCTGGTGGCTAGAAATTTTCCGGGGTTTTGACCGAGAGTTTTGGGCGAAAGTTTTGGGCGAAAGTGTTGGGAGGGTTTTGTTTTTTGACTTGAAGTTTTCATTTTGGGCCGAGCTGGCTGGTGGGGGCTGGGGCTGGGCTGGGGGGCTGGGTGGGCTGGGCGGGTCGGCTGCAGGGCTGGGCTGCTGTGGCTGGCTTGGGCTGCAACTGCAAATCGAAACGAAAATCACACAATTTCTATTTATCCTGCTCTTGAAGGTTTAGGGTTTACGGTCCGGGGTTTAGGGTTTAAGCGGTTGGGGTTTAAGGTCCGGGGTTTAGGGCTTAGGGTTGGGTTCCTGGGGTCTTGCAAAGGAACGTAATTGAAGTTACCATAAATTCAGGGTTCCTTGAAGTTTTCTGTAAGGGGTTTAGGGTTAATGAAGCTCATTTTAACTTATCATTAGTCGTGAGTCCTTGTTTCGGTCACTTAGACTAAGTCCCTGTACAAGAATACAGTTTCATAACACTGGGGTCCCTGTAATTACTGATAGACTGAGTATATAAGTATAAGGACTACCCGTCTCGGAAGATAACTGACTCCTTTTTCGAGATCCTCGCAAGTAAGACCAGAGCTGCTTAAACAAAACTAGAGCAAGACTTTGAGAGTGTCAATTTCGTCCTTCCGCTGTAGTCGTTTGGAGACCATAGACCCAACTATCTCAAAAACCTGCTTTACATTCCGATCAGGAAGCTTTTGGCCAGGGCTAAAAGCTCATAGGGTTTAGGGTTCTCAAATTCAGCTTTGGATACGTGATACATACCAAAGTGAAACCAATCAAAAGTCCGCTTTTGGATGGATTCCACTGAGGAAGCTTCTGGGCTACCTGATCTACTTCAACAAGCTCTTCTGGGTCTTCGAGAGTTGCGACGGTGATCGGGACAGGTGGAGCGCTGTGGGGCTTTTGGAAACCGAAGCCCTGCACAAACTTCCCGCCGCATGGCTTTTCGTCGGGGATTTTGTGGTGAAGTAGTGTTCCCACCACAGTTTTGAGCCCATTTCAAGCTTGTTTGGGGCATAAGAAATGCTACGTTATGCTTCAAGGCTGGGAAGCGTGTTGTTGCAGCGCGGTTTTAGGGAACCAAAACATAAATGCCACGTCGGACGTTACAGGTCAGGAATTCCTCGGTATTTATAGGCTTTGACGGTTTTTAGGCTTAGAACTAGCCGTTTACGGCGGGGGCCGAATTTTATGTTTTGGGTCGTTTTTTTTTGCTGGGGCACTGTGTAGTTATTGTTGTGTTGAGGGAGAAGATGCTTGAAGGAGTCTGCAGATTTCTTCCAAAATGTGGGGGGGGGTGCGTACCCCAGCACCGAAAGGCATAGCTGCACTGGAGCTCTGGATGGAAAAGCTGCTAGTTTCTAGCATGCCTCCGAACATGTGTCAGTACGCGTGATGCTTCTGCGAGAGATGTCTCAACCCCAAAAGCCGAGCCTGGCTGCTGCTACACACGAGTTAGATCCAAAAGAAGCCCTCAAACTCTAACCTCATGTGGGGATGATGCGAGTACCGGAACGTAAACGATGACCATGCCGTCATGATGACGAGGATGATGATGATGATAATGATGACGATGATCATGATGATGGTGGCAAAATGGACTTTATCAGCCCTCCCCCCAGCCTCAAGACCCAAGACCCCGAAACCAGCAAAAACGCCAAGACCCTGAAAACAGCAAAAACGCACGACGGCAATCCATGCGCTATCACAAACTTGTACCTTCAATCATCCACCCCACCTAGACCCCCGCAAGTATCCCTTTTCGTACCTTAAAATACTGACTATCAAGGGCCATAAGGGCTCTAGCCGGGGTACGTTGTTTCCTGGCAGGCGGCTCACCTACAATGAGTTCAAGTGGTGTCTCAACACGGCCGGTGCAAGGATGTGGCACCCTGAGAGGTGTTGCAGGGCTTGTGGTTGTAGGTTGTCTGTTTTTCTGAGTATCAGGCATTTAGGGGCTTATGGTTTAGAGCCCTGTCTTGTAGCTCGTTAGGGTATGGTAGCCAGGGCGCAGTGTGAAAGGGCTGTCGTATGTTTCTAGGGTTTCCGGTTAGCATGTGGTTTTGGTATATTACTTTTTTGTGGGAACAGCAGCAAGGTCTTGCCGCAAGGTGTACAGTTTAGAGTTTAGGTCTTGAGGCTTGGAATTGGGGTTTGGGTGTTGAGCCCTTTGGAGCTTTGCAGGTTTGAGGTGCAGGGCTGTAGGCTCGTTGTTACTAGCAGTCTTAGGTGGCCCACCGGGGGTGGATAGGACGGAAGGCTGCATGTTGGAGGTTTGCAAGATTATCCTACGGCCTAGGTCCGGGGGATTCGAGGATGCAGACTGCCTGAATACCAGGTCCTTACTAGGCGTGAGGATGTTTCGTTCAAACGGCAGGATGTGCCGACGTCTTCGTCAGTCCAGAGAGCTAATTAAAGAAACTGTCAGGCAAGCTGGTAAGCTTGTAGTAGAATGAGTTCCAGGACTCTAAACTGTTGGGAGTAGAGGTGCACATAGAGCACACTGCTTTTCTGATTTGTCTCGCTTTGTTTTGGGGAGCATTCGCAGCGTGTGTGTGTGTGTGTGTTTTTTTTTTTTTTTTTTTTTTGGTGTGTGTGTGTGTGGGGGAGGTCCTTTAGAGATGGAAGCATATAAGTACATCGGCAAGTCAATAGATAAGTGGAGACAAGCATACGGTAAAGCAAGTAAAGCAGACGTAGACCCTGTGTCAACTTACAACGTGTACACACATATGTGCATATACAACTATATGAACATACTTAATTATATATATATATATATATATATATTCTTTTATATGTATGTACCAATGTTGTAGACATGAGAGTCAGTGTTGTTATTTTCGCTGAATCAGTAGGTACAGCAGCCTGCCGTCCCGACCGCGAGAGATATAGAGATAGATAGGTAGATAGGCCGATTCGCAGATAGACAGATAGTTTTGCATGCGTGTTTGTGTGTATGTGCGTATGTACGTATGCGTGTATGTACGTATGTGTGTATGTATGTATGTATGTATGTATGTATGTATGGGCACGTATGTATGTGTATATATATATATATATATATATATGTATATATATATATATATATATATATATATATTGACTGTGGGACTTTATTGGTTCAGCGTTTAGGGTTTGGGAGTCTAAATTCGAAACCCTCAGTCCTAAACCCTAGACCGTCCAGAAACCCTACATTATACATGTATACATAGACTCTAAACCCTAAGTCCCAAACCCTAAACCTCCTAAACCATAAACCCTACAGACCCTCAATCACGTCGAGTGCATTGCCTGAGGTCGGAGAACGAGATCCGAAGCGATTTCAGCAAAGTGGATCGTAACGGCGGAGGCCGGCGCGGAACCCCAAACCTCGAAGGCTCAGGGGTTTAGCGTTTAGGGTTTCTCTGAACCCTAAACCTTAGAAAGGGCCCCCGCCCTGGAAGTGATTATATCGATTATATTTGCTGCCCTATTATATTCCTATTATACCACTATTACAGGGTGGGGGCCCCTTCTAACCTAAACCTCCAAGGCCCAGGGGTTTAGGGTTTTTAATGCGGGTTTTTCGAAAGCTGAAGGTTCAAAGTCTCAGGGGTTTAGGGTTTTAGGGCTTCTCTAAAGTTCTGAATCCTGAATCTCCAAAGTTTGAAGTGCCTTCAAACCTGAACCCTGAGCCCTAGCCGAAAGGGCCGGCCCCACATACGAAAACCTGCGAAGAAAATTCGAAAAAGTGAGCCACATATGCAAGAGGTCGCCCGCGCGCGGGTAGAGTAGAGAAGGCCCAGACCCTCAACAGTCAAAATGCCAAAGACTGCAGGTTTGGGTTGTGGGGTTCAGTGCTTGGGTTTTGGGTACTCACCGAGTGTCTCAGAGTTGCAACGAAAGGAGAAAGGTTGAGGATGCTGCTGCCAGTCGCTATCACGGCTGTTTGTGTGATGATGATGATGATGATGTTGGCGGTGAGGTTTTCTACTGCAGCTACTCAAGTTCGGGGTTTGCGGCTTAAGGGCTCCGCAGCATTTGGTCTGTGGTGTTCAGGATCCACTGTGGTTTACGGCTTGTGGCGGGGGATGTGGTGGTTTGGGGTGTAGTGTAGGTTCGGTGTTGATTGTTGTGGCTGATTACCCATTTATCACTTCGACACCCGGAAGTGAACACCGTCAATCGTGTCGTTGCTGTTTTCACGTTCTCCGTGACTGCTTGCGCGGACCACTAGGACATGCAACCTCTCGACAACGGTAAGCTGCGAACTTGAACGAGCCCCAAACCGCAAAGACTTCGAAGCAGGAGACCGCGGCGCTCGAGCCAAAGATCCAAGCAGAGTCGTGTCGGCCAGGAATTATCTTGTTCGACGAATTCTGCAAGTACTTCACCATGAAGTCATGCCGTGGCCTCAGGCCCCGAAACCTCCCAAATCATGGGTAGTAGGTGCTGTCGAACATAGCTTCAAAGCTTAGACAGAGTAGTACGAATTTATGTTTGAGCTTGGTGTCTGTTTGCATTTTGTCCCGAAACCCTAAGACCCAGATAGTTATTTAGCATGTTCGGGTGGCTCTTGTGAGTAGCACCCTAACCCCTACACTCCTTTCGGGTTGTGTCAAGTCAGCATCTGTGCAGTCTTACCAAGGCCCCGAGTGCTTGACTGAGATGGCGCAGTGAGAATCCTACTTCCGTAGGAAGCCAGGAATCTCGCTAAAAGTGCTTAGAACCTTTGCTATAGGGATTCTTGCAAAGTTCGTATTTATGTAGAAGCTTGAAGAACTACGAATCTTAGTTGCTTGCCGGAACACTGAGTCCGGCTTATGGGATATTGAAGCACCCGCATCATCCTACCCTTCGACTAACTGCGAGAGTTTCTAAACCCTGAACCCAGATACTCGAACCTGTCACCGCTGTCTGGAGATATTCTCCCTAAACCCCAAACCCTAAACCCCAAGCTCCAAACCCCAAACCCTAAACCCTAAACCCCAAACCCTAAACCCGAAACCCAATCCTAAACCCTAGACCCTATAACCCTAAACCCTAGACCCTAGACCAAGACCAGGTTTCAAAGTAGTTCCCTTTTGGGATTACCTTATAGGATTCTATATATGAACCCCCAAAAGGAACTACTTTGGAATCGTGTTTAGGGTTCAGTTCCGGGCTATGAGCCAACGGGTTGCCCGGGGTGTGGACTCTCAACACTTAGTGCTGTCTGGGAGTTTCCGAAAATTAGGGGTTCCTTTAAAGGGATCCTTTAAGGGTTCCTTAAGGGGATTTATCAGCGTTCTATAGAGGGTTTAGGGTTTAGAGTTTCCGTTATAATTCGTGGTACCTTACTTCGGGGTCCTCATAATAAGGATCCGACTATTTAGGGCGCTATAATAGGGTCCCCGCAGCTTCGGAAACTCCCATAGTCCAAAACCCCAATTCCAAGTCTTAAGGTTAAGGCCTCTAGATTGCAGAGCCCGGGGCCTTCAGCAGTATGCAGAGCCGGGGCTCCGAACTTCGGATCCCTAACACCTTTCCTGATAAACAAAGATGTTGTAAGACCATTGCAAACCCCTGAACCCCAAGTCAAACCTTAAAACTTCGATGTACTTGTATAAACCCTAAACCCCTAAACCCCAAACCCTAGACCCTCATTATGAGTCGGAATTCAAGAGGCTGCCACCACGGCAGACTCAGAGCCCATGCTTCGGAGCCCTCCTCGACCCGGCGAGGAACCCCAAGGATCCCTAGGGGCCCAATAAGGGAGTTTCTCGAAAAAAATAGGTGTTTCTCAACAGGATTTAGAAGGCTTCTATAAAGGGGTTACGGCTTAGAGTTTTCGAAAATTAGGAGTACCTCATTTGGAGTGCTTATAATAAGGATCCTATGATTTAAGGTCCTATGTTAGGTTCCCCTATTTTCGGAAACTCCATATTCAGAGCATGCAAAAGGGGTTTTGGGGTTTAGGGTATGGGGGAGCCAAAGGGCCCAACAATCAGAGCAGGTAACCCAGAAACTCCACCATCCCTTAGTTAAGGAATACTCCTTCAACCATATGATTCTATCTATAATATATATATATATATATATATATATGTATATATATATATATATCTGTTATAAGATTTATCCCTAAATTAAGGGATATTGATTTGGAGTCTCTGGAAAAGGGTTTTGGGGTTTCGGCTTCAGGGTTCAGGCTTTCTGTGAGGGTTATGGAAAGGTGGTATACCTAGACCCCCAAAAGTAGGTAAAATAATGGCCCAAACCCTATAAAAGGCTACTATTCTACATACTTTGGGGCTCCAGGTAGTAGTATATTTTAGAAGCTGCCCCCACCCTGTAATAGTGGTGTAATAGGTATATAATAGGGCCCTACTATACTCCTTGTAGTCACTATTACAGGGTGGGGGCAGCTTCTAAAGTATATTGCAAACCCTGATAGTGAGTTTATCATGGTTTGGAGTGTCCAAAGCAGGAGTCCAATGCGCTCTTAACTTAATTCTCCGTGCCCTCGTAGTTAGAAGCTTCGCACCCAAACCGTAAACTGACGACGAAGACTACAACGACCACCAGGACCACCAGGACCAGCCCGACGACCACAACGACCACCAAACGGTCAGGAGACCAGCAGGAGACCACCAAAGGACCACCAAGGCTTGCCAGGACAAAAACGTCCATGCGACGACATGGCGGCCAAACTGCTCCGAAGGCAGTGGATCTGGCTGTTCGGCGAGCGCGATCCTACCTGTGGCGTGTCACGTGCCCAACCCAACCAAGTAATCTCTTCAGGAATTAGATTCCCTTTTAAAACATGGTTGATGGTTGTACCACACCGTCTGGGCAATCAGACGCTGGGGAATGAACCCTAAACGAAGCTAGACAGCCACACCCTGGTTTAAACTTAAACCTCAAAGCTGTCGGGTCTTTGGGGGGGGGGGGGGGGGGGGTTCTCGTGCGTTGTTTCCGCGCACGTGGGAAGCATCTGGCTTGCACGCAGTCAGTGATGGCTGAGAAGATCGGAGACGAAGGGCTCGGAATAAATCGGACTTATGGTTTAGAGTTTAGGGATTTGCGGTTTATAGGATTTCGGGCTTAATGCAGAAGCCTGCTGTCTTTGCTAGCTAGACCCGAGAAGGAAGAGGCCATGACCTACTATGTTGCAGGGTTTGGTGCGACTGGTACACGCTGTCCGAATAATGCAAACTGTAGCTTCCTTCACTAAAATGAGCAGAAAGAAGCTTATCCCGCCGTCCCGAAACCTCATCCCTAAACCCTAAACTCCAGAAGCCTTCTTCCCTGAACCCTTAAGCTTCACCCGAACCCTGGGCCCAACGAAACCTCTGGGCACCAAAGCCTAAATGCTGGCCACTCATCCGGCTTCGAAAGGAGTACAGTAACAGGTTTTGAACTAGCGTACCCTCATTATATACCATAACTAAGAGGGGGTTCTGAGCTACCCAGTTCAGTTAAAGCTCCCTGATGGTTCACTGGCAGAGCTGTTTTAAGGAAGGCTATAGATGTGATGGATGTGTTGTCCATAGCTTCAACGATTTTGCTCCAGGTTCATCAAATCTGGTTTGGGGTTCGGGATGAGTTCCATCCAACCCCTTCGGCAGCAAGAAAAGCCTCCCAAAAAAGCTTTCCCAAAGGGTCCATGTACCAGTCTAGTAGGTTCTGAGCAGAGCTGACCCCAGAGTTGTATATTATCCTGGTACTAGACTGGACCCCTTGGGGCTTGTTTCGAGCATTGGAGGATGATTTCACCCCCAACCGACGCGATGATTGCGCGGGAGGGAAAAGGGTCCGAAGCTATAGTTTCAGGGCATCAAAAGCAAGCAGCAAGCAGGGAACGCCTAGTAAGGGGTTTCTAAGATATACTGCACTTGTACTCTTGTGCTTTTAAAAGCGTTAAATGAAGATATTGTTTAGCGGACAAGATTAACCCAACCACTGCATTAATCTAAAGTTTGGGGCACCGAATATAATTCCATCCAGGCAATAGTTTCGCCAGAAAGACACATCGTGCCAGGCGATTCCTAAACGATTGTGGGTCGCGCGCTTTGCGTAGCAGTTCTGAGAACACTCCCTCAGGCTCTACGCATCTATGTAATAAATAAATACTTGGGCCGCCTTTGAAGTACCTATATCGGAACCCCTTTAAGGTCTACCAGTCTTTACCGGATAGGTAATGACATGGAGCCTTGGGACTTAAAGGCTAGCATTGCGCTCAGTTGAGTGAGTGTAGTGTTTCAAAGTTGGATGCCTCCACGCACCAACCATGTGCAAGAGCAGAAAGAAAACTGTAAGGCCGCCGAGGAAAAGCCTACGTAAAAGAAGCCCTACTCTAGTCCCGAAGGCCTCTATATGGGCGTTCCGGCGACAATGGCTTGACCTAGGGCTGGATTCTAAAGCCTAAACCTGCTATAAGGGACTCGGAACGGTTCTAATATGCGGGCAATTTTCGTCCGTTTCCCAACCTGGAGCCATAAACTGTCTTGCCGTAGTTCCTCCTTGGGGATCCGACACATGTCATAAAGTAGGTCATCGAGAAGTGGCAGCAAGTAACAGGTCTGCGGCATGCTCGCAGGAGCTGGAGCATGGATTAATTGCTAGGGCTCTCCATACTTCACTCGAGTCTAAAGGTGCTACGGCTGATAATGCTACAACTTCTGGTCACTGGCCGCGGTGCATGCCTAAGACTCCAAATAGTCCAGGGTAGGTAGATGTAGGTATTAGAAGTTAGAGCCAAAAGTAGGTTCTGTTTGTATGCTTGCCTAGGCTCTCCATCTGACTCCATCTCTTTATCCGGAAGCTCCACGAAACCGAACTTCAGGATAAAGCCTTCGGATTTGGCAACTGTGGGCCTATCCGCTTGTTCTCCCCCTCAGGGTCTGAAGCCAAGCTTGCCTTCGTAGATTTCTGAGATCAAACTTTGAAGACAGATATGTTAAATAGATCTGTAAGTTTAACGAGAAGTTCCAGTACTTGTGTCACAGAGTTTCGGCTTGTTCTTGGGTCGCGGTGAGGATCTGGACGATCCGAACTTGGACGTCAACGGAGACGATGACACTCAGGCGAGCCAGTAACCCTCTTGGGGTACTCAGCTTAACCTTTAGTGCCTCTTTCCATTAAGCGTTCAAGTCGCGCGGAGGCATTAGACCAGGAGGGTTGGGCCCGAAAGCATGGCGGTGCGAGCCTGGCATTCAAGCATCGCAGAACGACCTCCAAAGTTGCCTCTCGTCCATGCAGCCTTGACAGCAGGTCATCCTCAACTTCACTGAGGATGAGGACCAAGGGCTCTTGTACTTCAGTAATGGCTAACCATTGATATTGGAGGAGCTAAGGAGCCAGGGATGATGATAATCCCTATTAAATAAGGAGCTAAAGAGCCATGGAACCCCCAAAACCATTGGTTAGATGGGCCTGCTGGCGCAGCAGCCTTTTCGGGTGTTCAGTGTTGGCAGGAGTCATCCTGGTCGGTACCGTGCACAGTCGCAGTGTATACCGAATACGTCTCCTTCCTACTCCTAACTACGATGAACGAACATCTGCTCTGAGCACTGGCAACAAGTACCACTTTAACCAGCATCATCAGTGTCGCCCCACTTGGTGTTTCAATTCGTTAAGTTTGTCACGATTCCCAACATGAGAGTTGTGGTTATCATGAGCCATTCAACCCTACACGTGGTCCGACAATCAGACTCTAATATAGCGGCCTTAGTACTGTGATTAGGGTTTGGAGGTATCCTGATATTCTGCTTTAATTCTAATAAGGAGCCCCCAAAACCCTTTTGAAACTTAGCAGGGCCCGACATTACCTTACCCTGGCCGGCGAAGCTGGTGAGGCGACAGGCCAAACCTGACATTTTTAAAGTCTTCGAAGTCTTTGAACGCTCGTGCTATCCATACTTGTCGCTACAAGCAAAGCCTGATGAATGACTGAAGGAAGCCCCAATACTATTTTGGTGGTTCCTTAGTATAGTTATACTATAAAGTACCCCTAATGTTCAAGGCCCTTTCTGGTTTCAGAGCTTCTTGCAGTTTCAGGAGAGACCGTGATGCATTGATGCATGAACGCCAAACCATGCTTTCCAGGCTGCGGACAGGCTCATCCCGAACCCCCCATTTTACAACGCCACGTACCTGCAGCCTTAAAGCAGCGCAAAGCAATCCCAAAACTTCTAAACTGCCCTATAATCCTAAAACACCCTGTCAAGAGGCTGTGTCTAATCCTGTAACCGCGGACTTTCCGGGTTCCCGGTTTTTCCCAAGGGTTTTTTGGTTTTTTCCTCAAGTTGTTCGGGATTGGGGTTTTGTTGTACATGGGCGGATAGTTTGTGATGTAAGTTACGAACCCATTTCAGTTGAAGCTACATAGTTGTTAGGCTTCTATGGTAAACAACACGGTTTCCCTATTTTATAGTATCTCAACTTAAATTGTAGGGATCTATAGTACATATTACCGTTCCTTGTTACGGTATCCAAAAAAATGTGAGGCTTCCTTCATGATGGTAGCATGTAACTAGAATCCTTCCGCTGATGATATACATCCTGCATTACCCATAATAATAAGGATTATACCATAATTCCCATAGTTTAGGGTCCTTAAGGTAACAACAGGATTTATGTGATCCACAGTTTTCCAAGAGCCCAGCCATGCGCCCTGCAGACCCGGAGCTCCACTGCAGGACCTCAAGCTCATGGCGATATCTCGAGACATCGTCAACAAGGCATCGGAACAAAATTGATAGTAGTAACTTATCAGTAAGGCTATAAAAGACTATGCTCCTAGGAGCAAGAATAAGAAGCAGCATGAGATTAGGAAATTTTGTAAAGTTTCAATAGCTTTAGCAATGCTCATAAGAACGTTAGCAACTTAGAGGCCTTGACAATTTTAGACCATGACCCCTCACCGATGTAGCCGAAAGTCCGCAAGGTCCCCAGGGTGCCCAGAATGATGTACGACCTGAGGGTCGTTGTTCCGGAGGGCAGGGGGTGGTGTCTTAGGGGTTCAGATATAGGGTTTGGGTTAGGCCGGTTTAGGCATTCAGGTCTAACTGTTGGGTGCTCGGAGCATCTTTCCTGCCTTTGGTGGGATGTTCCTACGCAGCTTTCAAAGGCTCCTGCGTTGTGTTTAGGAGTATACCCTTCATCTCTAAACCCTGAGCTAAGGTTTCATCGGTGGGCCTGTGGGACCCAAAGCGTACAACCTACGCCCTAAATGGTGGAGCTTCACAACATATGCACAGTATGACTACAGATTGAATCATCAGGCGGATCCGGGTTCAGGGTCAAAGGGTTTAGTTTCAGGTTAAGGGGTTTCTAGTACGCGTTAGAGTTTCAAGATCTAAGTTTGATCCGACGACAGCAGCACAGTAGGCTTGCTATGGCAAACTCCAAGTACGTGTAGAAGTTGACGTCGTGATAGAGACAGTATGATCATGTATGACCTAGAGTGCGCCAGAGCTGCAAGAGTCAGCCACAATGGAAGGCATGGTCCTGGCGGTAGCGCCGGGTAGGCTGTAGTAGCCGAAGCAGCAGCACTACCCATAGGCCCCATAGTAGTTCCTTTCTGCGATTACCTTATAGAATTCTTACTTTGGGGCCTTCGGGTAGTGATTTTCCCACCGATCTCAAGCTTATCGTTGGTCGCTCATCGCCGGCAAGAAACCACGGCGCAAGATAAGCAGGAACCTTCCGTGCATTGGATCCTTTTTGGGGATAATGTGGAGGGTGTTAGGGCTCAGGGTTTAGAGCCAGACCTGGAACGGCAAACCCCAAGACGACCGAAGTGCTCACCTAAAATAGTGACTATTGACCTATATACATGTACACACACATATATAGATATATATGTGTTGTTGTTTTTTGTTTGGGGGGGTGAATGTTATTAGAGTACAATGGGCCCCTAAACTCTATTCTAGTTTTGAAGGCCACCATATTAGCTTCAGGGGTTTACGGCTGTAGGGCTAGCGTTCAGACGTTTCGAGGGTTTTAGGCTTCAGGAGCTTAGGGTTGAGTTTTGGGGGTTCATGGCCTTAGCAGCTTGAGGTTTCGGGGTTAGGGGGTAGGGGTTAGAGTTTTTAGGGTTTAGGGCTTAGGGTTTGGGGTTCTGAACTTAGTTCTGGTTGACTAATCCCCTAGATTCTTGATGAAACCTCGGGGCTCGATGAAGCTGAAGAAGTCAATAGCGTCATTCGATGAATTAAGGGGAG
The DNA here is from genome assembly GCA_905221615.1 of Symbiodinium sp. CCMP2592. Taxonomy (NCBI): domain Eukaryota; class Dinophyceae; order Suessiales; family Symbiodiniaceae; genus Symbiodinium; species Symbiodinium sp. CCMP2592. Next base: position 258,801 of record CAJNDT010005558.1, read on the forward strand.
AATGTTTGCATACTCCAACTTGCTTTAGGAAGGAATATGTAGAATGGGGTTTACTCCGTGTGTAAGGAGGAACCCCAAGGAATCGTGTAGCTAAGTATTGACACCTCTAGGCCGAATATTAGTATACGGATACTGGGGTGCCTCGGCATGCTTTGGCTGCAGGTGCAAAAGATGCGCAAGGAGCCGTTTGGGCTGTTGGGGTTTAGGGTTTGGTATTTTGGGGCTTTTGGGGTTTACATAGGAGTTTATGGTAGTATGGGATTTGGGTTTAAGGCTTTGGATGTGGGTTCTCGGTTTAGGTTTAGGGGCGTCGCGTGTGCAGGACACGAAGCTGAACCAAGACGATCCGGTGGACATGTGGGCAGAGGTGCGTTGATTCAAGGTATCTGATGTTCGAAATCTTTATTCTAGAATATCATATCATGATATCCCCTCATCGTCCCCGTACATACACTAAACTTACTTACCTCATTCTGGCTATCTATATTGGGCTTGTGTATTTGTTTGTTTCAGGCCCTCTCAACAGTGGAGATGCCATCAAGTAGACTCGGGCCAAGTAGTCGGAACCGCGGTCGAGGCAGAAGTAGCAATGGTAAAAGTAGTAGAAGGGTAAAGCGTTCTTAGAAGTCGGTGAAGATTGAACTACTCTCAATACTAAGAGTCGCGAGGGTCTCCAGTGCTCAAACGGGTTGGAGCATGTCAAGGCGGTGTTTGGATTTCTTCTTGATGCAGAAATTTGAGCCAGTGGCGAGAATTCATTTGTCCCCAGAATGCACTGAAATATGCCCCGACCTGCTATGGAAACCTCCTAGATTGTGTGGACGCCTTATCAACCTCTATGGAAAGCTCCTAAACCTAAAATTAAGGTCTATGGAGCCTTATCAAACCGACCCAAAGGCCCCAATCCGAAGCATTAAAAGCCCAAACCCCTTAAACCCCTAAGCCCTAAGCCTCTAACCCCCGTTCACCACTAATCTAACACTACTCGACTGTTTCAGGCTTCTCTCGTTGAGGTCGGGGCTCGCAGGGTCAGCTCAGGAGTAGCTTGGGTTTGGGGTTTAACATCGGGGCGTTTCTACAATTCTTTAAGGCCCTTAAGGGCGCTATATTCGTTTTAAGGGGTCCATAACAGTAAGTTATTACAATAGAATCCTTAAAACTGATTTAAAAACTGAAAGTTCTTAAGCAGAGGCTTCTGTTGTGTGCGCCTTGGCAGTTCGAAGAGGGTTTGGGGGAGATTACAGCAGAACCATATGCAGGAAGCCTCAGGGATAACATAGTAGAAGCCCAAAAGGTAGCCTCAATCCTGAAGAGTCATGTATAGGGAATCCCAGCACTGGTTGGCCTTCATCCGTTTACCAACTTTATGGGGTTTACTGTATTCCCAATGGGTCCAGGTAACAGTATACTAGTACATAACTTTGGGGCCCAGATACCTCCTAAGAGCATACTATAATGGCAGATGGAACCTATAGTATCTACCTAGCGGCATTAATAATTGGACTAGGGTTTTGGGGTATATCATCATGCCGTACTTTTACAACGAGCCCTAAGGCATAGCTCCGACCTCACCATTCGGGTCCAGGAATGCTTGTGGACATGTGGTTCAGGGTTTAGAGGGTTTACTGAGGTCAGGTCCAGGGTTTACGTTTAGGGTCTGGCGCGCAAGACATGGTTATGTGATGCCTTGAAGACATGAGAACGCAACACCTATCGTAAACCCTGATCCCTGTTCGCGGCGCCTTGGCTTCAAGACAGAAGTCCGAGTCCTGAAGCTCATACCATTATGGCAACCCTTTGCATAGGTTTTCTGGTTCAGGGTTTATAGTTAAAGCAACCCCTATATGCTAGGGGGAGTTTCGCCCCGTTGTCAGCGTTCAGGCTTCTGGGACATTTAGGAGTTTACAGAAAACAGGAAGCTCCAGACCTCCAGACCCTCGATAGTAGGATCCTTTGACAACGAAGCCTGAAGAGGGGATCCTGCCGATGGCCCAGGTTCAGGTTCTATGCAGCGGACTTCTGTTACAAACACCCCTAAGAGAGGGACCCCCTAGAAAAGAAGGGGTTTAGGGTTTGGGGTTTAGGGTTTTAGGGTTTAGGGCTTTAGGATTTAGGGTTTATATAGGCCCCCCTGTTTTCAACAATGCCATGGCTCACCTGTGGCAACCAAGCGGATCCGACTCCTTTGGAGGAGTACGCAGGAGGTTTCTAGGGAGGGAGCCTCCACAAGTTGAAACGTGTCCTACTGTTGATGGACGAAATCCTGCATGACCCTAAGGACTCTAAACTATGGGAACTATGGTATATCCCTTATTAAATGGGTAATGCAGGATTGATATCATCAACCGTACCTATAGTCTCCATTGTGCTTCCATGACTATGGTTAAACCAAAATATGGAACCACAACGGAGACCATAGATAAACCCTAAATCCCTAAATTCCTAAGGCCAAATCCCGAAGCCTTCAATCCGAAACGAAAGACCCTAAACTGCAAGGGTCCACTCTAAGACACCGAACCCAAAGCCCCTGAGGCCCAATACCCCTTGACCCTAAACCCCTAATCTCGAAACTCCTATAGAACTCGAAAGAACCCTTGTAATAGAACTCTGTGGATCCCTTAAAAGAACCCCAAACACACTAAACCCTAAAATCACCAGACCCCCACCCCCCAAAACCCCTAAACCCCCTTATGGAACCCTTATAACTAGACTCCTTTAAAGAACCCTTTAAGGACCCCTTTATAGATTCCTTTAACCCCTTAGGTTTGCAGCGGAGCTCGCCTCCGCAAACGGAGCCCTCCTTGGAGCCAAGGTTTCCGATGTGCCTTGGCTTTGGTCAAAGGGGAAAAGGAGGGACCCTTAATGGGGACCCCTACCCTATAATGGGCTATATCATGGGTATATAATAGCTATATTAAGGGTATATACGTCCTTATTAAGGGTCCCTCCTTTTACCCTTGGACTTGGGTATTTCGGGCATGTTGGGGTCTAGGGATTGGGGTTTTAGGGGTTTAGGGTGTTAGGGGTTTTTAGGGTTTAGGGTTTATTATGTAGAAACCTGATCAAGAAACCTTGGGCCTTTGTTAGGGTTCCTTATATGAATCCTACCATTTTGCTGGGGTTATTGGCCCATGCTTTGTTAAGCGGGTTCCTACATTAGGGCATGTTGGGGTTCAGGGTTTAGGGTATTAGGGTATTTCGGGGTTCAGGGTTTGGGGTTTAGGGTTTAGGCGTTTAGAGGGTTTAGGGTTTGGGGGTTTCAGGTTTAGGGTTTGGTGGTTTTGGGTTTAGCGTTTTTAGGTTTTAGGGTTTGGGTTTGGGTTCCTTTTCAGGGTTCCTTTAAGGGATCTATAGGGTTCTGTAGGGTTTCATAAAGGGTTCTGGTTTAAGGTAATTTGGGGCCATTTGGGGTAATTAGGGTGTTTCGGGTTTAAGGCTTAGGCGTTTAAAGGCTTTTCTCTCACCAAATCCCTTACGCCGACTCCCCGCCTCCCACTCCCTCGTAATCCCGGGTCGAGGGTTTATACCCCAAACCCCTACACCCCTAAACCCGAAAGGCTTTCGCACACACACGACCTGAGGCGAACACCCGAGCACTTCCTGAAGCCCTTGACCGTAAAGGGCTACACCATGGCAACAAGTGAGTGGGGACTCTCCCAAAAAGCAGATCATAACAAGGGGCTAGTGTTGACGCATGTATGTTTATGTGATTTATGTGCTTCTTCTCGTTTCTATCTCAAACCACAACGGTCCCGAAACGCTACGACTGCACACCTTCAAACCCACGGAATCCCTAATCCCTAAACCTTTTTCGCTGACCCAAACCCTTGAACTCCAAATCAGTAGCTCTCTACAGTAGGGTCGCTTGTTGGGTCCCCAAAATAGTACGGCGGCCTTGTACAAAGGATCCCCTAAAGTGGCCCTAGTTTGGAGAACTACCCAAATCCTGCTCACCCAGACCCCCGGGAGGATCTAGAAAGTAGATCCCCTAATATTCGGCCCTATAGTACTAAGGCTGCTAAGGGTACTTTATAGGAACCCCCATTAAGGGGATCTACTTTTTGGACCCTCAACCCTAAACCCTAAACCCTAATTTAGAGAACTACCCAGATCCTACCTTAACCTACCAAAACCTATTTTCCCTATAACTTCCATATTAAGGTTTATAATAAGAACCTACGAAAAAGTAGGGTTTGGTAGGTTAAGGTACTCAGAGACAAACCCAGAGGGTCAAGAGAAGAGCTGAGGTTTGTCGTGCCAGTAGGCCAACTGCTGCGCATGGTGATGGTAAAGAGCCACGAGGAGTTACTCCGGGGCTTAGGGTTTAAGGTTGAGGGTTTACAGGGTTCAAGGTTGGATAGGTTGAGGGTTTAGGGTTTAAGGTTGGGTGTAAGGTTGAGGGTTTAGGGTTTAAGCTTCAGGGTGTAAGGTTTAGGGTTCAGGGTTTAAGGATCAATTAGGGTTTATGTTACTCGTAGAGAGCCGCGAGGAGTTGCTCCAGGAGGGAGCATTGGTGCAGTTCTCAAGGGCCGCTCGGCGTCAGATGCGAAATCCGATCCTAATCCCGAAGCCCTGGCTTTCCTTCGGTTTTGTTTTGGGCTTAGGGTTTAGGGTTTAGGCACTTTTGGGCAAGGCAACTTTTTTTCCCACCTTCCTATATGCATGACTTTGCAAGGGATTCTTGAATGTTTTCATGGCGCTTATAAGGCTGAGGGCATGGTCTGTTTTTGTTTGTGGAGGCTGCTAGTCATGTATAGTTGATTCAGGAATAATGCAGTGGGCCGTTAAGCTACGACCCAGGACAAAGGAAACGCGATCTTTGTGTCGCACGAGTGGGTGAGCACCGATCATCCAGATCCTGACGGGGAGCAGCTGAAGGTCTTAAAAGCTGCACTCATGCGAATGCTCAGTGAGCCGGACAGCATTCCGGTGTCTGTTCAGGCTGAGTTCATGTATGGACTGCAAAATGGGCTTCTCATGACCGAGATGAGAGCAAGGCCGCTTTTCGTTTGGTACGATTTCTTCTCTTGCCCGCAAAGAATGCACGGGCCAATTGGCAGTCGCTTCACTCATCCGAGTGAGCAGGAATTGGCTATCCACAGCATCCCGGCATACGTTGAGATGTGCCGCTGCGTTGTCATTCTTTGTCCACCGATCCTCCACAAGCAAGCCCAGGACGGAGTTCAGCAAAACAACGAGTAAAGATCCTGGTAACCTACACGCCAATCCCTACACTCCAGGCCCCAAACCTCAGACACTCACAGGAGCTGCTCAACAAAAGCAGCTGGTCAACGCGAGGATGGTGTCGACTAGCGCCCAGGTCAGACATGGAAGTTATATAGAGCTTTGTGGTTTTAAGGTTATGGAGTTCTGCAAGCGTCTTACATTTATTTGAAGGTCTATTGGGGATCTAGAAGTGCTCGGTGTAGACGATTCTGCAACTGCTGTCGGGTGTGGTCAACCCGGGCTCTTTCCAAAACTGCCCTGAATCCCGAAACCCAAAACTTATGAAGCCCTCAAGAAACACTAGTCAGCCCCTGAAAAGAACACCGAAAAGCGGCGCCCAGGAGAGGTTGGCGGTCCATCTTAGCACCATCCACTCTGCATCGCTAGTGGAAGTCCAGTGTGCCTGGGTTATGCAGCAGTACCCTTTTGGCCTTTTTGTTTGTGGACTCCGTTCCTCAAACCTGCATAGTAGGAAACAAGAAGGGAGCCCCAAACCCTTAAAGGGGGCCTGCTGGGGACCCAGGTGCAGAGCAGCAGAATCTCACTGTCCCATTCGAGTTTCTTCGAGAGCCGGTCGCTTGGTTCTCGTTTGAAGAACTGAAGTCATCTAACGAGAATGAAAACATATGAAGAAGAGCAACAAGAAGGTCAATGATAGTAGTAATAGTACTAGCAGCAATGATAGCGACAACCATCATTACAACCAGAGGTTCTAGCAATAAGGACAGGTCGTACGTATCAGTGTGGTTTCCTGATGATGGCAACTTCACTACCGTAAGGATGTACAACAAATACTGCACATTGCTGTTTGGTGGCAAACGTATCTTAGCAAGAGGCTTAAACCCTAAACGGCTTCAAAGGTTGGTTTGGGCAAGTTCACGATCGCGGCGGACCGTGAGAAGGTTGCAGAGGTCGTTCACAGTATGGTGCGCCAGAAGCTGCTGCACTACCTGAGGCAAGGAGCGCGTAAGTGCTTTTTTTCAGCGAATCTGGAGAGAGTAAGCCCTAAGCTGAAACTCCTGCATAAATCACGCCCTGTAACGGGAATTTGCGGCATGCATAAGGATGCGACTGTTGGTGATATAGATCCTGCATTACCCAGAGTAAGGAATATGTAGTTCCTATAGTTTCGTACTGTAAAATCCATAAGACCCTATTATCGAACCCCTCATGGCTCCCTTTTAACGAGCCCTTCAAAGGACCCCCAGGATCTAGATCATGAGCCGTAGTAAAGGCTAGAAAGGAGCCCTTCCAGGGTTTGAAGCTTAGGGTTTAGGGTTAATGCTTCGCCGTATAAGTAAGTAGTCGTATTCTGAACTTGTGGTAAGATTTTCACCCCTTGAAAAAGAAAGCTTTGGTGAAGCAAGGCAAGGTGACCTTCACAACTACAGGGTCCTGCTGAATCTGCAGCACCTACATTTCAGAGGCTTCTCAGTGGAGTCTATCGACGACTGGGTTCCCGGCTTTGTTAGCACGGAGACGGATCCAAGCAGCTTCTTTCTACAGAAGTTTATGTACCTAGGCTCGCCCATAGCTGCCTTTTATTGTCGGGGGTGGGACGGGGTGGAGGGGGCCTCTCGATTCTGGAAAGAAGAATAAGATCCTTTCTGTTGGGGCGACTGGGAAGCTGAGGTATCAGCATGGATTTCGTAGCCCGGTGGAGCGGGACAAGGCTGGCTGGACGCCGCTGTGCTACGCTGCAGTCAGTGGCAACCCACTTCTCCTCGTTGCCTTGTTGGAGCAGCGCGCAAATCCCAACGACAGCATCCGGCATGCATCTCAACAACAGGTGGGAGTTCTTGTAAAGTACGTTTCCTTCAGCCTATAGACTATTGATATTCCGACTAGCACTCCATTGCTCTGCCATTTTTCGAAGACTTAGTTGAGCCACAACTAGCATTTCTACGTTCATCAGCATCACTATCAGGATCCTGATTCCTATTCGTTTGTATATGTTTAGTAATTATTGTCACTGAAAAGTATTTATACTAAGTCTGATTACCATGATGATTATGAGAAGTGTTCCTCTGCAGAAGTGATCATTACCATACTGTAACCGTGACCGTGTTTAATTTGTGTACTTTACCACTAGCCGCAGTCTGTCTAACAGTTTACTTTGGCAAGACATGGAACGTGTGGATTCAACCGCTCAGGTGCAAATGTCGGCTGGTGCTTCCGCGCTCATCATCAGCGTGTGTCTGAATCACCTTGATGCCATCCAGGTCTATTGGGATCTATTTGGGCTTCTATTTGGTAGCTCTACCCCTAAATCGGTTTAGGTTTAGGGAAGGCCGTCGTTTCTTCCCAGAAGTGGCACTCTTAGGCTTGAGTAGAACCACGAAGACCACCAAAATTAGGTTTTTCATGAACAAGATCATAAAAGTCATGATGGAGACCCCACAGGTCTTACTGGAGCACCGGGCCAACCCAAACCAGGGCGATGCCACTGGCACGACAGCCGTGCACTACTCGTGCTCCTGTGCAAATGCAGATGCCCTGCGACTGCTCAATGCAGCCGGCGGATCCACAGTGTTGCAGAACGCATTCAAGATCACGCCTAGCATGCTGATGGGTGGCGTGGGGAATAACAATGCTGAGCTTCAAGTCCGGCTTATTGAGGAGCTCTCTTGCCGAGGTCTCCCCCTCGCAGAGGTCAACGCTGCACTCCACCTCTGCATCCTCTTCGGCGGAGCTTCTGGAACTGTGGTGGTCACGCTGTTGGAGGCAGGAGCTGACATCAATGGGCCCACCTGCTTACCCAAGTCGGCAATATTCCAGACGCTGATGGCCTACATGAGCTTTCGACACCCCTGGCGTCAGACCGCCTTCAGCAGATATGCGTACCACAGGCGAGGAGCCACGCCGCTTATGTGCAGCATCATCTGCGGTGCCTACGAGGCAAACCATAGCTCAAACTGCCATATCATCGCCTACTTTTTTGCAGGTGCGTTTTAGCACCCGTATACATATAGTTTTTGGGGGACCTATTCATTTTGGTACCTCGAGGTCGTCCAGAGAACCCTAATTAGGCCTGGCAGGCCCTAGAGCTGGAAATTCCATTTCGGAACCGTCCTCAGGCTCAAGAATTCGAAGGAGGTTCAGCGAAGTTGATGTGTTGACATGAGCAGAACGTGGCTTTCAACCAGAAATCCCCAACCCCAACAACACGCGGTCATAGTTGTATCACAGCTCGTATGAGCTCCTGTGCTGTTGCACAAGACCTTCTCTAAAAGCAGGATCTGTTAGGCGCTTTAGCACTCCACGACCATATCGGTAGATGCGTGACATACCTTTGGCCAAATGCCCGAACCCCCCCCCCCCCCCCCAATTCCCCAAACTTTGAGCCCTCGCCTCCCTAAACAAACTTCACCCGGAAGCACCGTGACCGACATCCGAGAAACCTCAGCCCAACAGATCGACAGTCCCAAGCCCTGAGTTGCAGAAGCTCCACCTAAACATTAATGAGGCCTAAATAACTACCCATACTATTTTGGGGGTTCCTTAAGGTATAATTATAGTATAATGGGCCCCAGAACCCGATTCGAATTACTTAAGGCCCCTATATTATGGTATATACCCTTATAGATCCCTTATAGTAACCCCTATAGTTCCCTTTTAAAGGAACCCAATTCTAATTACAAAGGCCCCCCCATGAGGCGGCCGCAGTGCTCATCGCATCGGGCGCCCGCCTGGAGCTTCGCAACGGCCGTGGTTGTTCCGCCAAGGAGCTCGCCGAAGAGATGTCCGCGCCTAGTTCACGCACAGCAGATCGTCACCGGAACCACCCTAAGCATGTAGTTAATGACGATTCCTTCATGATTTGTATTCGGGGCAAGTAACGCAGAGCATCAAAGTCTCTGAAATGGGCATCTGGACCTGCATTGCGCATCCCCCCCCAAAGCAGGAACTGAAAAAGTGAACTGACACCATCCCGGAAGTGGAATGACGTTGGGAACCCATGAATGCTCCTGCCACCGTGCCCAGCCCTGCTGGCGAGACAGACAGTGGAACGCAGAACGAAGTGTACTAAATTAGACAGCAAAAGACCAAGATTGATGACAGCACACTCACACTAATAAGAGCATGAATCATTATGACAATCAATGACAAGGAACCACATTTGAGCTGGCAGGCGGCTTTAGTGAGTGTGGCTCCAGCCTGCCTTGATGGCCTCATCTCTGTTCGTCCATGCCTCTGTGTGTACACCCGGTGTGTTTGTTGTTTGTATGTACGAAGTCATGATAGGAATTTGCTTCGTGCATTGTGGATGGCTGATGTGTGATCATTTCTGCATCTTTCCTTCTCGAACTACCCATAGTCTTGCCCTAAACCCCAAAGGTTCCATCATGAAGGGGGGGTGGGGCTTAGGGTGTAGGGTAGGTCTTACTAACGTGCTTTTTCTGTTTTTTTGGTCCGGTCCCAACAGACAAGGTGCCTGACTTCATCACTGCCGCCCTCAAGGGCTCAACTGCACAATGCGAACTGCTGGTTCAAAGCCATCTCAGAATGACTTCTGAGACTTTTTAGACCTAGGTTCAATGCGAGATTTTATTGAGGAAGGACTCCATGGTTTGTATATGAGTCCCGAACAGGAATCCGGTCATGTCTGTCGATTGAGACTAGGACATCAAACCCCCTCTTAAAGGCTACTAGAAGGGCCTAAATAATAACCAATACTATTTGGGGGGTTCATTATATAAATATATATATATACATAGTATATTATACCCAGAAAACCCTATTCTTATTATCAAGGCCCCTACATTAGACGAGCCGTGAACGTTTCTGAGGCCTCGTAGCAATCTCCGCTGGAGGCGGAGACGAATGGTCTCGGGGGATGTTGTGGTTCAGGGCTTATATCGATTATAAGGGTGTTCCTAGACCCTAAACCCTAAACCGTGCAGGGTTGAGAAGGACTACAAGGGCGTTCCTGGTGTGTATTCTGGAGTTCAAGGTTATAGACTCATCGGGATTGCGATTTTGTCGCAATTGGACTGCTGTAGTGTTCGCTGCTCGCTGCAAACTACTCCTCCGCCCTTTTCGGAGTCGAGTTTTGGACAATCACGGGGCTGGCCACAGCCTGGTCAAGTCAGACCACCTAGCTCCAGCAATTCAACTCAGATCACGGTATTACAAAGTTTTGCAAAGCACTTTTCCTTTGCAGGGGTGGCGGATTTGGAATGCTGCTTAGGATGAGCATGTCATCTATAAACCCTAAACCCTAAACACTAAAACCTATACTACCATCGAAGCACTGAGACAAAAGCCTGCCACCGACCTGCTTCTGCTCAGTGCTTGTTTTTGCGGTCCGTGACTGACACGGTTGATGATATAAATCCTGCACTACCTTAAGGACCCCGAAACTATGGGAATTATGGTATATTCCTTATTATAATGGGTAATGCAGGATTTTGTCCATCAGCATTATGGGCACACCCTTCGCACCTCCAAATCGGAGTGGGTGAGCTTAATCAAAAGGCCCTCTATCGAGCGGAAGCCCTGCTGGCAGGCAATGATTACGACGGATCAGCACTGGCTCATACGGGGAGCCGTTTTGTTCTGCCAAGCAATGTCTCACCACTGCCAATTAATATAGGGGCTTGAATAATTCCAATTACTGATAATTAGTGACTACTTAACCCTAAACCCTAAACCCTAAACCCTAAACACCCTATACCCTAAACCCTAAATGGGGGTCCTTGATTACACTTGTTCATCAAGGCCCCATAGATCGCCCCAATTATTCTCCGTCTCTCGCAGCTCTGACATGGGTCACTCACAGGAAAAAAACAGACCTTGGGATCACTGGTTTAGGGGGTGCCTTAGGGTTTGTGCCGCAGGGTTTAGGGTTTTAGGGTTTCGGCTGTGGAGGTGAACAGGGTTAGGCTGTTAGGCTTGCCTTCTGAAGATTCAAGCTGTTGCTTTTGGTGCGGTTTCGGGCTCAGGGTAGCCGTGCATGTTTTCTCAAGCTGTGCCTTCGACCTGACATCAGAACTTCCGCCTGGACCCCCGAAGTATGTAGAATAACATAGCCTTTTGTAGGTTTTGGGCCATTCTGTTATACAGTAAAAGCCAGAAAGTTGGAATATGATTATCCTAAGCCCTTTATGGTACATTATAGGGTATCCTAACCTGAAACCATATTCCAACTTTCTGGACTTCCCTTTAAACCCCTATAAACCCTCTGTAGAACCCTTATAGATCCCTTTAAAGGAACCCTTATAGATCCCTTTAAAGGAACCCTTATAGACCCCTTTAAAGGAACCCTTATAGATCCCTTTAAAGGAACCCTTATAGATCCCTTTAAAGGAACCCTTATAGACCCCTTTAAAGGAACCACAGTTCCCCATATTGCCATATTTGAGGGTCTAGGTAGCAGTCTCGGGCTCGAAGTGCCATCAGCCCTCGTGGACAGCTTTTAGCCCGACAAGAAGCCCTTTGAAGGGTTTAGGGTTTAGGGTTTTTAGGGTTTAGGGTTTCGGGTTTAGGGTTTGAAGGGTTTAGGGTTTGAAGGGTTTAGGGTTTAGGGTTTAGGGTTTATAGGGTTTAGGGTTTAGGGTTTAGGGTTTAGGGTTTATAGGGTTTAGGGTTTATAGGGTTTATAGGGTTTATAGGGTTTAGGGTTTATAGGGTTTATAGGGTTTATAGGGTTTATAGGGTTTATAGGGTTTATAGGGTTTATAGGGTTTATAGGGTTTATAGGGTTTAGGGTGGAGTCTTCAGCGTCCGGGGCGATTTCAAGCTTCAAGTCTCTTGATGTTTCCTGGGTTTTGAGTGCAGTGGATCCTTCATGCCCTGCTCGCGGAAGCTGATGCGCATCTATTGGACTTTCTTACGGAGTTTCGCTTGCGAAGATGATGAAGGGCCCCTCAACTCAACCCTGAAAGCTAAACCCCTAGAAACTGAACCCAAAAACCGAAGCGCCGCAAACCTGAGTAACCTGAATCCCTAAACCAGTACATGTTAAACCCTACCTTAAGCCGGAATAACCTACCTTTTAGGGTCCCTTGTTATGATTTCCTTATATAAACCTTTAAAAAGGTAGGTTATTCCGGCTTAAGGTAAGCCCTCAAACAATCGAACCCTTGGTCTGCATAACCTAGGAAGCTCGGAGCCCTACACCCCGTAAGCCCGAAGCCCTGACGCTTTAGGGTTTGAGGTTTAGGATTTACGGGGTTTTAAGGGTTTTATCGCGTAGGGTTTTGGGGTTTAGGGTTTGAGGTCTAGGATTTAAGGGGTTTTACGGCTTGGGGTTGGGGTTTAGGGTTTGAGGGTCCTCCGATACTCTCCGAAATCCCTAAACCTTAAACCCCAAAGCCCAAAACCCTAAACCCTAAACTCCCGAAGCTGTCAGGTAAAGCCGGGTAAGAAAAGCAAAGGCTTGCTGGGAAAGGCACTGAAGCATCTCGGCTCCTCTTTTAGGGTTCGTTTAAAAGTTCTGTTGAGGGTCCTATCATATGGAGGTGAGGAGTTTTGGGTTGATGGGTGGGGATTATATCATTTTGTGCATGTTACAGTTGTGCTTTTCTGTGATGCTTCATAGGCTTTTCCTAGCCTTCTTTCTCCTGGTAGGGTTTGGGGTTCAGGATTTGCAGTGTAGCTCTGAGTGGTGTGTGCTTAGAGTTTTGGGTGCGTACTGCTAGCATAGTAGGTGCGGATCGAAGCCTTGCTTGCGAACCCGTCCGTGTCAAGTGTGGGTGGAGAGGCTCAAGGACCCTAAACCCTACACCCTAAACCTTGAACCCATGGGCTTTGGAGCTCGTGCGACAGAAAGGGCCATTGAAAAAAAACAAAACCTGAACCCTCAGTGGTTCAGAGGAGTCATGACTCCCTCTAAACCCTCAACCGGCCTTATAACGAGTAGAGGCGTAGACCAGAGTCTGACGTAACTACCCTGCTGGAGCCCAAAGTTGCTCTGGCTCTTTAGGGTTTAGTATAGAGGGCCTCAATAGTTACCAAATATTATTGTTAGGGTCCCTTATTAGGGTCCCTTATTATAGTTATTATAGTATATTCGGCCCAAAACCCTATTTTAATTACGGCCCCTATATTAGGGTTTGGGGGTGCTCTTTCCCTCAGACGGATGTGGGTCCTCCAAATCCGCGAAGATCGAGGCAGCAGTCTCATTCGAGAGGTCTTCTCTTTCGATCCCTCCAAGCCCAAAAGACCTAAACTCCAGCAGCCTCGTCTTAGGTCTTAGGATTTCGGCACCTGAAGCAGAAGATCAACCCTGTTTATGTTTGCATTACCCCATGCCATAGCGGTAGCTTCTTCTCAGCCGCTTGAGCATACTGTACGGACCGGAATGAAAATTAATGCTGCCAAGCACAAATCTATGTTGAGATACGCCACCTCCCAAGCCCTATTCCACTAGCTAACTAAGGCCCCTAGGTTAGTTGATTTTCTTAGGCCTGATCTTGCTCCTTGACTTGAGGCAGAAGCGCGAATACATCCACAAGCTTCTCCGGAGGCAGCTCTTTGATCTAGCACGGGCGCATAAAAATGTACCGGACTAATCCTTAGGACTAATCCTTAGGGTTCCTTACACCTATTTGCTACAATCCAAGCGGTATACGCGGAAGTCTATTGTGACGAGCCCTCACAAGGTCTATAGGGATAGGTTTGCCGTTTACGGCTTAGGGCGTTTACTCGAAGTTTGGAGGTCTTGTGCCCGATGGCAGCCATCGAAGCCGCCGGGATCCTCATACTTTTCGGCTCAAGAAGTCTGAGCCCTTAACCTTAACCGCCTTAACCCCTATATAACCCACATAAAACCCTCGCGCGTTGAACCCCTGCTATAGTCCCCTCGGCCCTAAACCCTTTGTCCCAAAGCCTCAGCCCCATCACCTTGCCAGGGATCTGTGGGATTCGTCTGTGATGCAGGGCCATGAGGACGTGGCCTCGGACCCGTGAGTTCTGTGGTGGGTTTACTAAATTTGTGTGAGGAATGAGCAATCTGATACCTTACTGTAGGGTTCCTTATTATCGTAAACATATTATGCTACAGCCCAACAAAGCTCTTCTAAGTATTCAGGCCCGTACATTCAGGGGGTTCGGATAGTGGGGTGTGTGCCTGAGGTGTGAGTGGTCGGGGGCGCGGGTTTTGGCGTCTAGACGAACATCCCCCGAAACCCTGTGTCGACCGTAAGCCACAGGATGAAAGCTGTGAAGGATGTTCCAACCGCCCCCGAAGCACCTCAACCCCCAAGGTAGAATTAGGCTTCCCCAGGTGACCGGGATTGAGGGTTTTCATTGGAGCGCAAATACCCGAGAATAGTCGGAGTGTAGCCGGTCCTGCTGGGTCTCATTGGTGTTGCCGGTTTGTGAAACTTGCCTCCAGTGCGCATCCCTGATGATCTCAACGGCAAGACTGTTGGTGGGCAGCGGCCTTTGGCAGGCATCGTTGCTTCGTGATTGATTGGATAAAGAAGAGCCTCTTACGAAGGCTTGGCACACTCACTGGCGATTGGCAGGCCTATCGACTTCAGCTGCACAGATACGCGTTTGGTTCCAGGGACACAGCTGTCGACCCAACGCCATGCTTGGAACATTCCGATTACGGAGCGGGCATAGTACAGGGCTCCCAAGCCGTGGAAAAAATCGCTGTAGGAAGGAAACATGGCGAGGATCATGGATAAAGGATCAAGGTTAGAATTAAGGAGATTGTACGAAATAACGCAGCTTTTATGTATTGAGCCTCCCATCCTGAGCCTGCTGTAACCTTCGAGGGGAGGGCCGGAGCCTTTACCTGGTTCCCATCATATGGTAATGGTTAGAACAGGGTTTTGGCCGCCTCTATAGCACACGTATAATAAGGAGCCCTACAACCCTAAGGAATAATATTGCTAATTTTATGTTGGCCTCTACATTAATGTTTTTTTGGACCCCGAAGAATCGTCGAGCTAGTTTGTTGCAACTACACGCCATGAGAAGCTATACCTGGATACGAAAAGCCTACCTCTTTCATAATCTTCAGTATAAAAGCGTACCTGTGCCCTGACAAACCCAAGCTTTTTGAGTACTTTAGGTGTACAAACAGATGAGAATATGGAGCCTTAAAAAGTTTATTCGGGCTTCAGGTAGGGTCTCGGACTTTTGAGGATCCTCTTTGGGTTTAGGGTCGGTAGGGCGTAAAATCGATAGCACACTTAAACCCATAATTAAACCCTAAACCCCTAAACCCTAAACCCATAAGCAGGACAGGCTACAAACTTAAAGTCGCCCTGCTTCTGAATGAAATCAAAGTCCTGAAGCCCTGAAGAGGGTTTGGGGTCTAGGCAAGCCTTGAAGGTTAAACTCGCAAAGCCTGAAGTGAAAGCCCAACAGCCCGAAGCCCACCTGAGGTCGTCATCAACCAGGAGAGCTTCGCAATCCTGGATGACGACGAACTGCTAGTCACCATCACAGCCCGGCACTCGGGTTTTTGAGTTTGTTTTCGGCGGGCGGTTTGGGATTTAGGTTTAGGGCTTTTAGGATTGCGGGTTTGACGGTCTAGCGTTTTTGGATGTGTTTCTGTTGGGTGCCTTTGGGCTTGCGCAAATCCTTGAGCTTGGTGTTCTGCCTAGTGCTGCTGGGGCTGTGGAGCTTTTGGGTTTGATTTAGGTTGCCGCGTCTAGGTTTGGAGCCTAGGCTTTGTGGCTTCAGGGTTTCGGTGGCGCCCTACGGCTGCAGGGCTTGCAGACTGTGGTCACCAGCGCGGCCTCAATCCATCTTCCCCAGGTAAACCCGCCCTGGATCCTGTTGCCAAAGCCTGCCAGCAGACCCCGACTGAAACCAAAATGCTTGAAACTCTTCAAGCCTATGCCTATGCCCTGACCCACATCAAAATCCCAAGACTGGAGGTTACGTGTTCAAAGTGGCGGGGTCCGGGGCGTTGGGCTGTAATGGATACGCACGAGGATTTTGTAGCTGTGACCTCTTGGGCCGAACACGTCGAACATGGTGGAATCACAGGAACGCATTTCCCAAAACGATTAAATCCTAAACCCCGCAATTTAAACCCCACAAGTTCGAAGCCTTGATCTGAAGCCGCGCAACGACATCCCCAAAGTCGGAAGGGACCCGGCACACTGAATCCCAAAGCCTCCGAGCTTCACGCGGTGCCAAAAAAAACGCGCAGGTAATGACCCCATAGTTCTAGTTATGTGGCATACTAGTATAGCTCTCTGTTGATAGGAAACTTCTGCTAATAGCTTGGGAAGTCCTTTACAACACACTTCTTCGCATGGCAATGGCTATAACCCGTCCAAATTTCTATACACGACTTCCAAAATCCCCTGCAGAAAGTGGGCGGATCCATAAAAGGCACTGTAATATAGAAGCCTGAAGCACTACCCGTGCAGTTCCTAAAGGTTCCCTTTGCCGTTCGACTCAAACTACTACGACACTTAGTTCTAATGGCGGAGTTCGACTCTACAGCCCCAAACCCTAGACCCCCAAGCCCTAAGCCATACCTTCACCCCGAAAAACCTACCTCTTTAAGGGTTTGTATAAGGAAATCATAATAAGGAACCCTAAACAGGTAGGTTTTTCAGGGTTAAGGTAAGCCCTATTCTAGTTCCTCGGGCTCCCAGATGCAGATCCGATCCCGGCTTCCCAACCCTTCGACTGCTCATGATACAAATCCTGCATTACCTTAAGGACCCTAAATTATGGGAATTATGGTATATTCCTTATTATGGATTATGCAGGATTTATATCATCAACCCTAAACCCTATACCGTATAGATCCCTTAAAGGAGCCCCTTAAGGGTACCCTTATCGATCCCTTTAAAGGAACCTGCAGGATTTATATCCTCAACCCTAAACCCCATAACGTATAGATCCCTTGGGGTACCCGTATAGATCCCTTTAAAGGAACCCCCAGGATTCGTATCCTCAACCGGATCAGACCGAAGGTTAGAGGCGCCTTCTTCAACGAAGCAGCACTCAAGGCCCTCCTCGGCTTCGGGTTCAGGGAGGAATTGAGGGTGGTAGTAGTAGTAGTAGTAGTAGTAGTAGTAGTTGTTGTTGTAGTTGTAGTAGTAGTAGTAGTAGTAGTAGTAGTAGTAGTAGTAGTAGTAGTAGTAGTAGTAGTAGTAGTAGTAGTAGTAGTAGTAGTAGTAGTAGGGGTTCTAGGCTGCTTGTGAATTGTTTTTATAAAAGCTGTTGTTACAAAAACAGTTTGTTGTTTTTTTAGAACAGTTGCTTTTATAAAAGCAATTCAGAAGCTCTATAAGATCTCTAGGGTTAAGGAGTTAGGGCGTATAGGATCTAGGAGTCTAGGGTTAAGGAGTTAGGGTTCTAGGGTTTAGGATTTGGGGTTCTAGGGTTAAGGTGTTAGGCTTTAGCTTGTTCAGGGCTGGGGGTTTATAGGGACTTGGGGTTTAATGTTTCGGGTCTGCGGATTACGGTTTGGGGACCATTTGGGCTTGGGGATTGAGGGTTTCGTGCATTTTAGGATGCCAATGGGCTTAACTTAGGGTCTCAAAAAAGAACATAAGCATAAGCAACTTGCAAGGATATCATTACCTTATTATTGGGCTTCATTATAAGGAGGGTTTACCTGGAACGGCCTACTGTTTGCTGCTTTTTTGGAGCCCTATTAAGAGAACGAGGTTTGGCTTCCTTTTAGGGCTCCTCTACAGGTTTGTAGAAGGTTCTGCAAAGGGTCCTGCTCACGAGTTTGAACTTTCGGTTATGGTTAAACTTTGAGTGTAGTGCTTGTTTGGGGGTTTAAGTTTGGTTTGTGGTTTTGGTTGCAGGGTCGAGGGTTTGGGGCGGTCTGGGGTCGAGTTTTGGAGGTTGGTGGTTTGGTTGAGTTTTGGGTGTCGGGATTTCAGGTGCAGCTGTAGTAGCTTTGAGGTTCAGTTGTTCTTGCAGCGGAGTACGAAGGTAACCTTAAGCGTCCAGCGAAACTACCGTCTGGATGCCACATAGTACTCCAGCCGCAATGATAAGGCTTCAGCTGAGCTTCGATGCTGCCCCCACCCAGTGAAAGTTGAAAAACCTTTACAATATCGATTGTTACGGCCCTTAGCAGCGCCCTTATGACAGACTGCTACGGTTTTGGCCAGTAACCAAGCTGAGCTTTTGTGTGTCTTGGGGTTTGAGGTTTGGGCCTTTATCGTAACCCTTATGGCAACGCCTCCCTTATAGGAGCCCTCTTCGAAGATGCCCGATGGCAACCCTTTTTGTACACCAGCTCGGGGGGATTCTTGGTCGGTGAAGTCCTGGGTTTTGAGGCTGTCAGGCTTCTTCAGAGGTTGTGGCTCGTGGGCTTAACGAGGGCTCTTGTTTCGGTAGGCTTCGGGTATGGGCTGTAGTACTGGCCTAGGGGTGCGCGGCTACCTGGTCTACTTGGAAGGGCAGGGGACTTAGTAAGTAGGTTATAAGTAGAGTTATAAGTACCCTAAATGGTGTTACCCCAATTATAACCCTACTTATAAGCCACTTACTAAGTCCCCTGCCCCTCCAAGTATGTAGACAGACAGGAGCTGACGCAGAAAGATGCCACGGCAGAGCGCATCTGCAAAGAGCCCGGGCCCTGCGAACGAATGATGCGGGACTCAGAAGAAGTTATGGTTGCAGAGCCAAGAAATGGTTCCTTTTAGGGTATGTAACTTTGAATTTCTCGTGCCTAATGATTCAATTTTCAAGCCTTGGGAGTGTCATCTTAGACCAGATAATCATAAGTTTAGTGGAAGCTTCCGGCATTCGGATGGAGTTCTGAAAGTTTCGGAGGACTAGCCTCCTGTGCTGTGAGGAAACGTTAAGTGCCTGCTCGGGGGGAAGGGGGGGAGGGATGTAACTACCTAGGCCGGCTCCCAAGATCATTGAAGAAGCTTGTATATGAAAGTGGCGGCGTGGCGTTTGGGGGCCGTTATGGGATTTAGGGTATATGTATCGTTCTGGATTTAGGGCTCTGAAAAGGGTGTTGTTAAAAAAGCCGCTTCAACCTAATTTAGTCCACGTGCCGTCTGTTGGTGTGCAAATTTGCGTTTGCAAGTCTTTCTGCAATATTCCGGCTCACAGTGGGATCGTCATTACCATAAGCATTGTTGTTCTTGTTATTGGCTCGGATATGACCATCCGTGTTCTTCTTCGTATGCTGTTGTTAGCGCTTATGGTTAAAGATACACACACACAAGCACACGCTTGCGTATGCACATAATAAGCAGAACACCACGGCGGCAGGTACCCCGCTAGATGGTCCGGGGGTTTGGTCGAAACAAAGATAACTTCGTTTTTTGTTGGTCTTGGTCGTTTCCTTCATCGATGACGGAGTGTCCACAAGTCATGAACTAGACGTTTTCCCGTGTTTCGACGAGCTTTCGTTGATACAGAAACCCGAAACCTTAAACCCTAAGCACCGAATCCTAAAACGTGAATTTTCGGGACCCGAAACCCCAAACCCTAGGCACCGAACCGCGAACCCCGAACTTACATCTAAAGCCAAAAAACTACGTAGAGCTTTGGGACATTTTATATTTGTTCTTATTGGGCTTAAGAGGATCTTATACTAACATTTTTCAAAGGCTTTAGAAGGACCTCCTAGAGAGACTCTAAAGCCTACCTTGCGGCCGAGGTACTTGGCGACCTTTGACCTTCCGAAACTTCACAAAATCTGCAGCAACGGCACCGGCGTGAAGGACTGGTCCTGCGGGGTTTGGGGCGTGCCCTGAGCTGCCGCAACCTGCTTTTATTTTTTGTGGGGTCCCTATAAATGCCATACTAAGATGTATAATAAGAACGTACAGAGATGTAGGCGAAGGTCAGGGTATTAAGCTTTTATGTTTTGGGGTTTAAGCTGTTTCGGGTGTGCAGGGTTTAGGGATGTTTAGGGTTTTCAGGTTAAGGTTTTGTCTGATGTGTCATGGTGTAAAGTTCATAGCGCGGTGAGACCATGACGATGGCAAGCAGCAGATTCGGTGTCGGGGGTGGGGTGTTTTGGTTTCAGGGTTTTGGGTGCTGTGTGTTTTGCGGTTTCCTTGCCTGGCAGATGAATTGTTGAAGATCCTCAGATGTCAAAGACTTTTGAAGTCTACTTCAAACTAACCGCCTCGCAGAACCGCCACCTCCCTCTCCTGGATTGCCCCCAGTTCAGTTCCGTGAGCTCAAACCACCAGGCGCTTCACACCCTCCACTTGCCTGAGCCCTAGACTCTTAAGCCCTAAACACGCTAATTAGACCGTGAATCATAAACACTTAAACCCTAAACCGGAAGGCCTATTAAACCTCAACAAACCGTTGCAGTGTCGCTCTGGACAAAGGTCCTCAAGAAATACCCTAAACATCCCCACACCCTACAGTCCTAAAGCCCTTTAAATATCCATAAACCCTAGGCCCTATATTCCCTGCAGGTGCACGTCAACGGCAAGACCATCGAGCTGTTACCCCGAAAGCACTTCGTCTTCGGCCCCTGGCTTAAGGATGTGTCAGTTTGAGGGGATTTGTGGGTTTAGCAATTCGGGTTTAGGGTGTAGAGTTTAGGATGCACCAGTAGTTTGATCGTTAGGGTAGACTTCCCAGCCTGAATCTGTTGGTTTTATCGGAGGCTGTTTCAGTGTTTAGGGTTCAGGGTTCGTTCGGCCCGGCCCGCAAAAGTTTTGGAGTGGGATTCGGTTTCGGTGTCCGCGTTCAGGATATGAAGAACTTGACACGCAAACTTGGGGTTCAGGGTCGAAATTTCGCCTAAAACCATGAACCTCTCCAGTGGGATTTGTAAAGCTCGCTGGCTCTCTCTTCTCTCTTTCTTGTTATTTTTTTTCTCTCTCCCTCTCTCTCTCTCTCTTTCTCTCTCCCTCTCACTCTCCTCCTTTCGCGTGCTTTCTCTTGCTCTTTCTTGTTCTTGTTCCTTCTGTGTGTCACTCTCTCCTCTCTCTTTTTCTTTCCTTCTGTGTGACCCCTCTCCCTCTCTCTCTCCCTCTCTGTGTCTCTTTCGGCTCCTCTCTTATATGGTTTCCGAAAATAGGGGACCCAAATATGGTACCCTAAATAGTAGGATCCTTATTATAAGGACCCCCCAAAGAAGGTACCCCTAATTTTTGGAAACTCCCATAAAAGTTTGTGCCTAATCTTAAACCCGCAAACCTGAGTCTGAGAAGCTTCCTCACAAGGTCCTGCTGAAGCAACCTGGAAGAAGTGAACTTCCCGAGCTGGCTGCCCCCGTCGCGCTGCCTTTCTCTCGTGACTCCCACGCCCGAACCCTAAACCCTAATCCTAAACCCTAACCCCTAAACCCGAAGCCCAACCTCCAGCTAGGACTTCTGAAACTATCTGAGCTCTCATTATGCTGAGCCGTGAAGTGGAAAACTAGGGGTGACTTCTGGGTCCTGAGGCCCTACGTACTATTTGCTCGGACATGTAAAGTTCGAGCTCGTCCACGCGAGCCCTCAGCAGTTACCAATATTACTCCTTTGGGTTTCTTTTTATGTTTGTATTGGTGGTAGAATATACTAATTCACACCAAAACGCTATTCTGATCATGGCAGCCCCTATACTAGATCGCTACACCGGCTGAAGGTATTTTGTTGGCATGGGAAGAGTGTCAACTTGTGACAGAAAGCTCTTCGTAACCGTAGACAGAGCAGTGTATTGAACTACGGACAGTGAGCTAAGCCTTCTAGAACCATGCCAACGTTCAAAATCAATTAGGATGGGGCCGTTGCCGTAGTAGTAGCGGTCATCGCCTTCGTCATAGAAGTGGTGGCATCAGTGAGTGGTGGTGGCAGCATCATTCTTCGTCGTCGTCGTTGCAGTCTGGCTGTATTAATGTCATTGTGCTAGCCATAATGAATGTAGTTTTCACTATCAGAAGAGGCAGTAGGTGTATCCCTTTCCGTTGCAGTAGCAGCAGTGGCAGCAGTTATGCGCCCAAGAAATACCGTTACCCTAGAAGACTAGGCCGTAAACCCTAAATCCTATCACACCCTAAACCCTAAGCTTATAAACCCTACATACATGTTTAGGCTGCTGCGAGAAGCGGTTCTCCTACCAGGCAGCTCCCTGCTGTCGTAGCCGAGATGGCCAGGCTAGGCCTCCTCCAAATCTGCGCAGACGGGCTCCACATTCTAGGATTGTGCATGGGGTTTAGAGTACAAGCTTTTTTTAGTTGGAACCCCATAGCCTCAGTCCTTAAGAGTAATCTATAGGGAATCCCAGCACTATTTGGCCTTAATCCGGTTTCCAACTTTATGGGGTTTATGGTTTGGGGTTTAGAGAGGTGTAAGGCAGAACAGAACACACCTTTGCTGCCAAAATTTACAGTGTTCAGCAACAGCCAGATTTAAGTTTAGGGTTTAGGGTGTAGGATTTAGGGTTTAGGGTTTGGTGATTTGCCCGTATCTGTGCAAGCATGGAGAGAGACGGACAGAGCCTGTCGAGCAAGGTGAACAGCCGCGGTTGAAAGCGAAAACATTCCACGCAGGATTTCTGACCAGTTTATCCCAACGCTTTTCATGGGTGCAGGCTGCATGGCCCCAATTCTTCGACATTCTCACCCCTAGAACCCAGAAAGTTGTTCAGAGGTCTGCGATTCGTCGTTGCCTTACGGCATCAGGAGGGTCAGAAGCTAGGTATCGACTTGGCATGATTGTTCATTTCCCTTATATTGTTTTTGTATAGAGCCCCGGTTGCAACCATTTCGGGACTGTTGAAATATTGAAATCGACGTAAGCTCCATTGACTCCTATCGTACCAAACCGTCCGGACTTGCCCCACGGTGTGGCTGCGCCTTGCCAGCGCTTTGGAAAACAGGGAGCTGCAACAGCTGAGGGCACCAGAATAATGGGCTGGGATAGTAGAAGCTATATTGTTACTGTAACCCTGACTGTAAGACGAGAATCCCATGTGTGGTGAAAAGTCCTTCTAACGGAGCCTTGAAGTTTGCGAAAGCGAAGAACCTCGGCGACGTCGAGAAGATCGACTCCAGCAGTCCGGAAGACATGGGAGTTTCCGAAAATTGGGGGTTCCTTTAAAGGGATCCTTTAAGGGTTCCTTAAAGGGATCTGTAAGGGTTCTATAGAGGGTTTAGGGTCTAGAGTTTCCGAAAATTACGGGTACCTTATTTTCGGGTCCTTATAATGAGGATCCTACTATTTAGGGTACTATACTAGGGTCCCCTATTCTCGGAAACTCCCACATGGAGCAAGATCGCGGGCGTTTGTCCAGTTGTGCGGGCGCTGCAGAGACTTAGCAGAAGGAGATATCTACACCGGGTGATTTCCGAAGAATCATAAACTGAAGCCCTATCGCTGAGGCCAGTCCTTCGCGACGATTGATTTCCGAAACCTGCCACTCTTCCTCAGCGGATGGGTCTCGATGCTGTTGGAGACCGCCACCCTCTGGCACCGGCACGAAGAGATGTGACACGGAAACGACCTTGGAGGCTGAGGCACTTTTGAGCTTTGGGTCGGCGCATCCCGGCTTGCTCCCACACAAAAGGGCCTATGGACACAGTGATCCTTCAGATACAAACCCTGCTCAATGGCCCTAAAGGCCAAAGCTGTGATGCTGCGCAGAGAGATGTCGGCAGCGTTGCATAAGTCGTACGGCTGATGGACAAAATCCTGCATTACCCATTATAGGGAAGATACCATAATTCCCATAGTTTAGGGTCCTGAAGGTCATGCAGGATTTTGTCCGTCAACAATATGAGACCGGAGCCGTCAGCTCAGAACCGACATCTTGACACTGACGGCCGAGCCCACGAACCCTAAGCCAAAAGTGAATCCCAAACCCATGCACCCTAAACCCTAAACCCTAAACCTTAAACCCTAAACCCTAAACCCTAAACCTTAAACCCTAAACCCTAAACCCTAAACCTTAAACCCTAAACCCTAAACCCTAAACCTTAAACCCTAAACCCTAAACCCCAAGCCCCAAAACAAGCCTGGAGGCCCTAAGCCCGAAGGCCCTATGAACCCGAATCGGAGGTCTTACAGGAACCCTAGAATTCCTCAAACTTCATCACCTTACCTTAAACCTGAATATCCTACCCTTTTTAAGGACGTATATAAGAAATCAAAATAAGGATCCCTAAACAGGAAAGGTACATGCTACGGCTCAAAATCTGCAGAGAAGGGCCTAGTCAGGCTTAAGCTGCCGAAGCTTCCGAGAAGGTCCAGGTCAAGCTTGTAAATGTGGGAGTTTTTACTGGGCTCGAGGATTTCACGGCAACTCTCTGTATGCCGACGATGTCGGGTTTATTTGTTTTGTGATTTTCTTTGCGGGGAAAACTATCGACAGTTTACAAGATTGGATGGAGCGTAGATCTGTACCCAAAGCCCCGAAGCATGGGAGCATGAAGCCCAGAAGCCAAACCTCCGCGGATGTTTCGTGTTGAGCCCATCCCTTCGTCCTTCTCGCCCCCTCAAACCTTCGACCCTCAACTCCTAACACCGTAAACCCCGAAACCCCTCACCGCTTAATCCTTCAACCTCTCCACCCCTGAACCCTAAAATCCCTCACGGCTTTAAACCCTACAGACCTCGAAATGGGGGCAGCATGCGCACCCTGCGCCAATGGCTGCTGTGGTGTTCGATCCTTCTCCATGGCACGTTGCTGTCGACACTGCAGGCTTCCCCAGTCCGAGTTTTCGAGGGGCTTTAACAAGTCGAAGAGAGGATTGGGGGGGTGGATCAAATGTCAGTTTTCCAGAAGCTTTAGGGCTTTGGGGGGGTTAAGATTTAAGGTTTAGGGTCCAGGGGCTTTAACACTTCGAATAGGGCTTTGGAGGGTGAGGGGGTGGATTATGCTATATTTCTATCGAGTCCTAGGCTAGTGGTTTCCGTCTTTGGGCTTAGGGTTACTTGCGTTTGAAGAACAAGTCTGGTTGTTCCCATGGGTCCAGGGTATGTGAATATGTATATATATATATATATATATATATATATATATACATATGTGTGTGTGTATGTCCACATGTGTATATCTATATATACATAGGTTTTGTTCGTGGGACATCCCAGCTGATAACAGGCGCACGGCCGGCGGGGACACGCCTGGTGGATGTAAGCTTACGGATATTTATGGTTTAGGTTATGTCGTTTAGGGGTTAGGGTTCCGTAGAGCTGAGCAGGTAACGGTTAATTAACTTTCCAGGGTTGGAGTATGTGATCCTACCAAAAGCTCAGACAGTGTCATCCTTTTTTGGGGCGAGGGAAGTCAGACACTAGCTTCGGGCTTTGGCGATTCAGGGTTATCGGGCTAGGGTCTTGGTCGGCGTTAGGGTTGCCATTGAGAGGTTTCAGAGCCCGACAGTTCAGGGCTTGTTTTCCGGTTTTCAATGTGTAGCGTGTCAGTTTCTGTAGGGTTCATGACAAGCAGATGACCAGGCCTCAACCCTAAGACGTTCAGGCAGGCCCAGCGCTTTCCACCAGCAAGTGGAGTGGCTGTGGACAGCTAACCGAAGGGCGGCTCGGATCTGATTCGGTCAGGGGGGTTGTGGGGTTTGGGGGTTTTAGGGCTTAGGATTCAGGGCTTAGTTTGGGATTTTTGGAATGCTGTAATGGTCTCTAGCCGGGTACTAGAGCAGTTAGGTTTCGTTGTTGTTTGTGTCCTGGGTGTACGAGGGCTACCTGTTCTAGTTATGTATTGAGCTACCCCAAAGGACTACCAGCGCCAAAGTTCGCCTCCGCCCCTAGACCCTAAACCCCAAGACCAAGAAATCTCCAAGGTCATGTATCTGTATTATGTACACCTCAGAATCATAAGCCCTTAAAGCCGCCGACACATCCGAGGCCATAGTCCTCGATGCTGAGTCCTACACTGCAGTTTTGTGCAGACAAACATTCATAAAGCCTCCTTTTAAAGCAACTTCTAGACAATGCACAGCTCTTGGAGCCATGTTTTCTTTTTTTTGCCTTGTTTGTTTCCTATTACGCGTTCTTCAACGGGATCTGCAAGAAAGGGCGTGTTTTGCGTACCTCCCAATGGCCTGACATAGCCAGGCTCCAAGTGCCAGACTACACCTTTCAAAGGAGTTCATTGAATGAACCCTTTCAAGGAACCCTATTCTTAACATTATCGTTTTTGCGTCTTTACTATTGCTATCACTACGATCATGGTTATTATTATGACTATTCAATCTTCTCCTTATACATATTATTGCAATCCTTCCAGACCCCCTATCTGACTATGCGACCCAAAAAAGCGCAGGGAAATCCGCCACTTCCAGCCTTGTGCAACGGCCGAGTGGGAGTCACTCCTGTCGAGCTCATGGCAGCATTGAGGGTTTTTCGGGTTCAAGGCACAGGGGGGGCCAGGGCAGGTTCAGGGGGGTTAGGGATTTAGGGATTTAGGGGTTTAGGGTGTGGTGTAGGGGCTTAACGGCCTTGAAGGACTTTATGCCTTGGGTGTAGGGTTTCGGGAGTTGGGGCTTCACCGGTTCAGGGCCTGAAAAACTCTTGTCTGTTGAGGAGGGTCTATGTGAATTCATACCTCCCCCCCGCCCCACCTAGAGCATACACGGTGCCACAATGATTTCCTCTCAGGTGCGTAGCTTCTTACAATAGGGGCCCTGGAAAAGATCGCCAAGAACAGCCTCCAAGATTAAGATGCAAAAGCGAAGCCACAGAGCTCTGAAGCCCTGAAACAAGGATTGTCAACGTGAGATTTTGTAAGCAAATTTCCACTCCGTCTCAACAAGCCCCGAACTGTCGCGGCGTTGTCGAGGTGGCAGGCTTTGACAGGGCAGAGGGGTTTGCGGGTTTCGTTAGGAGTTCATCGCGCCGATGGGGTTTGGTGTTTAAAGGGGTTTCGATTCCTAATCACGGGCTTTGGGGCTAGGGCATTCTGCAGGTTTTGCGGCTGTACAACATTGGACGCAGATGCATTAGGCGGCTATTAGTTCAAAGCGCACGAGCTGCGCCAAGAGCAATGCTTCATGTTCCGTCTGCTCTCGGCCACTGCAATACCGGAAGCCTTGTCCTATCATAGGAGGCCAAAAGGGGTTTTAGCCTAGTAGGGATTCGGGTTCCCATAATAGGGTCCATATAACGGAATCCCTACCCCACGAAGCTTGAACCCCCCTTTGGCCTCCCATCATCCTAGTTAGGAAGGCAAAATCATTCAATTTGTCAGCGTCCCGACAAGACAGACCCTGGTTGCTTATGTGACAGATCTTGAAGTTTTGGTATTCTGGTTCATTATACTATATATATCGTATAATGTTATATCAACGTACGTTTTGGTTAGAGCATACTATGTTAAGTTTCATTATAATGTGTATTGAGTTACATTCTAGCTTAACCCACCAATACCTACTTTTTTGTAGGTTCTTATTACCAATCCTCATATGGTTTTGTCGGGCCCCTACAAAAAGTAGGTTTTTGGTGGGTTGCATTCTACTATATAGTTATTGAGAAAACCCTAACCCTAAACCCCTAAACCCTCAATCCCTAAACCCCTAAACCCCTAAGCCCCTAAACCCCTACACCCCTAAACCCATAAGCCCCCAATCCCCGAAGCCCCTAAACCCCACAACCCGTAAGCCCCTACACCCCTAAACCCCTAAGCCCCTAAACACCTAAACCCCTAAACTCCAAAGCCCCTGAACCCCTAAACCCATGAGCCCAAACCCCTAAGCCCCTAATCCCCCAAGCCCCTAAACCCCTAAACCCCCTAAACTCCAAAGCCCCCCAAACCCCTAAACCCACGCCAGAGCCCCTGAACCCAAACCCCTAATCCCAAACACCCAAACCCCTAAGCCCCTAAGATTCCTTCTCAACCAAGGAGCTCGGAGGGATGAAGGTAGGTGGGATTAAGGATCCCTTATATAAGGACTCTTGTTTGGGAATATCCCACCTTCCTTCATCCTACCTTTTGAGGCCCCCGATTCTCAACCCCAAGGAGCTCGGAAGGCCCGATGAGTGCCACAGCAGCACTGCGACTTCCAGGACCATTGGTAGGGCAGGGGACATCAGGGTTTAGGGCCGTTTAGGGGTTCAGGGTTTAGGGGGTGTAGGGGTTTAGGGTACAATGAACACCATTGTGGGGTTCAGGGCTTAGGGTTTGGGGGGGTTGAGGGGGTTTAGGGGCTTGGGAGTTAGGGATTACGGTTCAGAGGTTAGGTTCCAACTTCTTGGGTTCTGATCTAAGTGTGGCGAGAAAGTGTGAGAAGCCCTCAAATGTTTCAATCCCTAGACCACAAACCGTGATTCCTTGTCTTCCCTAAATCCGAAAGCCTAAATACCCAAATATCTCAACTTTGAGGAAGCATGGATGCAAGACCTCGGCCTGCTTTTGATACAAACAGGCCCAATGCAACAGACATATGGCTAGTTTGCGAAATTAGGTTCTCTTTCAGGATGCCCAAAACTAGAACGTCGCTCTTGTGATGACGACACCCGTCGAATGGACAGCCACATGAGAAGAAAAGGCATCCTCAGATTGCAAAACCATAAACCTTAAATGGGTAGTTCACTAAATGAGGGTCCCTTTTAGAGTCCTGTTCATACGGGTGCCGTATTCTTGTCGGCGCCCTGCTTTACAGAACTACTGTACCCAAATCCCAAGCCATACGGTAAAGCTCAAGGTCTAACACCCTGACATGCTACTTGAGTTCCCCTACCTTTCAACCCAAATGCCTCCACCCGAAGACCTATTTATGCAAAGTTCGCGGGCTTGGAGGAAGCTGTAAACCATAGAGGCATAAGACGCGAAAAGAAAAGAACATGGATAAACGGCACGAAAGGCAAAGAGCGAACACGAAAGAATAACAACGAATCCATTGGAAATAAGTCCCAGTGAAATAGGAGCCAAGGAGTACAAAAAACACATCAGCACAAAGTCATGTTCCAGACCTTAAGCCCTCAAACCAAAGCCATTAGCCCTTAAACCCTGAACCATGAAGCTTAAACTGTAAGACCTGGATGTTAAAGCCCAAGCCATAAAGCCTAGACCGTAAGACCTGAACCCAAAACCTTAAACCGTAAGCGCCTCTTAAGAACCCCTATAGAACCCTATAGATCCCTTCAAGGAACCCAGAGGGGTGGTTGTCAAAATTAGGGTCCCTTTTTGGGTCCCTATTATAGTACAGCACCTATTATTTAGGGTACCCAAAAAGGAACCCTAATTTTGACAACCACCCATATGTTAAAGGAACCCTAAACCCTCAGCCCTAAGAGCCTCAAGAAACTTACCTTTGGTTAGTAGGGAATGGAAGAATGGTAGCAATAAGTAGTTATAATTCTACCTAATTCCTCCATTCCGTACTAACCAAAACCCTAAACATACTGTACCCTAAACCCTAAACCCCAAACCCCAAACCCCATTCTTGCATTCCCTACTAACCAAAGGTAAGGAAAAAAGCGCCTCCGGAGGAGTCGGCAACCTCCATGGATGCAGCGAGCACATCTCCGGCTGGTTCTCGGGGCGGCTTCCTGGCTTCGCATTTGGGTTTCTGGCTTCTACTGTAGGGTTTAGGATTTAGGGTTTAGGGCTTTTAGTTGCTGTGATTTTTTTGCTGGGTTTAGGAGTTTGCCAGATTTTTCAGTTTCGGGCGTGCGTCGTGATACCCAAAAAGAGCACATCTTGAAACACAACTCACAAGAAAGAGATCCGGTAAGCACATCCTTAACGGCAATAGCAACACCCTAGACCCTGAACCCTCAACCCCCAAAAGCCCTAAACCCTGGAAAAAACCCGAACCCTAAACCCTAGTAACCCTAAACCCTAAATCCCCGAACCTTGAACCGTAAAACCCAAATCCCTAAATCCCTGAACCCTAAATCCCTAAACCCTAAACCCCAAACCCCTCCAAAAACCTTAAATCCCTGGAGAAAGGGGCGAGTGCGCTTTTTTCGAGAAAAAAAACCTGAACCCTAAAACCCCTCCAAAAAAAAACCCTAGCACAGGATCGCCCTTCTCCAAAGAGGTGGCTGCTTCTTCGCTTGGAAGGCCCTCCTTTCGGTTGCATCCCCGGTGAAGATGCAGACCATCGGGATCTTTTAGGATTTATATAGGTTTTAGGATTTAGGATTTTAGGATTTAGGATTCAGGGTTTGGGATTTGTGATTTTTCGTCATTTTGTTTATCTTTCTGGAAGGCTCTTTCTGGTTGCATCCCCGTGAAGAGAAGATGCGGACAGTTGGGAGACCTTTTAGTTTTTTTTGAATTCTTTGTTAGCATTAATGATCTTCTTCGGATGTTTAGACGAACTTTTTTGGTATCTTTAGACTTTGCAGTGGTTTAGGGTTTCCGGGTTTAGGGCTGAGGCTTATCTTTAAAGTATAAAAGCACTCCAGAGGTTATAACAAAACTCCAAGGCAATCTAACACAACTCCAAGAGATTATTGCAAGATTATGTCTGGTTATCGCCCCAGGGGCACTTACAGTAGAAGCCAGAAAGTTGGAACATCATTATCCTCATGCCCTTAAGGTAAAGTATAAGGGATCCTAGCACTAATCCTCCTAAAGCCATGTTCCAACTTTCTGGCTTCTACTATAAGCGGAAACTATGAGGAGTCTTTTGGGTCTACAGTGTCTACAGTTTAGTGTTTAGGGTTTTAGAAATTCAGTGTCGGTTTATGAGCCTTAAACGTCTAAAGGCTAAACCCCAAAGCAGCACTAGACTCTGGACCTTGAGTATTATTGAACAATCCTGAACCCTAAACCGTTAAACCCAGAACCCCAAAGCCCTGCACAGCGCTCAGAGCTTGGGGCAACACGGCCCTCTTCACACTCTGTAGCACCTCAAGAGTTTAGGGTTCTGGGGGTACGGGGTCTATCAGGTTGAGGGTTAGAGTTTGTAGGGTTTTAGACGGTCAGGATCTCAAGAGTGCCTGAAGGTATGCTACAGTCTGGCTAGAACTGGACTGCTGCAAAAACCCAAGGCCCAATGCCATTTGAGGGTAAAACTTTGGGGTTGAGGAGGGTTCAGGGTTTATCATTCGTTTCCCCGGTGTCCTCAACCCAAACCTGAAACCAGAAGCACAACCTTGAATCCGAGTCCCTGAACCCTAGACGCTAAACCCCATAAGTCATCACCCTAAATCCTCAACCCCAAACCCCAAACCTCTAACCCCCCCAAACCTTTAAACCCTAAACCTCTAGAAATTAAACCCTAAACCCTGTATCGTGGTCATACATCACTGGCAGGTGCTCATGGCAGCAAACGCTGGGGCGCAAGCAGTCCTCATCTTCGACACCGCCGCCGTGCTGCAAAGTGGGTTTCATGGAGGCTCTTTTGAGGGTTTAGGGGTTTGGGGGTGCAGGGGTTTGGGGTTTTGGGGGTTGAGGATGGCTTAGGGCTTTGCAAGGGCCGCAGTGCAGACGGCTGATGAAGACACGCACGTTTTTTTTGCAGGGTTTAAATGCTGCATAGCATCCCTGTTCAAGCCCAGATGAAATATAAAGAGGCGGGGTGACTAATGTGTGCTACATACTCTACCCCGATGATGCTACCATAGTCCAAGCCAGCAACACCCTCAACCGTAAACGGCGAAAAAGCAAGCTCCAGAAACAAAGAGACGAAATAAATCCTGAATCCTCCTGGCCTCCTGTTCTATACTACGGAGGTCAGAGAAACGTGATTCGAAGCCCATGGAACCCGATGCAACATTTTGCAAAACCCATACCAACACAAGCAATCCTATTCATGAAGGCCCGTGTGTGCACATCCACACTTTCCAGCGCTTTCAACATTACCGTTTTTGGTGTTTGAAGCGTGCACAAAACGCTCTATGGTGAAGCCCTAACCCTACGCGGATTGAGTTCTCAACGCCTGCTAAGCCCTTAAGATCTAGAGTTTGTTCGGGCTCGCGGTAGACTACGAAAGCCGCAAGCTCAAAGCTAGTGTGTCGAGCTCAAAAATGGGACTTTCCGAAAATAGGGGAGCCAAATATAGTGCCCTAAACAATAGGACCCTTATCATAAGGACCCCAAAATTTGGTACCCCTATTTTCGGAAACTCCCAAATCCTGACGATGAGGTTCCTAAACCCTAAACCCTAAACCCCTAAACCCTTAAGCCACCAAACCCCAAAGAACCCCTAAACCCCAACAAAAACCCTAAACACCCCTAAACCCCTAAGCCCCTAAACCCCTGAACCCCTAAACCCCAAGAAACCCCTAAGCCTAAACCCTAAACCCTACTGAGGTGGACGTGCAGGCCACAGCCATCCTGGCCGTGCCAGGGCCCTTTGAAAACCCGAGGCCTGACTTTGGGGTTCGGGAACATGAAGGACCCCCAAATTAGGGGTACCTTTTAGGGTTCCTTTAAGGGGTTACTTTAAGGGTACTACAAGGGTTACTATAAGAGCTACTATAAGAGTGTATATGGGAGTTTCCGAAAATTCAGGGGATTCCTTGAAAAGGGATCCTTCAAGGGCTCCTTAAAGGGATCGCGTTTCACGCAAAACCCCGAAGAGCCTACATTTTGAGACCTCCTGATGGTGATTTCAAGAAAAGCCCCTGAACAGGTAGGTCTGGTTGTGGGGATCCCTTAATCCTCAACTCGAGGATTTGGGACATTGTGGTTGCAAGGGTGAGGTCGTTTGGGGGCGATCTTCGTCTTTGGGTGGAGAGTTTAGAAAAAAGCGAATTAGGGTTGAAGGACTCCAGGTTCAGGAAATCGGCAGATCTGTCGTCAGAGCAAAGCAGAGTGTGGGACTTCTTTTAAAGGGTGTCAAAAAGGGGTAGCTTTCAGGGTTCTATGAGGTTTAAGGACATTGCTGCCTGAATAAAAAGAATAGGGTTTTGGGGGGTCATGCGAAAGTAGCATCCTGTATTACGTAGTATCTTGAGGTATAGCATCATAGCATCCCGTCTCTGAAGTGACGAGCTTGCGAGTTTGGGATTTACAGACATTGAGGTAATACATGCTTTAGAACCAAAGCCCCTTGGTTTAATCTGTTTAAGCTCCCTTATAGGTTGAAGCACCCTAAAAAGCTTGCAAGACTTCGTTTAATTGCGCAAGGCATTTTTACCGGTAGCATCGTGCTTTCAGAGTCGTCCTGCTGGGGCTGCAGAGCTTCAGCACGAACGGAGGGGTCGAATCAGCATGCATATTAATAGGGCTCTATAAGTCTATAAGGGTTTCACTCACAGGATTTACAGGCTCGTATGGAGGTCAAAAGCACTGTGCCTTTGTAGTCCATGTCAGTTTAGAGGCCATTTTCCATTCGCTGCGGTAGAGCTCGGTTCGAGCGCTCGCCTATGCATATAAATTCTGGTGAAACATCAATCGCACGGGGTGCGAAAGCCGGAGTCTGTTTCCTCAAAGCCCGTCGCACGGAGCCATTCCCGAGCCGGACCGAGGGCCTTACAGACTCCTGGGCAGACAAAAAGACACGGTTTGCTGACAGCAGCGGTGACACATTGTGCAATAACTCCGCAGGTCGCCTCCAACCATGTGCTGTAGGCTGCCGCATCCTTCAAGCACAAACTGGTGGGCACATCATGTTGGAGGACATGAGGAGGCGGCGGTTCGACCCGGAAGATGGAAGGCACTCCACTGAGGGCGAATGCCGCACGTCCAGGCCGAGTCCAGGCAGGGACGTCATCCTGGGGGAAGGCACGAGCGGGTTTGCACGTCTGGTACGTGTCAGCAAGGAGATCCACATCAAGCAAAAGCAACACGTTATCAGCCGTGGAAGATTTGGCCGGGCAGCACGGTGCTGCATCTTTCCAAGCCGAAACTGTGGCTCTGAGAGTCTCCAGAGGTTCCACAAAAGAGGTGACGGTTGCCCAAACCGTCTCCTCGTCATCCGGAGGAACAGCATCCAGGGCAGAGAGGAGCCCGGCAGCAACATCCAAACGGATGCTGGGCTCAAACTCGTGATGAAAAGATCCCGATGCCACCTCAGGGTACGCCAAGGGGTGCGGGGGTGGCCCTTTAGAGTTGTTAGGGACAAACCGACCCCAGTTCAGGACGCACTGTGGACTAGAAACTAAGTGCCGACGTAGTCTGCCTAAACTAGAGTAGCAACGTCCGCACGCACAGCAGGTGGTACCAGTAGCGCACAGGTGGGCGTGAGATCGGTACCCATGCTTACGAGCACAATGCCCCGCCCAGGCAAGGCGGCTTGAGAAGGCACGTCTGCACGTGATGCAGACCTCACTGTAGTGAGGGCGGTGTGGGGGAGGGTCAGAGGGCTCGGATCCTGAACCACACATCAGGAGGAGGGCACGGTGAAGCCCTGAGAGCGAGGCAATGACCACATGTCGGTGAATATCGAGGGCCTGAGCTCTTTTGACCGCCCCTTTATACTTACCAGGGGTTTGGGATATGAAACTGCTCCAGCTGTCCCAATCCTGACGAGGGCAGGGTAACCCGGTTGTGCGCCAAGTGTAGGAGTGCAGCCACTGTAGGTCTGCAAGCAACAGCTCCGCATGATCTCGGTCGGCTCGAAGGCAAGCCCACAGTTCAGGTGGTGCTGCAGCAAGGAGCTGCGAGACATACAGGAGGCGTTGAAAGCGAAGGGCCGTACTGGGACTAGGGAGCCGCAGAAGCGCAAAGCACGTATGAGCGTCCATATGCTGGTCATCCATCTTGCCAATACCAAGCAAGCTACGGTAGAAACTCCAGAGGGCCCCGGAGATAGACCGACGTTCACCAATGTTGAGCGGTCCCCAGGAGCCTGCACCGAAGTAGAGTTTGGGAAGGACGGCAGAACGCAGAATGAACGCCTTACGGCCTAGACTGATGGCCGGATTCCTGTACACTTTGTGACGGCCTTCGGCGAAAGCAGCACGCGCTTGCGTGATGCGATATGCAACTTCAGCTCGGAGACCTCCACCGGGGGTCTGCTGGCAGCCAAGGTGTCTGTAAGATGCGACTACCGGCAGGAGAACGCCGGGTCCTGATTCAACCACAACCGGAACATGGCCACGGAGGCCTGAAGGACCAAAAACAGCTTGCTTGGCCCGACGGCTGCCAGGGCCGGAAAGGGTCAGGACCGCTGCAGTCTTGCTAGGTGCAAACGACAGAGTAAAGCCGAACTCATGAAGGGCTTCGGACAAGCAGCTTGCCTCAACTCCCATGGCACAGGCCGCGAGGTGGGGCGTAGTGAGCCTCGGGATGGCTATGTCATCCGCCCACACCACTTCCGAAATTTGGATGTGGTCGGAATCCGTATCACACGGTTGGAAAGAACGACGGCCGTCCCACGGAAAGGATGGGGGCTGAGAGACGTGGTGGCATGCCTCACGAAGCTGATCACGCCTAAGAAGGATGCGCTTGATGAGGGCAGCAAATATAAGGTCGGCCCAGGACGAGCCGGGACGCGAGCCCTTAGCGGTAGCAATCACCGTAGTGTCCCCCTTCAGACAGAAGAAGTTGCCTTCCTGCAAACTACATGTGAGAGCTTCCAGCCAGGGTGGGGCGCCACCCCTGGCGAGGGCAGTAGGTTCCGCCAAGTGCTGAGCTACCGCCTCCCTTTCATCGGAAGACAGCTGAAGGCTGTCGAGAAACCCATCGGGGTCAAACCCGTCAGCTGTGGCGGCGGTGTTGGCTACAAGGCGTTGGATAACGCAGTAAAAGGCAGAGGCAATGTCAGCGAACAGGGTGAAGTGGGTCGTCCCGG
The DNA here is from genome assembly GCA_905221615.1 of Symbiodinium sp. CCMP2592. Taxonomy (NCBI): domain Eukaryota; class Dinophyceae; order Suessiales; family Symbiodiniaceae; genus Symbiodinium; species Symbiodinium sp. CCMP2592. The sequence continues at coordinate 294,532 of CAJNDT010005558.1, forward strand.
TGGCTGTAGCCACACGCCCCAAGGCGCGAATAAGCTGGCTACCAAACATAACGGTGCACTTCGATTTGCCTCCTAGCTGTAGGCTAGGGGCATGCTGCTCAAAGAACCTCTTCATCGGTGGTCGCAGCGCCTGGTGTACGATCTTGGACCAGACCGGGAGGAGAAGGATGGAGCGGTATGAAGTGCATTCCTGAAAGCTACCTTTGCCTTTGTAGAGCCAGATGGCTTGACCCGCTTTACATCCGATCGCTTCGGCTCCACGCCAAGAAGTCTTCAAAGCAAGATGGTGCAAGTGCGGGGAGAGAAACTCGGCGAAGACTCGGCCGAATTCGTTAGGTATCCCGTCCATCCCCGGACACTTGGCAGGCTTTGCTTTAACAAGCAAGCGATGGATGTCAGCGCAAGTTGGCAGGAGACGCACATCCGAAGGGGCCGGCCACGACCCTCCTGACATGGCTCGCTGACAAATGCGGCTGTGGGAGTCTGCAATGAATTGGCCCAGCTCTATCTCCTTACCCCCCTCCAGGCCCCCAAAATGCTGGCGCCATCGCCGGAGGCTGGAGTCCGAATCCGGGCAGACATTGCCTGCAGCGTCACGAATGGAGGGGAGGGGGTCGGCCCGATAAGGCTTCTTGCGCTTATGGGAAAGGAGCCTATGAAGGTTACCAAATACCTCAGAAGAGGGACTGGAGGAGATCTGGTCCGCAAGAAGGCTCAAGTGATTGTTGCGGTCACGCTTGCAAGCGGTCTTGAGCTGCTGTCCTTGGTGGCGCAGGACACTGAGATGGGCGGCCAGGGCGAGGTCGGCCCTGCGCCACCAGACTGTGCCGCCGACGAGGGAAGAGAACATGTCAATTCCCCGCCACACACGAAAGCGCATTGCAGTGAGCTGCATGTAAACCTGCCGCTGGAGACGGTGAAGGGACCTGCGGGTAGCAGCAACAGCACGCTGGAGCTGCCAAGTGTCCTGTGAAAGATAGGACTGGTGAGGTCCTACAGCTCGTTTAGATTTAATCGATCCCAGGGTTTGCTGCACATAGCCAACTAAGTGTGCGGCATGGGCGTGCACTGAACAATCCCAGGGAAGGGGCTGGAAACGCTTGAGGGCTGCCTCGATTGTAGCCCGGTTGGCTGGATCCGTGAAATGACTAACTGGGAACCGCCGTTGGCGCAAGGCTGGCCCGGCTTGTCCGGCACGACAATGGAACTGGACTTCAACCACGGCTGCAGTGTGGTCGGGGCTACAGTGAGCAGTGTGGAGCTGTGGTGCCAGGTAGGATCGACAGTATTCCTTACACCAAGCTGACGGAATGCAGACCATGTCCGGTCTGCACAACTGGCCATTCCGCTTCTGGACGTAGGTGTGTGATGCGCCGGTATGGAAATCCTCCCAGGTTGCAGGAATTAAGAGATCGAATTCCTGTAACACGGAGTGCAAAGCCTCGCCAGCTGCATCTTCGGACTCTGCCGCGTGTCCCCCAACTTGGTCCGATGGGTGGCTGCCTACCGAGGCATTGAAGTCGCCAGCTAGGACAATGCTGTCCCGCATGGCATGATTTCGAATAAGCGCGTGAGTTTCCGACCACCACTGTTCGAGTACAGAAGCCTCCGTCGCACGGTGGGGGGCATGAAGACCCACAAAAAGGGTCCTGACAGCCTTATCTGCGAAGCGCACCAGAAGGCGGCGGGGATCCGAGGCAACAACGGTAAAAAGGGGCTCGCGGAAAACATGGTTGGCGGGATCCTGAGCCGCCCCAGATGTGCGAAAAGCGAACCCATCCTTAAACCACCATTCTACACCCCATTGGCCGCGAAGGCCACCTGAGCAGAACCTGAGATAACGACCGCAGTGGTAAGTACCCGAGTCGCAGCGGGTTTCTTGAAGGCATGCTGCATGGATGTGATGATCATCCAGTTGGGCAGCCAGCATCTGGGCCCGGCCGGGTTGCATGGCCAATCCTTCGCCGACAACTTGACCTGAGGCAGGTCCACCAAAACCGTCATTGAGAGAAAGAACGTTGAAGGTGGCCAAGGTGAGCTGAGTGCACGTAACAGGAGCCGCAGCTTGCATGGTGGAAGCTTCTGCGACAGAGGGTGTGGGCCCTCCTTGGAGCCGGACTGAGCATGCTCCGATGGGAAGGAATGGCTCAAAGAGTTGCCGCGTGCTGAGGCCAAAATGGTTAGTGTCCTGCCCCAACCACTCCGAGTTGAGGCGGGGTAGCGCTGGATCGCCTAGATTGCTGCGAATGGCCGTAGCAGCCCAAGGTAGCAAACGGGCACCCTCAACGAGCCAGAGGCGGAGGAGGCTATCCGAGAGGGCAAGGCCGCAAGAAGGCTTAAGGGACAACGCGCCATGCTTAGACAAGCGGTCTGCTAACTCATTGCCGAAGTGGCCGGCATGGCCTGGGATGTGCTCCACTGTATCAGGCTGTACGAAAATCGTACGGCGGAAATCAAAAGTATTGCGCATGGCCTGGCCAATTCCCCCGGGCTCGTAGGCCGCGGCACCACGTGCAATATCCACCGCAGACGTGCAATCTGACAGAAAGCTGACTGGTCTGTGACAGAAAACACTGCAAGCTATGAGGCACGCGTGCAACAGGGCAGCACACTCTCCCACAAACGGCGAGGGGGTGTAAGGCTCAGCACACAACCTGGCCTCGACAGCGCCAAAAGCTACACTGATTTGGGAGGCATGTGGGTCAACAAACACACATGCCCAGCCGCATGTAGAGGCGCAATGTGACCGGCCCTCAGTAAAGGACCCATCGGTAAAGCAGAGAAGCGTACCAGGGACATGGGTGCTGGCCAGATCTCGGAGCTTGGCTCTGCACGTCGATGCTGACCATTCAGACATGGCTGGGCACAGAAGGGTAGCCTCAACAAAGGAGAGCAGGCAAGCAGAGGACTGGAGCAAGTCCGTGATATCATCTAGAGAAAACCCCAAGGGCGTGCCTCCTAAGGTGAGTGGCTGGTCGCTGGGCGTCGGAACCACTCCCGGCGTCATGTGAAAGCGACCAAGCGTGAGTGGCTCAGGTGCATCAGCAGAGCCTCCGAGTGGTAGCGAATCACACAAGTTCAGAGCACAGGGCTGGCCCTTTTGGAAGCAGCCTGGAGGGAATGCCTCCATGAGTACTGAGAGAGTGGCAACCGCTACCGCCAGTCCCGGACAACTCGGATCCTGGGCTGCCACACAAAGAAGGGTGCAGAAACGGGTGGCATGGCGGCCGCCCTGGCAGATCTCCTCATGAGGTACCGCTAGGGTACGGGCAACGGGAGACTTAGTGTCCGGGTCAGGGTCATCCCTTTCCAAAATGGGAGGCGGAGCAGCGTAGAGAGCCCGACAAGGCGTGGGAATCTGTCTTGGAGGGTCTACCCTAGGCTTAGCCCGACTACCCCGAGGGACTATGGTATGGTGTTCGGGACCCAGCACTCGAATTGAGGGCTCCGTCAGTGGGTGGAGGCGGTCCTGCTTGGCTGAAAGGCAGCTTGGGCGCAAGGTAGCGGCAGCTGCCGTATTCAGACACCAAGAAAGAATTACGCAAACCCAAATCAGGGAGGTGCACAGCTGAGTCCGGTGTGCCCTCGAACCGGTTTGAGAGCAGGGTCGAGGCCGAGCCCGGCTAGGAAGCACACTCGGACAGATTTCGTTCACGAGGTCGGGCTGGGCCGGAGCCCGAGTGGCGGCCCCGCTGATGGAATGGGCGAGGCCAGGCAAGGTAGGGGCAAGAGACCCCACAGAGGTATCTCCTCTATGGCACAGGAGGACAGGGGTGGAGCCGCGGTTGCCAGGCACTCTGGCGTCATCGACTAGAAATCCGCAGGAACACATGACTACTCGACTGTGCTGGAGGGGAGGGGCCTCTAGGGGGGATGCTCTAGTGCCGGCACTAGGTCGGTGCTCAGGTCCAGCTGCGCACAGGTTGCGCACACATTGCGCATCGGTTGCGCTGGTTGGGTATGAGCTGACGCAGCCCGTGCCGCACTGAAACTCAGCTGCGCAGAGGTTGCGCACACCTTGCACATCGGGTGCGCTGGTTGGAGACGAGCTAACGCGATCTGTGCCGCCAGTTCCTGCGGCAGCAGGCCCGGGCGACCCTGCGACAGGCGGGTCAGAGGAGGGCGCACTCAGCTGATTAGGTGTAGGTGAGCCAGGCCCCAAGTCTTCAGAGGAACTAGAAAAATTTGAGGAGGGGGAAGAGCGTGGGGATGGCGGCGGGCGGAGAGCCTCCCGCGCCTGCGCGTGAGTCAAAAACTCAACTTCGACGACCTCTCCGTCCTGAACATCAATAGGCTCCTGAAGGGGAAGGGTTCTGAGGTCCCGATGGGTATAGGCAACCTCAAAGCCTATAGGGCACCTGGGCCCAAACCTGGCAAGCAAACCTTGGTGGTCAAGGTTGTGGTTGGGTGCCCAGGCCCAACTGAAACCAAGTAGCATGGGTCGCAAGTCCAGGATTACAATAGGGTCACGATGCAGATGAAAGGTAAGTCCTTGTGGCAGGATGTGCGCAACGACTAATGCCTTGGAAACGCACCCTTTATGCATGTGATTAGGGACCCATGGGGCCGCCGGCCGCAGGAGGAGTTGTGCTGGCGCGCACCCAAACCGGGCCGCTAAATCATCCCTGACTACATGGCGACGCCCTCTCCGGACAATGAAGCCGAAGTGGAGCTCATCCGAAAGAATCCACGCTGTGTCATGGAAATTCCCAGGGTAGGCAGCACTAGGGTTCCAACCGGTAGCATGTTGAAGCATGTCAGCCAGGTTAGTGGTGATGAAGACTTGATGGTCAACTGGTAGGATTATCACCAGATCGGCCAAGGCGGGCTGAAGGACCATGTCCTCACGCAAGGGCCAGGGGACGTCATTGTAGTAGATGTGCACAGGGGCGTCATCAGGAAGCCCAGCAAGGCGAAGTACGTCGCTTCTCCGGAGTTGCGGCGGTGCCGTGACCGCAAAGAGTCTGTTATCGACCCTACTATCGATGCACAGTAGTATAGTCGGATTGTCCCACACAGGGGCCGCCATCAAGACTCCTCTTTCGGGGAAGGTTTGCGTGGCCACGGGGAGCAAACGCGGAAAACGGCGCCTGGTAATGGGCCGCCGGGCGGCGGATACGAGCGCCAAAGTGCCGTGGACCGTTTGAGGTAGCTGGACACGGACTCGCACTACTTCAGGCAAGTATTCAGGCAGAAGGATGATAAAAGGGAGATCGATAAACTCATCCGCAGAAGTGTTCAACGCAACTTCAGGGCTTGCATCCACATCTTGCCGGGCAGAAGAGGAATCGGCAAGTGGGTCCACGGAAGAGCCAACATGATCCCCCGGGGGGGGTGAGGGGCTTGCAAGCCCTGGGGGAATCTGGGAGGCATCTCGATCGGTGTCCACAGCATCTGAGGACGGTGTGTGCGCAGGTGGAATAGCCTCTGCCTGAAGGACCTGACCTGGGATGACCTGGTATTGAAGGACGCCTGGCGGCACCTCAGGGATAGAGAGAGACCATCCTGCAGGGAGATCTCGAAAAAGGGCGTCCTCGACTGTGCGGATGCACAGCAGACCATCTCGAACAAGGATGGAGAGCCAGCCCGCATAGAACGCCCGGCAGTCTAACAAAACCAGGAACTTTTGGGGATGCCGGTTGACAGCGGAGAGCCGAGCAGCCGCCACAATGGTTCGGCAGGACACCCCATCCAAAGTGGCGTCAATGACACGGGGATTGGCTGGATGGAGCACTAACTCCGCATAAGAGATGCCAAGTGCCGCTGCGAGCTGGCGCCTGTACTGGGTCGGTCTCTCATTTTGGTAGGAGAACAGAACCTGTTGCTGGTCTTCAACCACACAGTACGCCACACTGTCGTCAGGTGGGAACACAAAGTGCTGCGACCATAAGCTAGGGCGCTGAAACATTGTGTCGATCGAGATGGCAGCAGGGAGTGGCGTCCGCACAGGAGCGACAATAATCGCCAACCCACTGGAGACATGTATAGAGGCTTCGTCAGGGAGCGGTTGGGCATCATGGCCCACGAAGAAGGCTGCATCCGAGGTGGGGTCCAGAGCACAGAGAGAACGGAGCACGGCTGGACTGAGATAGTCCGGAGCCAAAGTGGCATAGCAGCGTCCGTCCCAGCGCGTAGCATCCAGGAACACGACTTTTGGTGCATGCGTATAGGGAGCAAGGGCCACAAAAACACCCACTCCAGGTATAGGCTGAGGGTCGGCCGGTGTTAGAAATGGAAACCTCCTTGCTGGGACGGGATCCCTTTCAGCCTGGATAACAGCCACTGCTTCCCCATAAGTGCTCGGAAAATGAAGAGCAAGGGTCAACCATTCCGGAGCATACAGAGGGGCATAGATCAAAATGGTGGCCCATGCAACCGATCCTGAGTCTGACACAACATCAGATGACTCCGGTTCGTCCGAAGAATGCTCAGGGGAATCATCTTCCAGGGGTAGGGGCCAGTCATCACCAAAGTCCTGAGTGACTCTCCGAAGTCTGCTGACACGCTGTCTATCAGAAGCATGGCGACAGGGCAGAGGCACAAGGGTCTTACATCCAAGGGGTCCCCGTGTGTAGGATGGCCTTGAGAACCTGAAAAGCCTGGTCCTGGTGCGTGCCCAAAGGATGAAACAAATGCACAGGAGGAGCACCAGCACACTGCTGGTAGCCACAGAAGGACCAGCACGATCTGCAGCGTGCAAGACAGGGAGAAGGCCGTCCCGGTACACATCAAAATGCTGGATGGAAAGGAAGGCACCTTCAGCTCCTGTAGGTGAGGCTGCACTCAGGGCAGCGGTAAGTGCACCAGCCCTGAGGGCATTAGGTGACCGAGAAGGACGGCTGCGAGAGCTTGCGCAAGGACTATGCCTAGACCTGGATCTCGACCTATCTCTGGAGGGAGATGCGGAGCGGAGGAACCTTGGGTCATCCGCAAACAAATGCTCTCCATCCGAGTCGGCGGGGGCTGTGGTGGTATCCTGTGCGTCAGTATCACCCTCCTCTTCTGACTCCTGGCTTGCATCCACGGAAGAAGAGGAGGCAGAGTCTTCGGAGCCTTCCGACGCATCCACAAACTCAAAGCCGAATGTAAGCGTGGTGCCTTGTTGAACCTCCAAGCGGGTTCGACGCAGGCGACCACCAAGGATGCGCAAGCGCCAGCTGGGAGGCGGGCGACGACCGGCCAATACAAGCAGATCGGCTCTGGGAATCCAAGGCCTCTCCAGCACAAGGTACTTGATAGTCGAACCTACCTGCCGGAGGTCCAAGAACACCACATATTGCGGGACATCAGGGGGCAGGATCCCTGGGTCCACTAGAGCCAGGATGCCCCTTGTGTCCACGCACTGGTGTTGAAGACGGGAGCAGCCGTCCCCCTGGGGCGTGTGGAACTCCACTGCCGCTCTGTCAACTCCCACAAATCTCGCGGCGGCTTCGTCGACAGGGAGCTGACTGGCTTGCACGCGGAAGAGGTACCTGCCACTCTGGTGCAAGAGTAGCAGGGCGCGAGGCCTAGAGGGCACCGGAGGTGCGACATCTGGCCTCCATGTGTGGGGAAGTTGCAATCGATACTGCAGATCCGTTGCGGGATTGGGGTGCAGGTCACCGCTAAGAAAAGTCACTACACACCCATTGGCTAGTGTCACTGCCTCGTCTTCCTCCAAGGGGTCAGACTCTGTTCCGATGAACACACGGCAGGGTTGAACGCCGTAGATCCCTGCTTGGCGGCATAATTCTGCCCTGCACGTGGGCCTAGTGACATATACGGCAGCAAGTGGGCCTAAAGAGCTGTTACCCACATCCCGCAAGTCAAGACAGACCACAGAGAGCGAAGAGTACGCCGTCCAGTCGGGTGCAACCAGGAGCGTGGCGATCTCTGGCAGCGGCTGAGGACGAACCGGGATAACCCTATCGCTAAACTTAGGCCGAAGTTCCCCAAATTGCCTTGCAGCCGTATCGACCAAGTCGTCCACATCGCACGGAATGCCAAGTGGAAAAGAGATGGTCTCGGCATGGTATCCGGGCGAAAGCATAAGGGCATGGCACTGGATATCATGCGTAGGAGCAGGAGTAGTTTGCCTGGCGAGGGCAGAAAGCTCCCACCGTACAGGTTGTGGTGGAGGAGGTCCCTTCGGTGGGCTGACAAAAGGGTGTATGATATCCGGCGCCCTGTTGGGTGGAAGGCCTGGACCTTGCGCAAGTGGGTCAGGGGGTGCTGGGTAAACCCTGCCAGGCGGAGCCCCTGAGTGGTCCTGCATCGCGTGTAAAGGCGAGGAGCCAAGAGGTGGCGCGCTCCATACACTGACAGGTAGGCTCCAAACCAGCACCCATCGGAGAAGGAAGGAGCAGAGGCGTTCACAACAGAGAATGTGTGGGGATTTACGCCTCCGAAGATGCTTAGGGCCAACGAGGAGCCTAGGGTAGGTCAGAGGGGACCCCAGGGAAGGGCTAAAAACCCTAAGAAGGTGGAAGACCCAAGAGGGGCCGCTTGCACAGCAGGACAGCTTGCGTGGTCGCCTGCGGAAAGCCCAAAATAGAAGCATCAGAAGAGATGCGAGCAGCATGCCGGCAATGGTGTGCACTATGGCACGAAGGGTATCCTGGACTAGGCCCAAGATCAGAACGTAAGGAAGCTCGGCCAGAGCATGCCGCACCGTGAGTGAGGTAGCTACCCCTGAGCCACCGATGTAGCTTTTAGGCACCTCCGCACGGTCAGCAACATGCTCTTGCACAAGGGACCAGCGGGACACAAGTGCGTACCCACAAAACTGCGGCCGTTCAAGAAGCGATACGGCAAGGGGGAGAACCGGGCCTAAACCTGAACTAGGGTCAGGGGTGCAGGTATGAGGGTAGGCATCCGGAAGAAAGGGCTGAGCCTGTGCCAGATAGCAGCCAAATCCAGGGGCGCATTGATCTTGACAGCAGGCAGGCAGGGCCGTACGTGCGGACGCAAAAGCCCAATGCATCCGCACGGCGGCAGAGGAGACAGAAGCAGCACTGAGGCGGAGATTGCAAACCCAACAATTCCAGCCTTCAGAGTGGCTCAGCGAAGTGAGGCCAAGGGCAAAACTGGCCAAAGTAGAGTGGAACGGTCCCCAGCAAGGTCGAGGCACATTGGTGTCACTGCTGCGCATCAAAACTGTACAAGCTAGACTCAGATCGCAGAAGTGAGACCGCTCAAGGCCATGCGTGCCGCTTAGAATCAGCTGCTCTAGAGGGCATTGACCAAGGTGCAATAGGCGAACGGAAAACCTGAAACATCCCAGCCAGGGGCAGGTTTTGCGTGCCATGGTGCCCCTGGGAAGATCTGTACAGAACCATGTACAGCGGGTGTGAAACCGCTCGGATCCAAGCGTAGCATTCTGCCCCAGTCGTTCTGGAGGGCATTGGTCAGAGGGAGAAGGGCAACCAAGGCATCTGGGAAGCCCACAAGGCATCCAGACCCCCTGGGCCACAGGTCCCCATAACCTGCCTGCCAGAAGATTGACACAGAGTAGCACGCATGACCCCAGCCTATGCATTGCACTCACATGGAGTCCCTGTCCTCTGTCCAATGCCCCAAGCTGTCCTGTCTCTGGAGCTATCATGTCTGTCCTTCCTGACCTGCGCTGCCCCGTGTCAAGGCAGCAATTTCCGCTGGAGAGAGCTCGTGGGCGGAGTCGTCGTCCTCGTCGTCGTCCAGGAAGTTCGAATTGGCCGCAATTGGGGGCCCCCCGGGTGGTGCCAAGTGTGATAGCCCGAAAGGCGTCAGGGCCCTTCCACTGCCAGCGGCTTCTGCCAGGGCTTGCTGCCTCTTGTCTTGAAGTCGCTCCTTGATGGATGTCCGCGGCGCTGTGGGAGTCTTTGCGGCCATAGTAGCTTCTTTGATCCCCTGACGTGGAGGCGCAGCAGAGGTGGGAACTCTCAGTTCCTCCATGATTCTTTGGCCAGGGTGCTTTGGGACCTGACCTGGGCTGAGTCCAGGAGGTACACCCGCACATGTGCTGGTATGCACAGGTGGTGAGGGCGCCGGAGCCGCGAGGTAGGGATCGGTTCTGGTCGGCGTAGTCCCCGTTGCTGCTGTGCTTTCCCGGCTCGGCATGGGTCCCGGATTCCTCACTGCACGGCCTCCAACAGGAGGAGATAAAGGTTGCACAGCTCTCTGCCTGATTGGTGTCAGAGTAGTGGCCGGTGGTTGAAAAGCTCTCGCCAGAACACCGTCCCAATCTGGGGCTGCTTGTTCCCCACATTCGGCAAAGAGTCTCGCTGTCTCTGCATCCACTCCTTCGGTTTGCATAGCAACCGGGGCATCGCCTCCCTCGGGAGCTGCATTCTCCTCGAGGTGCAAGGCACGTAGCCCATGTCTGGCCAGCTCTTGCTGGTGTTCCGCATCCTGCTGGTCCTTGGTGAGTTTGTTCATCTTCTGCTTGAACCGTTGTTTTTCCCGGGCGAATGCCTCCAGGGCTGAGCGCTCGTAGTCCTTCCATTGCTTGGTCATACGTTGCCGGGCCTGCTCCAAGCGCTGCACTTTTTGTTCTGCTTTGCGTGCATGGTTCAGGGCTGCCTGGAAAACGCTCAAATAGTCTCCAGCTGGCTGATCGGTCCTCGCTTCCTTGTCGTCGGCATACCCTTTGGCACCATAAGTCCCCGCATCGAATGCCGGGAAGCTCGGCGTGGTGTCCTCCCAGGCTTGCCAGGACTCGTCTTTCCAAGCTTTGGCCCGACTCCGCGGAGATGCATGTGCTCCACGCCACAAGGTGTAAGAGGGTGTATGGTAGCCTTGGCCTTCCCATCCTTTCTCTTTGCCCTTGTTGTCGCGGCGGCCCATAACAAGAGATCGCCAAAGGACCGATCTCTCTTCTGCTCCGGTAGCGTGGTGCGAAAGTAGCACCACGGTTTGCCGGGCCGAAAGCAGGTTGCCAGCTAAACGCTGACGCCGAAGTCGAGAGCGTTTAGCTCGGGCACGTCGATGCCAGGCAGGTGAGCGCGGGGGCCGCTTATGGCAAGGAATGCTAAAAGCGGGACGTGCGACTCGCGCACTGGGGCTCAATGTTCCGACAAAGCGGCGATTCGAGCCCTAGTTTAGAGGCCAAAGAACATCCAAGCACCAAGTCTTTATGCTGCCTGCCTGGAAAAGTGGCTTCAAGCGAACTGGATACGTGGATCAACTTTACGTCCTAGCTTGGCAGAGTGGGGCTCAGAGGTTTCACTGCTGCCGTGGACGGCTGGGAGACTTAAACCTCCAATCTGCAACCTTTTCCGCCCTGGTTTAGGGTTTAGGGTTTAGGGTTTAGGGTTTAGGGTTTAGGCAAGAACATGCGAAGCCCTCATAGGGCTGAGTTTCCAACTCTGGGAGTGCGTTGTATGCCATACACCGTTCTGCGAACTCTGGTGCAACATATCTTATGATCTCTTGCTGCCAACACCTTTCCAAATCCCTAAAGCCATGCAGCTCCTTATTGTTACTACTAATTACTACGAGAAGCTATATTGACTACGATTATCACTATGATTACGATTATCACCCTTGTTTCTGCTCCTCTGTTTTGCAGGATTCCGGGCTTTCTCATCTCCAAAGCCGAGGGGGAAGCCTTGCAAGCGCAGCTGGAGCGATGGGGCTTGAGGGTTCTGCAAGGGTTGTGTAACGGTTGATGATATAAATCCTGCATTACCCAGAATAAGGAATATACCATAATTCCCATAGTTTAGAGTCCTTAAGGTAATGCAGGATTTGTATCATCAACAGAAGGAGTCGATGAGGGTTTACGCTTTAGCGTTCCATAGTCGTTAAGTATAAGGTGTCCTTATAAGGGTTACACGGTTACAAGGTTGAGAGGAGGGTTTGGGATTTAGGATGTCCATACGTGCTTATAAGGTTCACTACGAGGGTTGCTACAGAGGTTGCGATACGGGTTTCAACATCGGTTACTCGAGCTCTGAGTTTTTTTTTTTTTTTTTTTTAAGTTTTTGGCCTCTTCTGTACATCGTAAGCCCCTACAGTCCACATGGGAGTTTCCGAAAATTGGGGGGGTACCTTATTTTGGGGTCCTGATAATAAGGATCCTACTATTTAGGGTACTATATTAGGGTCCCCTATTTTCGGAAACTCCCATATGGGCCTTTTGGTCCTCTGTTGGCGGTAGTTACTACAAGCCATAAAAGGGAATTGTTTTCAAGGACCCTGAAACCTTTAACTCCAAGCCTTTTTTAGGGGTTCGGTAGGATCTGATCTCGAATTTAGAAGAGGAGGCCGAAAGCCTAAGCCTAAACGCTAAACCCCTACACCCTGAACCCTAAACCTCTAAACCTCGATTTCCTATAACCTAAACCCCTAAACCCTAAACCCTACACCCTAAGCCAAAACCCGCAGGAGGATGGGGAAGAGCTCCTAGTCGCTTGCAGTTGGTCGCCATTGGAGATCTGGTGCCATGGCAACAACCCAGAAAGGGGGGTTTAAGATTCTTGGGGTAGGGATTCCTTAATATGAACCCTATGACTATATGGGAACCCTAAGCCCCCTAAAGTCCCAAGAGCCCGAAACCCAGACCCCCGAGAGGATCTAGAAAGTAGATCCCCTAATTTGGGGCCCTATACTAGTAAGGGTACTTTATAGGAACCCTTATTAAGGGATCTACTTTCATGGCCACCAAAGAGCGACATAATATGGGGGCCTCAATACTTAGAGTAGGGTTTTGGGGTGTACCTCAACCCTCAAATCCGCGACCCTCCCTAAACCCTAAACCCATATGGGTGGTTGTCAAAATTATGGTCCCTTTTTGAGTGCCGATTATAGTACGGCACCTAAGATTTAGGGTACCCAAAAAGGGGCCCATATACAACCAGCAGATTTCGAGGTTCGGGCTCCCCTTGGAGTCGCCGAAGGCACCTGGGCCTGCCACGATGTATAGTTTCGCATAGGGTTTAGGGTTGAGGGTATGGGGTTTAGGGAGTTTAGGGTTTAGAGTTTAGGGGTTTAGGGTATGGGGTATAGGGTATGGTGTAGGGTTGAGCGTTGAGGGTTTAGGGTATAGTATAGTGTAGTATACTATCGTATAGCAACGTACAGTGTAGTATCATATAGTATCAAATAGTATACAGGGAACTCCAGAAAGTTGGAATATGGTTTCATGGTAGGATGCCCTATAATTTACCATAGAAGGGTTAGGATACTCATATTCCAACTTTCTGTTTTACCTTAATATAGTACAAGTAGAAGATGTACCCAGAGAATGCTCCGAGATGCGCTTCTTGGTTCCTGAGTGGTACCCTTACATATTATCAAGGACTGTAACCTAGACCCCCAAAAGTATGTAAAATAATGGCCCAAACCCTATAAAAGGCTGTTACTCTACATACTTTGGGGGTCCAGGAAGATACTTGTAGAATGGTCTAGGGTTTGGGGTTCAAGGCTTATAGGGTGTTGATAAGGCCTGTATGGGTCTTGACATGTGGTTTCCGGATTTGTATCGGCTTGTGCAGTGTTTAGGAGAGGCTGTAAGGCTGCGCAGTAGCATAGTTGAACTTGGGTTTATAGGGTTGAATAACTATACCCCAGAAGCAAGCATGAAACCCCATATAGTCTTAGCACCATTCATCGAAATATCGTTTTGCATCATTGGCACTTGGATCGTTTAGGTGAAGCTACCAGAACCTACGGTCTTGTAAAGTTCCCCCATAGAAATTTCAATGTCGGTGCTGCATAAGAGCTGTATGTCGGTCATGGCAGTGACTGAGGAAAACATGAAATTCTAAGCCTGCGAAGAAGCACCGTTGCAGGCCAACGACAGCCTACTCCTGACGAACGTGGGTGACGAGGACTCAACGACAAACCTGACTCACAGGCGGTTTGAGCCGGCTTGTTGCACCTTGCGTTTTGATACGGAGTTGCATTCGCTTCAGGTTTGGAAACAACACTTTCGGAATGAAGTTCCCCTTGCCAGCAGATCTCCTCTTATGACAACACTTCGATTCTAGCATGTAACTTTGCACCGCTGATGATCGAACGCGGCGGTCATAAAGAAAGAAATCCTTAGCTCCTACATAAACGGTCAATCCGAAACTCTTCTAGAAGTGCGTGCACGTGCGTATGTGTGTGCTGTCATCGTAAAGCCTAGGCTGAAGATGTGAAGCTCAAGACGACAGAGGTCCTCATCTGGAATCGGTATAATATGAAGCCTGAACAACTACGAATGGCATTTCTTAGGGTTCCTTGGTACGTTCAGACAATGATATATAGCCCAAGCCCTGTTCTGTTGTGTTGACTTATATTGTAAACGTGTCAGAGCGCAAGAAGTGTTGCTTATGGCAAAGAAGGGGCCCCCACCCTGTTATGGTGACTATAAGGATTATATGAGGGCCCTATTATATTCCTATTATACCACTATTTCAGGGTGGGGGCCCCTTCTACCCTATGGCTCTTTCATCTCTGAGAACTCAACAGGACATGGACTGGGTCATCGACGTTATCGACACCAACGAGACCTTTGGAAAAGATCCCTTCTACCGAGCAGAGGCGAGGGTGGCGCGAGAGTGGAAGGGGTGTGATAACCCTAGGGACCATCCTAGTACTGTAGCTGCTTGCATTATAAGGAAGGGTGTTTTTGTATCATCCCTTAGAAGTAGACGAAGATTAAACCAAACCCATTTCCTCTTCTAAGTATTTAGGCCCCTATGCTACTCTTTTAGTTTTGTGGTCTCCTCGTTCGGGCTATTCCATCTTCACTGCTAGGGCTCGAAAGTTGGGCCAGGACTTGAGTATCAATTCTAGTTAGTCTCCCAGACGCCTATATTATGCTCTGCCGCATAGGATTTGGGGGGGTTGTGAAGTTTAGTTCGTGGGGCCTTTTGGGGCTTACATCCCTTAACGCCCTTATAACCCCTAAAATCTCAACCCTAAAACCATTAAGGTCTCATTAATCCTATAAACTCCTACATTCTCAACCCTAATTCCTTGAAGGATCCTATAAATCCTTGCAACGCAAGCAGGTGGTGCGCACCCACACCGACCTGGCGCAAGATGTCCAGGGCGAGAGCTGGGATCACCTCACACTTTTCAACGGCACGGCTGGGATCTGAGAAGGGCTTGGGGGGTGCAGGGTTGGGATTATAGTAGAAGACAGAAAGTTGGAACATCACTATCCTCATGCCGTTAAGGTAAAGCATAAGGGATCCTAGCACCAATCCTCCTAAAGCTATGTTCCAACTTTCTGGCTTCTACTATAATAAGCCGTTTAGCCTAATTCGTGCATGATCACCTTAGAACACAAGCATGCAGTTGTCAGTGATCGACCTCCCCACAAACAGCTAGTTTCAATGTTGATAATTCGTGAAACTTCTTAGGCTGGTCAAAATGCAGGGTTTGGAGGTAAGCCCTAGACCCCCCCCGAATTCCCCTGAACTTGAAACCCTAAACCAGGTAGTCGAATTGAAAGACCATGCAGGCCTCAGCCGGGAAGGTCTTCTTGTGACTGTGAGAGGAACGAGCTCCAACACCAAAGGCTCCATGTTCCGAAAAAGTATATACTTGGGCCTCAAAGTCGTCTTTGTAAACGGGTACTTTACACTGTGCGTAGGTCGTTTTGGTCGTTTCGGGCAAGCTCGGGGCATGACTGGCAATACAGAAGCGTTTATAATCAGAAAGAGAATTAATGGAATGGGGTTTGGGGAGTAGATTATGCTCGTATACTACTCTACGATTGTATTCGGATTCCTCAGGAACAGTATTGAATTGCTCGATATTGAGGCTTGCAGATTAGGGTTTCAGGTTCGGGCTTCGTCTTTAGAATTTGGGTTTGGGGTTTTCGAAAGTTAATGCTTTGGTGCGTTCGGAGTTTCTGGTTCAAAACAGGAATACGTGATAACAGCAACCCGTTGAGCATCCATAAAGCATTACAGTAGCCCCATGATGGTAATCCTAATTAGGGTCTCGAAATCTCGAGTGACCTAGCTCGCTACGATCTGCAAGGTCGAGCTCGATGACGTGGTGCAGAGTGTGCCGCTGCCCTTCGACTTCCCACACTACCTGGAGTTCTCGGACAGAATTTTTGTAACGTCCAATGGCCACTTCGCTGCAAAAGTGTGAAGGGTGAATCCACTCACCCAAAACAAAGCGCTCGAATCGCCTTGTGCAATGACTCTTTGACTTGATGTGTCTTCCCAAGCTGCAGCGTTGTATCCTCCCACACTCTTCGTCCTTCGTGCAACCATGAACACACTCGGAGAGGCTAGACGCCCTAAGTTGTGACCTAAAAGCAACCTTTGCTGAGCTATGAAGCCTTCAAAGCAAGTCCCCGACTAAACCTTTAGAGCTCTTTTTACAGCCCTTACACAAAGGCATGCAAAATAGTAAGCCCCCAACCCCTTCAACAAAAACAACTCTGATTCAAAAAGGCTAGAAATGTTGAAGCCCTATGGTAAACCATGAACCCTAAACCCCAAAACCCAAACCCCAACTCCCTTCTAGATCCCTGCTAGGAGCCCCCTACAAAGGGCCCTCCCTAAAACCCCGAACCCTAAACCCTAAGCACCAAACCCCAAACTCCCAAGCCCCAAACCCTAGACAACCCTATAAAACCCCCAACCCCTAAACCCTATTTCACCCTCAACCTCAAATCCTAGACCCTATAATCCCCAAACCCCCGAACCCCTCCCAAACGGTTGATGATATAAATCCTGCACCTTAATGACCCTAAACTATGGGACTTATGGTATATTCCTTATTATGGGTAATGCAGGATTTATCCCTAAACCCTAAACCCTAAACCCTAAAACCCTAAACCCTTATTATGGGTAATGCAGGATTTATATCATCAACCGAAAGCGCCGAGGACTCCTGGGTTTTCACCCCTTCGATCTCCTCGGGAGCGCCGCGATCGGAGGCCCAGGGGGGCCCCACGGTTTCATCGCCGCACCGCGCCCGGGAGGATACTGAAAGCAATGCTTTTGTTTCTGGTTGGGTTCGGGGGCTTTAACTCTAAACCCTATATGAAAGCCCCAAATACCTTAAATCCTAAAGGCCCTCAACTCTAAGCCCTAGATGAGAGCCCCTTACAGTATCAAAAACCCCACCAAGCATGCGCGCCGAGGTGGGCTGACTTCACCCTGCCGGTTAATGCAACCATCTCGGCCCGGTGGCAAAGCTCCTTACCTTGCTTAGGTTGGATTTGGGTTTATAAGGGACCCTATATATAAATATTTTTCAGGGTGTTTAAAGGCCAACCCAGTTGCTTAGGACCCCGAGACTCCAATGCCCCTTAATTAAGGAGTTCCTTAAATCATATTTGGGTTTGTACCAAAACTTTACAGTATTTTACGTAATCAAGGGGCCTCTGGGGACACACACTTAAGGGTTCCTCGCGGCTGCTTTGAAGAGACGTAGACCGTTTTCTGGTGCTTTCACCGCGAGTGAAACTGGGAATATGGTGCAGCCTGAAAGTGTACCAGGACCCTCCTTGTACCTTCAAATAGGGGTATATGGTCCCAAATAAGGGGCAATTAGGGCCTAATAGAGGGTAGATGGAGGGTCTAGGTAATTATTTAAAGAGCGGTTGCTTGAAACCATCAACAAGTACACCCCCTCCGGAAGTCTCGCAGGTTTGCGAAGGATTGAGGACCTTCGGCTTTGTTGTAGGGTTTAGGGTTGGGGTTAGAGTTTTGGGCTTCAGAGTTTAGGGGTTTAGGGTTTGATTTTCAGGGTTTACTGTTTCATGGCTTAGGGGCTTAGGGGTTCCGCTAAGGATAGAAACCCGTCGACACATGCATGCCAGGAATGTCCTTAGAGCCAAAGGCTCATACCCCGAAGCCCACTTCGAAAACTAAGGCACACCGATGCAGCTCACGATATTGTATCGAGACCTGATGCTGAAGGCTCCGCCGGAACACGAGAGCTTAGACCTTGGGTACAGTTTCGGGTTTATTGCTGCCTTGACACCAAAATCCCGAATTCGGGATACTGCCTAGTGTCGGAGAGGGCGGGTGTCGACTGTGGTGCTAGCCGCTACAGTGGTTTAGGAACTTACCCCTTTGTTGCACAACCCACTATCCGGACCCCAAAACCCGGACCCCGGGCGCCAGGAGCCTACTGTGGGTCCTTTTCGCTTCCGGGTGACTCTGGCCAGCGATGGCGCCATCGCTGTGCTTCTAGAGGATTGTGTTTAGGGTGGAGGGTTTGGGGGTCTAGAGGATTGAATTTGGGTTTGGGGGGTTAAGGTTTGGGGTTTAGGCTGCCTGACGGGGCTTGGCCTGTGTTCTGGATTATTTAGAGCTGTATGCAAAGTTGTGTTTTATAGTAGATTTTATGATTGTTGTTTTGGGCTTCGCACGAGGTTTACAGGCCAGCATGTGATATTGGTGTCAAGATTGTTTTTGTCTGGAGAGCCTTCCCCCACGAAAGGATGTCGACATGCACCCTCAAAAGATCCCTAAGCCCGAAAGCTGTAAAGGACAAATACACCGCTTCAAGGAACCCGAAACCGGACCCCTTAAAACACCCATCAACCCGTAAAGGACCCCTAAGCCCGACACCTTCAAAACCATTCAAACACCCATCAACCCTGAAAGGATCCCTAAGACCGAAATCGTAAACTAAATGCACCCACCAAGCCTTAACTTAAGCTGAACACTGAAGGATTTAGATTGTAGGGCATCGCCAATGAAGGCTGGGCTCGGTTGAACAACCTTGACGAACTCGGTTTGGGTTATATAGGGATTAGTAATTGCCTATACTATTTTGGGGTTCATTATAAACATAGTACAGTGGGCCCGCAAAACCCTATTCTCATTAAGGCTCCTATAGTAGGGTTTCGGGCACAACATAGAAAAAATGGGCCCCAAAACCCTCTTCTAATTAAGGCTCCTCTAGTGGGGGTAGGGGTTTCGGACACATGCAGGACTTTGCGACCAAACCCTAAACCCGATTCTAATTAAATGCACATGCAGGACTTCCCGACCCAAAACATCTCCTCCTGGTCTTCCGAGCTCAAACTCGGACTCGAGCCCTCTAGCGGAGCTTGGGGGGGAACGGGGGTTTTAGGGGTTTGAGGTTTAGGGTTTAGGGTTTGAGATTTCGACGTCGGGTTTCTTCGGGCCTGGAGTTCAGGATTCCGATTTAGGTCGAAAAGGTTTGGGGTTTGGGGTCCAGCGGCTGAGGGTCTCGGATTGAAGAGTCCTTGTTTTTGGATTGAGGTTTAGAGCCTCGGATTTCGGTTTAATGAGGGTTCGGGATCTATAGGGCTTAAGAAGTGCTGAAGATATAGGACTTACTTGAACCCGCAATGGCCTTCCTGTTTAGGGTTCCTTAGGCCTTTCAGGGCCTGGGTTTGCGTAGACCCCCCAACTGCCCTTGATTGCTACCCCTAAGTGAGAAATATCAGAGCGTTCAGTCCGGGGGGCATCAGGAGACGCAGTGTGTAATATCTATGACGCTCAAGATTCTACGCCCAAAGCCCCTTACTCTAGTGAGCCATTCTTTCCTCCTACTTTAGACTCGGGAAGGGAAGGTGCTGATGCTGTAACATCGGGGCTGGCAATAATTAGAAGATGGTCCCCTATAGAGGATTCCTTTAAGGTAAAAGCCAGAAAGTTGGAATATGATTATCCTAACCCTTCTATGGTAAATTATAGGGTATCCTACCAAGAAACCATATTCCAACTTTCTGGAGTTCCCTTTAAACCGCTATAAACCCTCTGTAGAACCCTTATAGATCCCTTTAAAGGAACCCTTATAGAAGAGGATTCCTTTTAAGGTTTCTGTCAAGGGCCCCCTACGCCAGTTTCGGGCTTGGGGCCTTAGTTTGGGAGTTTCCGATAAAAAGGGGGACCCTATTCCCTAACTACTAGGATCCTTATTATAAGGACCCCCAAATAGGTACCCCTAATTTTCGGAAACTCCCTAATGATTGGAATAGGAAGGAGGTGCATTCTAATTATTGTCTGCAATTACACTGGGACTAGAAGGGAACGTGACCGCCGATGATGTAAGCACGGACATGAACCAGAGAGCTCATGCCGTCGTATCCACCGGGGACTTACGCCACTGCTTTAAGGGAAAGCATTCATCCTCACACGCATTTTCCATTAATGTAGCCTCGTCATACATTATTCAGATGCCACAGACCACGAAGGGATGTGGAGTTGCAGGGAGATCCCAAATCGGAGCCGAGTGTAGGGGCTGCCGGGCATCTTGAGTGTCTGGGCACCCAGATATGGGTGGGAACGGCCCCAGGACACGAGGGGGGAAGTATGGGTTTAGGGGAGACATACATACTGAAATGCACTTACACGTTACATAGCATAAGGTATGCCAGCCACCCAAACGGTGGTATGGCTACTACGCGGTTTTTAAAGGGACCCCTATTGTAACCTTTACTTGCAATGGAGAATCCTCAGTAGAGTACCCTTTATTGTACAGCCCGTTCTAACTAACCCATTTGTTACACCCCAACTGTGGCCCGCACAAAAATCGCCCTGGTTATGGAGCCTTGGTGCCTTTTTTCAGGAAACCTCAGCAGAACCTTATTCTGATTATGCAGGCCTTGATATTTAATTAGACACATTCCTAAACAATACATCAATAGACCCTAAGCCCTTAACTTCAGCCTCAGACCCAAAGCTAAAGCTTAAACCCTAGCCCGAAAGCCATGAAACCGTGACCCCAATCCTGGGCCCTTGTTGAGGGATTTTATTTCAGTTACCACAATAAGGAAACCTTTTATGCCTATTATGGTAACTTAAACTAAGTTCCTTAACAAAACCCAGAACATGAAAACCCTTAACCTTAGACTCAAAGCCACAAAGCCTAAGCCCAAAACCCCTAAACCCCTAAACCCTAAACCTTTTCAGGATCCCTTTAAGAAATTTATGGATTCCTTTAAGAGACCCTTTATGGATCCCTTTCAGAAACCCTTTATGGATCCCTTTAAAGAGACCCTTTATGGATCCCTTTAAAGAGACCCTTTCAGGATCCCTTTGAAGAGACCCTTTATGGATCCCTTTAAAGAGACCCTTTATGGATCCCTTAAAGAGACCCTTTATGGATCCCTTTAAAGAGACCCTTTATGGATCCCTTTAAAGAGACCCTTTATGGATCCCTTAAAGAGACCCTTTATGGATCCCTTTAAAGAGACCCTAATCATCAAGGCAACTTTTATTCCCAGCTCTCTCTGCGAGGAGCCCTAGCTCTGAATGTCTCGGTGCCCTGGGCCCTCGGCCCACCGCTGGCCGCGGACTTACGGTTAGGGTTTAGGGTTTACGGTTTAGGGTTTCGGGTTTAGGGTTTAGGTTTTAATTCCTATGTACCGATATAGTAGAATGTAGGGTTTCCATATTAGGAATTACTAGTATGACAGAATGTAGGGTTTCCATATGAGGAATTACTATTATGACTTAGGGGAGTATCCCCCATAACAGTACATAGGACCCTTTGGGATAGCGCGTTAGGTCCTTAAAGGGCTCCATAGGGGTTCCTTTCAAAGGGTGTTTAAAGGGATCTATAAGGGTTTAGTTTAAGGCTTAGGTTTCTGGGTTAGGGTTTAATTAGGGTTCAGGATTTCGGGGTTTAGTTAGGAGTTTAGGATTCGGTGTTTTCGGGTTTAGGGCTTGCGGCAAATCAGGGTGTAGGGCGCAGTGCAGGGTTTAGGGCTCAGGTTTAGGGTTCAAGCACGATAAGCAGGAGGGTTGAGTTGTGGAAGTCAAAATGCTAAGCAGCTGCAATCAGAAAAGGCCCGGCAAAAAATGCTTGAAGCCTAAACCCCAAAGCCATAGACCCTCTAAGGGTAAACCGAACCAGATATTCAGAAAGGCTGTCGTGGGGCCTGCTTTTGCGAAAGCAGAGGATTCACGGTGATCTGTTTTGGGTATAGATGTGGATCCCGAATGTAAGTGGAATAGTGGCCGTTAATCGAAGTTGGGCAATTCTTTTACCTAGTTTTGGTGGTTTAGGTAGGCATATTTGCATATAATACTAGACCCTTGTCAGGTTGTCTGTTCGTAATAGCCTGAGAAAATGGGACGCAAGTATGCACAGCCGCGTAGCACAATGTTACGCCGTCGTCAGTAATAGTATGTCTATTTGCACACGTGCATAGCACAATGCCGTATAGCAAAGATGAACGCAAGATCAAAAACCCAAGCCCCATGACATGTCTCTTTCAACCCTATGCCCCAGACCCAAGCCCTAAAAACAAACATACGCATGCGGCATCCTGTCAAATCCTTTGGCGACCGAGCTCAACTCCAAAAGAAGTCTTTTGACTCTCTGGAGAGGTTCAGGTTGTAAGGTTAACCGAAGACTTATTCCAAAACCTCATACAAGCTCTCTCAACCTTCTGGCAAAGACGCGCCACCAAGTATTAAAAAGCCCATATATCAAGTCCTTATAATAGCCCTTAAAGTAGCCCTTACAACCCCCTTTTAAAGGAACCCTAAGGAATAGTATATTCTCCTTATTAAACAACCAAGGCGGTATCGCTCAGACCTTGGCTGCTCGTTCGAGGGCACAGCCGCATTCCGCCCAACGAGTCGCGGCAGTTGAATCTGTCCTTCGGGCGCGAGGAAAGCTTCGGTTCAGGGTTTGGGCTGTTTAAGCCAAAACCCTCAGCATTCCTGGGGAATTATGTTCATTGCTGTTCTAATGTCGTTTAAACCGCGAAAAGCCAGGGAGTTGCTTGAAATGGTTTTAATTTGGGGCACAGGCACTTGCGACAAGGATATTCAACCTCTAGGGGTGACCCACGACTTGCTTCTTGGGCCCCGACACTGAAGCGATGGGAAAGTGTTGTGTACCGAATCCGTAGCGTTTGCGGTTCAATGCAACAGCATGATTAAGCAAACCCTCGTTCTTATCAGGATTCTCAGCATGGGAGTTGCAGATATTCGGGGACCGGATATAGAACCCGAGATTCTGGGATCCTCGTTCCAAACTCAGTAAGAGGGTACCCCGAAACCCCCAGACCTTAGTGTCGAAATCCTCTAAGCAAGCCCGAACCCTAAAGCCCTAAACCCTTAAACCAAAGAGCCCTCCGAACCCTAAACCGTGGCAGGAGGACCTGCATGCCTGGTTCTTCCTCTACGCCGAGCAGAGCATCGGCTCTTGGCATCCTCGGCGCAACATCCGCGCCCCTGACTTCCAAGAGACGGATGTTTAGGGCTTACCTATATTAGAGTAGGGTTCCTTTGAAAGGGTCTATACGGGCTACTATATGGGCAAGATCATGAAGATTTAGTATGGAGGCTTTAATGCTTGCCTGTATTTTTTCGGGGGGGTCTTTATTGCATTTATAGTAGAATGGGCCCCAAAACCCTATTCTGATATTACGGCCCCTATCCTGGACCCTAGAGCACCTACCTTTTTAGGGTTCTTGTTTTTGATTTCCTGATAGAACTTCCTTACACATGTAGATGGAACTTCCTTGCACATGTAAGCTATGTGGATCAGGGCAGCGTCTTGGTTTGATTTTGATGTTGCCTTCCGTCTCCCAAAGCCTTACAAACCTTTGAAAGGGGCAGACTTAGTTAGGAACACCGTAAAGCCTGGAAATCGAACGAGGCCTCCCACCCGTTGGCTACAGACATATTTGGGTCAAGGTTTTGTGTTTATGTGTAACCATACAGGGTTATGCTTGCAGTTGGGGTTAAGGCTTCTTATGTACGGATCTCCACAGTACATTATGATTACCTTCTAGAGGGAGTGGAGAGTAAGCTTCATTGTCAAACACAGCCACCGCTACCAATACTGCAGCTCCCCTCTGAACTAATGCTGTCCCATCAATATCCGCAGTGTAGTAGGCGTCGAAGCGGTCACTGCTGTAATCGCAGAACAGGGCTGCCTGCCTTTGTGTACACTTGATCTAGCCTTCTAGTAAAGATCCTTATATCCTAATTCTATTTAGGGCGTAGTTGGGGGTCCCGAATTCATGGGCACATTGCCATGTGCCCGGTTTTCTAGAGCTTTTAACGATGGCTGCTTCTGGCATAGGGATGTGCGGCGTTGTCGGGTGTAGACTGTAAGCGTCCTAGGGTTTACGGTGAATTTCGAAACATTGGTTTTCATCACCCTTTCAATCCTCAAGCCTTAAGCCTACATCTCATCAGCTCAGAGTGGTGGAACTGCGCGGAACTCTCAAGTTCAGCCTCGTACACTCTCTCAAAGGGGAAAAGGAGGGACCCTTAATGGGGACCCCTACCCTATAATGGGCTATATAGTGGGTATATAATGGCTATATTATAGTACACTCTCTCAAGACCCTTGTGCAACCTAAGAGTGGGCTCTGGCTCGGGCCTCTTTCGCGTCTAGAGAGCAGGATCATGCCTCGGGTACTGCCCCCTCTCAGTCTCAGCAACAGTTGCATAATACTCACAGTGTAGATATCCTTGGACCTTAAATAGTAGCCCTATTATAGACTCTTACTGTATGGAGGGGCATCATCCAGATCATGTCTCCGGCTCAGGTGTTGTGCAACGCGTCTTCCGATTTTCCTGGCTGCTTGGGCCCTGGGACGGTGGGCTCCACAGCGGCGCTTGCGCGGTGGCGACCACTAGGCATGCTTTGGGATTCTTCAAAGTTTACGGTTCGAGAGTTTACAGACTCTAGGGTTTAGGATTCTTGGGGCTCTTGAGACTCTTTATCAGGGTCTTAGGTTTGTTGGAGTCTTACATCCTCCAGGCGATACTCCCCGGTAGACAAGTATGTTTGACCATCATACCTTATTTTGGGGGTTCTTATAATAAGGATCCTGCTATTTAGGGTACTATATTGGGGTCCCCTAATTTCGAAAATTCCTAGATGGACCTGGACAGTTCCCAACAATACGCCTTTTGGTTCCTTTCTATGAATGTCCCAGAATACATCCACCAAGTCCCGCTCTAATCATTCAGGCCTCTATGGTACTTGTAGGATCCAGGACAGGGCTAGGATCGAGATTTGGCATTTCGTCTCCTTGAAGGATTCCCAGGGTTTTGCACCCATGCAGTTGGAGCTTATATACAACTCTGGGTATGACTTGGTTGGGTCAGTCAACCTAAACCCTGATCCCAAAATCGTATACCGTAAACCACTGGGAATTGACGAACTAGGCACAGAAACCGCAGCTGCGTGGGCAGCGATGGGGCGCAGTATGATGGCAGTTTTTGCTTCTGGGACTGCACCCAATTCCTAGAAAATGACACCCAAGGCAAGTAAGAGACCTGGAAATGTAAGTTAATGTAACCCTGGGCATCAAAATAGCCCAAAGGCCTTATGTAATATGGTCTTTGAGCCCAAAAGCCTTAATATATGAGTCGTTAGATGCCTAGGGTAAGTTAAGCAATACCGCCGTGGTGGCATTCAAGGCATCCTGAATCCGCCACCCGAATCCCCAGACCAGACAATTGCTTCTGTTCAGGCGTGCCGAGAAGACATTTTTAAATCTTCGACCTAGGCTCAACCCTGAGTCAGCCCTGCACCGGTCCGGCTGCGAATATTGAATTCGAAGAGGAAGGGTCCTTACTACAATGTCTGAGGATACAAAGAAGCACCGAACATCAATGGCCTAACACCTGTGGCACCAGGCCCAAGCATTCCAGCTGTCCCTCTGTATCAGTTTGTTTTGATGATTCTGCATATATATATATATATATACACACATGCAGGTTTATGTGTTTGTTCTCACGGACGTCCATCGGCATGAGCAGAACAGAAGCTCTGACTACATCTTTGCTCCCGGAGATGTTTGCATGGGCCAAACTTGGATCTCGACATCCGTGCTAGGGCCCTGTCCTCAGCCCGTATGGTACTTGTAGGTTTAGGGTTTAGGGCAGAATAGCATAAGTTCCCTGACCTCGATAGTGTTTGGTGATTCGATCCACGTTTCTTGCTTCAGCCCAATAGCAATCCTTACAAAGCGTTTAAGTGAAGTAACTAGTAGCAGCATTAGCTGTAGCCGTAGCCAGTAGCAGAAGGAGTAGGAGTAGGAGTAGGAGTAGGAGTAGGAGTAGGAGTAGGAGTAGGAGTAGGAGTAGGAGTAGGAGTAGGAGTAGTAGTAGTAGTAGTAGTAGTAGTAGCAGTAGCAGTAGCAGTAGCAGTAGCAGTAGCAGTAGCAGTAGCAGTAGCAGTAGCAGTAGCAGTAGCAGTAGCAGTAGCAGCAGCAGTAACAGCAGCAGCACTACTACTCCCACCACTACTCCCACTACTACTACCACTACTACTACTACTACTACTACTACTACTACTACTACTACTACTACTACTACTACTACTACTACTACTACTACTGCTACCACTAGCAGTAAATAGCAGACTATCCTTTTGAATGCCCCCTTAGTCTACCAAAGCTTTCAATGAGGCTTAGGGAGCTGCATGGACCTTGACCCGACGTATGGCGATGGCTACCCTACAAGGCGCCTTGGGACCGTTCACGGTTTAGGGCCCTTAGGGCCTTAGGGCCCGTAGTTTAGAGTTTAGGGTTTGTGAGGCTTCCTCCTTTGGGTGGAAGGGTTTAGAGGTTTTTCGAGTGTAGAGGGTGTAGGAAGTTGATTCGGCTGCGTAGGGTGCTTCGCTTTCGGAGTTTGGCCCAGGCTCTTCAGAGGATGATGAGGGCGTACCTTCTTGCGTGGCTTCAGGGGTTTATGAATGTTTGAGCTCATGGACCTTACGCCCTCGACCCGAAATTCCGCCCTTAGGGCCGGGTGTGGAGGGGGCGTGGAGGATTTCAGGGCTTTGAGCTCGAGGATGAGGTTTGGTGACTGATAACAATCAAAAAGAAAACAATCACAACAATAACACCGATAAGCTAGGGTATTAGGGTCCAGGGTTTAGGGGTTTAGGGTTTAAGAGTGCAGTTAATGCTTGTCTTCAGGGCTCTTCTGGAACAAAACAAACCCCTGACTGAACAAGCTGTGGGTGCGGGTCTTCCAATTGCGGGGTTCAGGCGGATTTCACGTTTGTCTTTAGGGGCTGTAGGTGTACATGACCTTTCTTCCGGGTTTCAGAAATGCAGGGTTGGTCTTGAGCATGGAGGAATGTGGAAGTACAGGCATGAGCGGTTGTGTTGTTTGGCTTTGAGTTTCGATTTAGGATACCATGGTTCTACGAAAAGGCGTTAGCTATGATAGGCAGGGTTTGGCAGCAGCTTCTTTGAGTGTTGGTGCAGTTGGTGCCACTCTGAATGTGTTGTGTGCCGTTACGTTGTCCTGAGAAGGCAAAACTGCACACTCCAAGCCGAGATGTTCTCATCATACCTGTAATTGGGGCACCTGCACGTCTGTATCCATAACACCGTATGACAACATACGAGAGACGTGGCTAGTTCTCGATCTCCATTGTAGTTGCTTGTTTGCGTTACGTCATAGGATCCTACATACACGGAACTACAATGGAAACTAAAGAGTATTCCGCAAACACGCTAAAGAGAGGCATTCACAAAGCTTTCGCCATGGGCTGATCCAAAGCTGGCATTTCCGTAATGTCATTGAACGTTGAGGTCAGCCTCATAAGTGGCGAGACGGTGTCGCTGCAGACACACGGGGAGGAATCCGTGGAATCGCTGCGAGTGCGTGCACAGAAAGCCCTGGGAGCTGGCAAAGGCCGACTCCTGGACTCCACTGGACGCGTTCTTGACGGAGGGGCACCGCTGAAAAAGGCCAGGCTGCAAAATGTGGAAGCGAATGAGGAGACGGAGCGCCTTACATTGCAAGTTCGAAAAGTCGAGATATGCAGTTCCCAATGGGGGGCCTTGGCTGCGATCTGTGGGGATGGCTCCGTGGTAACCTGGGGCGATGCTGGCCATGGCGATGACAGCAGCGCTGTGCGAGATCAGCTGCAGAATGTGCAGCAGATACAAGCAACTGAATTTGCCTTTGCTGCGGTCTGTGGGGATGGCTCCGTGGTGACCTGGGGCGATGCTGCCGCAGGTGGTGACAGCAGCGCTGTGCGAGATCAGATGCAGAATGTGCAGCAGATACAAGCAACTGAGTATGCCTTTGCTGCGATATGTGGGGATGGCTCCGTGGTGACCTGGGGCTGTGCTGGCTCAGGTGGTGACAGCAGTGCTGTGCGAGATCAGCTGCAGAATGTGCAGCAGATACAAGCAACTGAGGCGGCCTTTGCTGCGATCTGTGGGGATGGCTCCGTGGTGACCTGGGGTTGTGCCGGCAAAGGTGGTGACAGCAGCCCTGTGCGAGATCAGCTGCAGAATGTGCAGCAGATACAAGCAACTAAGCAGGCCTTTGCTGCGATCTGCGGGGATGGCTCCGTGGTGACCTGGGGCAATGCTGGCGAAGGTGGTGACAGCAGCGCTGTGCGAGATCAGCTGCAGAATGTGCAACAGATACAAGCAGCTGAGTCGGCCTTTGCTGCGATCTGTGGGGATGGCTCCGTGGTGACCTGGGGCAATGCTGGCTCAGGTGGTGACAGCAGCGCTGTGCGAAATCAGCTGCAGAATGTGCAACAGATACAGGCAGCTGAGTCGGCCTTTGCTGCGATCTGTGGGGATGGCTCCGTGGTGACCTGGGGCAATGCTGGGTCAGGTGGTGACAGCAGCGCTGTGCGAGATCAGCTGAAGAGTGTGCGGCAGATACAAGCAGCTCTGTCGGCCTTTGCTGCGATCTGTGGGGATGGCTCCGTGGTGACCTGGGGCAATGCTGGCACAGGTGGTGACAGCAGCGCTGTGCGAGATCAGCTGCAGAATGTGCAACAGATACAAGCAGCTGTGGCGGCCTTTGCTGCGATCTGTGGGGATGGCTCCGTGGTGACCTGGGGCAATGCTGGCGAAGGTGGTGACAGCAGCGCTGTGCGAGATCAGTTTCAGTATGTTCAGCAGATTCAATCAACTGGTGGTGCTTTTGCTGCGATCTGTGGGGATGGCTCCGTGGTGACCTGGGGCGATGCTGGCTCAGGTGGTGACAGCAGCGCTGTGCGAGATCAGCTGTCGAATGCGTAGCAGACTCAATCAACTGGTGGTGCTTTTGCTGCGATCTTCAGGGAAGGCTCTGTCATCACGCTTGGGGAAAAGCTGGGTTCGGTTGTGATTACTGTGCTTTGCGAGATTAGCTGAGCAGCATAGTAACAGCGGATGCACCTGCGTGACTTTCTTTTGTGTGGTTACACATTTCGTCATCTTCCCTTGTTGGAAATCATATACTACATTATACATGTTTGCTTGGATCGCTCTGGCAGGTACCCATGGAAGGATGGCTACCAGAACCACTGCGAGGATCAGGGTTCAGGGGTTTAGGGTTAGTTGAAGGTTTAGGGGTTCAGGGTTTAGGCGCTTACTGTAGGGTTAGGGTAGAAGCCACTGCGAGGATTACCGCGCCCTGGACTTTTGCGATGCTTTGGGCTACGGGCCGCGGTGGCAATCCTGGTGGGGGAGCTTCGAGGATGGCTTCGGGCTTCATATTGTATGTTCTACCCATAGGCCCCATAGTAGTTCCTTTTGGGGGTTCATATATATATATATATATATATATATAGAATCCTATAAGGTAATCCCAAAAAGGAACTACTTTGGGGCCTATGGGTAGTACATGATATAATTGCATATATTATAGTATGTGATGGTACACTCTGGTATATTGTAGTACAGTCTGGTTTATTATACAGAGGTCTGAGGAATTCGCGGTTGCTTTCTTTATTTATGGGGGATTTGAATTTGCACCCCCGCAACCCAAAGCTAGGGAAGAACTAGGTACTTAGGTTCTCATGTAGGTTTTGTATGGCTTAACCCCTGCTTTATCCTTCATTCCAGACCATGTTCCATCCATTCCAAACCCAAGACACCATCAATGTTGCAGACCTTAGTTATCCGAGGGTTTGCAAGGTTCAAATCGGTTTGTGCTTGAGCGTTTCGAGGGTGGGAAGGTGCAACCTACGTTTTACCGCTTAGGGTTGAGGGAGTTGCGGCTTTGTAAGCTACTGGGCACTCCGATAAACATGGAGAAAGCCTCGACAAAAAAACATCATTGCCGAAACACCGAGATCGAAACCTTCTTCCCCTGAAGCCCAGGGATGCTCGCACAACCAACCCGAGCCTTGTTTTGATACCACTTCATGCCGTAGTCTCGATCCCCGCACTAGGCTCAAGCTGCTTT
Source organism: Symbiodinium sp. CCMP2592 (assembly GCA_905221615.1). NCBI lineage: Eukaryota > Dinophyceae > Suessiales > Symbiodiniaceae > Symbiodinium > Symbiodinium sp. CCMP2592. The sequence continues at coordinate 324,567 of CAJNDT010005558.1, forward strand.
CCAAGTGCTTAGGTACACAGGGGTAAAACAATTGGGGGCTGGGATGCAAATCTCCTTGTCTTCCCTGTATACATGTATACATGCATACATGCAGACATGCATACATGGATACATGCATACATTCATACAGTAGATTCATACATACGTACATACATGCATACATGCAGACATGCATACATGGATACATGCATACCTGCATAAATACCTACATAGCGACCTACCTGCCTGCCTACCTACATACATACATACTTACATAAATACATACCTGCCTGCATACAAACATACATAGATACATCGAAGCATACATCAATACATACATACATACATACATATGTACATACATACGTACGTACGTACATACGTACATACATACGTACATACATGCATAATGTCATGTTCGAAAACCCTGCAGAGTGTACATAGTACATTGGCTGTGCGGTCTGGTAGAGGTATCTATAGGAGTTCACTTAGTAAGTAGGCTTTAAGTAAGGGTCCGATAAGGTGTCGGAAATCCACAAATGTCCCTAAACAGCCTAAACCCTAAACCCTAAAGGGTTGTAGCGCTGTGGTTCCGCATGTACTGGGATCCAGGCACTGCACCCACAAGCAGGAGCCGATGTCTTCAGAGTCGCAACAGCTGTTTATTGGGTTCAAAGGAACCCTAAACCTTAAACCCTCAATCCTATAAGCCTTATACGCCTTAAGCGCTAAACAGCCCCCCAAAACAGGTACCTTGGTACGTCCCCAAAGAACCGCTGACAAATTCACTAAAATTTCAGGGCTATCCACCCACCCCCCAAAACAAAAATAAATCCAAAGAACATGATAAGGGCCATAAACCTTATAAAGCGTCTGAACAAAATCCTATCAGCCCCTAAATGAGCCAATCAGAAGAGGGGAAGCTGTTCTCCAGGATTGGGTACCTAGTGGCCCGGCAGCAGACGAAGCCTGCTGCCTTTGTGGCGGCGGCACTACGATGCCAGCTTCTTGACCGAGAGTTTTGGGGAAGTGGAATTATGGGTTTTTCGGAATGGACGGCTCTGCTTCTTGTCGGTTTAGGTATATCAGGCTTTTGTGCGGGCTGGGAAGAGTTCACTTCGGGTGGAAGGCGGTCCAAACCTTGTTTCCGATAGCACCACCTCTGAGTCATAGGAAGCATCAGCGAAAGTGCTCTGACTCGTATTTCGGGAATTTCAGAAGATGCGGGTGCTTCATTATAGATCCTGAATCGTGCTTGATGCTTGCCCCTCCTGTTTTAGGACCCCCACACATCGTTTCTTTTCTGTTCCTCGGCCTTTGGCGATCTAGGAGCACCATTGCAGGCCCAAGTCCGTACAATACATGCACATGTACCCTTAGGGAGTCAGATATTTCCGGCAACTCGCAGGCGCAGAGCTAACAGGGTGCCCAAGCCCAAGCCGCGCTGAGGACTTACCTCCAGTTGAGGAGGAGTGCTCAACAGTCAACTGCCCTGCCAACTCACATGGTCTTTCGGCTTGCGATTGGAGCCTGAATCCTCTAAACCCCTATATCCCCTCAAGGTTTAGTGCTGCATGTTTCTGTTCTGAGCTCGAAGCTCTTAGACTGCAGATCCCATTTCAAAGCCCGTATGGCCTTACCCAAAGGCCCCAAAGTAGTTCCTTTTTGGGGTTCATATATAGAATCCTATAAGGTAATCCCAAAAAGGAACTACTTTGGGGCGTATGGGTAAAGCTACGACCCTGGTTCTTCGAAGGGGATGGGTTAGAGGGACTACTATAAGGGACCTTCAGGAATTATTCTAGGCCTCCATTTCCCCCAATCCCCACTGACTAAGAAGTAGTGAGTCGATACTCCCAAGTCCGAGAGTCTGTAAAGCTTTGTAAGCCCAAAAGCGCTCAAGTTCCTTCGGCACTAAGCCGCAACCTCTCACCCCCAACCTTAAACCCGAACCTCGATGCAAGTATAGGGATCGAAAAAGTTACCAATACTATTTCGGTGGTTCCTTATTATAGTAATAGCACGATGGCCCCCAGAACCCTATTCTAATTATGGAGGCCCCCATATTACGCATAAATAAAGGGCTTGCGAGCTGAAGGAATTTCGGGCTATTGAGTGCAAGAATCTGCAAGCCTAGGGGTGAGAGTTCAGGGGTTTAGGGTTTAGGGGCACCCTAGGGACCCAAGTACCTAACAATCATATACTCTCCCACATACTAATCTACAAACTGCAGCAACCTCATTAAGAATCCCTGGCCCTATAACCCCGAAATATTAGGATCCATATACGGAACCCTTATAAAGACCCAGGGTTTTCTTAATCAGGTTCCTACATTATCTACTATCCTATACCCAACTGCCTTACTCTTGAGTCCTTTGGACCCTAGGGGGGTGTCGGCATTCAGCGCTTCGGGTTTTGATCGAAACCTTGAGCGACCCAAACATACTTTTTGCACTATGAACTCTATAGTCTGTTTGTAGGATGAGCCTACAGCAAAATAGGTTTTGGTGGTTTAAGGTAGGGTTTAGGGTGTAGGGATCCGCCTGGCATCCAGAGCAGCGCGCTTTTTCTCCTGCGCCCTTCTTGTAAAGAACTTAGACTATCAACGTAAGAAAGCCCACAGGGTGACATACCTCCCCTCCTAGAGTTCCTTAAGCTTCTGGAGTCGGAGTGGATTTGTCGCCTAAACCCTAAACCCTAAATCTTTCAAGTCGAGGGTGCAGGATACCTTAAATCATAATAGGATCCCTAATATAGTTTAAGGTATATTCCTTAATTAAGGGGTTTTGGAGACTCTGGGCTGGTACCCTAAACCCTAAACCCCTAAACCCTAAACCCTAAACTAAACCCTAAACCTTTCAAGCCGAGGGTGCAGGAAGCCCTGGTATTTCTTTGCAACTGCGCAGATTTTTTTGCAGCAGTGGATGGTGCAGTCATGGCAGAGCCGAGAGCTTTGGGTTTTTTGTATCTTTTGTGGGGGGCCCCTATAAATCCTATATTAGGGCTTCTAATAAGAGCCTACCAAAATGTAGGTTTTGGTAGGTTTAGGTAGGGTTTAAGGTTTCGGAGATTTTCAGGGGTTCTTCAGATTTTTTCCGGCCTTCGGCTTTGGAGTTTAGGCTTTAGGGTTTAAGGCTGAAGGGTTGAAGGTTTCGGGAGGGCCAAGTGTTTTACCACAGATACCCCCCCCCCCCCAAACCCGAATTCTCATACCTTCAAAGCCTATAACCCCAAACCGTAGCAGGTTTGGGAGTGCTGCATGGCTGCACCTGCGACGCCGGGCATTCCGGCGCCATACTTCGATCTGAGGAGCATCTTGGGCCGAGAAAACATGCGGGCTTGTTCAATGTTTTCGGGCTTAGGGCATCTAAGTTTAGGGTCTAAGTTCAATTAGGGTTTATAGTAGGATTCAGGTTGTAGGTTTTGTTCAGGACATAGGACCTCTAGTGGTTTAGGGTTTAATTTAGGCTTTAGGGCTTAGGGCCTTTGGGGTTTAGGCCTTAGGGCAGGGTTTGGGTTTCATCTAGGGTTTCGGGTTGGGGAAATTTTGTTTAGTGAGCCCTGCCAGCTCCGAGAGGTGGCTCTCCGAAATAGCCTGTACTTACCTTTGGTTAGTAGGGAATGGAGGAATGGGGTACAATTATAATAACTACTATTACTACCATTCTTCTATTCCCTACTAACCAAAGGTAAGTGTAACGGTCACTGGCGAGGGGAGGGAACGAGGTTTCGGGAGGGGAAAGAGGGAACCTCCGACCGCTTCGGCCCGGGGGTGAGACGAATATAAGGCGCAGAGGCTGAATATGAGGATTAATGATTAATTTAAGGTTTAGGTCGAGGGGTTCCTTCTATGCTTTCTCTCAAGAGGTTCCTCCTTTAGCGACCATGGTATAAGGACTTCCCAACACAAAGAGGCACCCTTACGGTAAGGTGGCTGCGACTGAATCCACCTGCCCTGCTAAGATATAAAGCATGAGGTATGCTTTATTTTCTGGGACTACTACCCTTTTTGTCGAAGCAAAGGGTACTTCTCAATTTTGGTATGTGAGACTACACCCTGCAGCCAATCTCAGCCTCCAAAGCCCCAAAATCATAATCATCATCAACCCTAAACCCCTAACCCCTAAACCCCTAAACTCGAAACCCTACAACCCGAAACCCAAAACCCAAAAACCCAAAAGCCCTAAACCCCTAAACCCTATCATGATCCTACAAGAGGTACCCGTTCTTTTCTGGGACCTGCACGGCTGTCAAATGCCCGGAGCACTCCACGGGCTCTGGGGTGCCCTCGGGCTGCCCCTTGGCAGGAAAATTCTGCAAACGAAGCCCTTAGCTTCGATTTTGGGTTCAGGGTTTTGGGTTTCTGGGTTTTTGGGTTTAGGGTTTAGGGTTTAGGGTTTAGGGTTTCTGGGTTTTTGGGTTTTGGTTTTAGGGTTTCGGGTTTAGGTTTTTTGGTATAAGACCCCCTGTAGTCCGCAAAATATTGGAACGTGAATTTCTCATAGGGGCCTCAATGATGGCAATCGTATTCCCGTATAGTCCTGATAGAAGTTTACAACTCGACAATAAAACACCCAGTGCCTTTTATTGAGGCCCGGATTGTGAAAGCAGTATCACTGCCGGAACCTGTCTGTTGTATGAAAGTTGTTCTACTCTACCGGTTGGGGGTGTATCAGGGTTTTGGATTGACTGTTTACGCAGCGATTTAGGGTTCTGGGGTTCCACCCGTAGCGTTACTACTCGAGTCTGCTCTAAACGTGGAGTGCTGATCAAATAGTTTGACCTAAGAATCTTCTGACAGATTCGAGCACGCTCCGGTTCAGGCGTGTGCGATCCTGGCTACATCGGTGAGATCGAGGCCACCCAAGAGGAGCCCTACTATGCGGGAAGCTGCGAGACAACCACCAGCACCCTGCCAACGACAAGTAGCATGAAGCTCGGCTTCCTTGCGGCACCTTTTGTTCCCGTGGCTGGGATCCCGATATAGACATGGACTTCAGCTCGCAACCGTTTGATATTCAGTCCCCAAAGCGAGATTCGGCTGGTGTTGGCGATGTACCAACTTGCTGTACACACCCCACCAAGACGCCCCAAACCCTACACTCTAGACTCTGTCAGCACCTTAAGCGCTAAAACCTCCAACTCGTTCCCTAGCCGCTAAGCCGTTCGCATGTTCTCTGCCTGGGGCCCAGGACTCACAGCACGTCGACGTCAAACACAAGGACCCAAAGAGTCTGTGCGAAGGCTCTTTGTGTTCTCTGACATATGCACCTTAGTGAGTGTGTGTGTGTATATATATATATATGTGTATATATATATATATATGTATATATATATATATATATGTATATATATATATATGTATATATATATATATATGTATATGTATATGTATATGTATATATATGTATGCATCCATACGTATAAATGAATATATATATATATATATATATATATAGATAGATAGATAGATAGGTAGATAGATAGAACATCATCGATACTGGTTCGGACTTCTTCTAGGGCGAAAGCGGAGGTCAGGATTTGTCGTTTAAGGGAGTTAAGTAAGGATTCGTAGTGGATATCTGGGAAGCCAGGGTCTATTGGGGTTTCACGGAACTTAGGGTGAGGGGAATCTGAGGTTACGGGTTCAGAGAGCCTTCTGGGAGCTGTTGTCAGGACTCAAGCCGTCCGAGCCACTACAACAGCCATGATCTTGGAGATGACGCGAACCAGCACAAACTTGGATGAGTCGGAAGAAACAGCCACCAGCACAACAGGATCTTTCACTGCGACTTCGAGCAGCAGAAGCACGAGCCAAAGCACTGAGAGCTCTACGTCGTCTTCCACGAAGGTGTTGATGCTCAGCAGTACCAGCACGACCGGGTCTTTCTCGACGACCTCGAGCAGCAGAAGCACGAGCCAGACAAGCCGCACCAGCACTGGGAGCTTTACTTTGTCTTCCGCGAAGGTGCTGACGCTCAGCAGCACCAGCACGACAGGGTCTTTCTCTACGACCTCGAGCAGCAGAAGCACGAGCCAAACAAGCCGCACCAGCACTGGGAGCTCTACTTTGTCTTCCACGAAGGTGTTGATGCTCAGCAGTACCAGCACGACAGTGTCTTTCTCTACGACCTCGGGCAGCAGAAGCACGAGCCAAACAAGCCGCACCAGCACTGGGAGCTCTACTTCGTCTTCCACGAAGGTGTTGACGCTCAGCACTACCAGCACGACAGGGTCTTTCTCTACGACCTCGAGCAGCAGAAGCACGAGCCAAACAAGCCGCACCAGCACTGGGAGCTCTACTTCGTCTTCCACGAAGGTGCTGACGCTCAGCAGCACCAGCACAACAGGATCTTTCACTGCGACTTCGAGCAGCAGAAGCACGAGCCAAAGCACTGAGAGCTCTACGTCGTCTTCCACGAAGGTGTTGATGCTCAGCAGTACCAGCACGACCGGGTCTTTCTCGACGACCTCGAGCAGCAGAAGCACGAGCCAGACAAGCCGCACCAGCACTGGGAGCTTTACTTTGTCTTCTGCGAAGGTGCTGACGCTCAGCAGCACCAGCACGACAGGGTCTTTCTCTACGACCTCGAGCAGCAGAAGCACGAGCCAAACAAGCCGCACCAGCACTGGGAGCTCTACTTTGTCTTCCACGAAGGTGTTGATGCTCAGCAGTACCAGCACGACAGTGTCTTTCTCTACGACCTCGGGCAGCAGAAGCACGAGCCAAACAAGCCGCACCAGCACTGGGAGCTCTACTTCGTCTTCCACGAAGGTGTTGACGCTCAGCACTACCAGCACGACAGGGTCTTTCTCTACGACCTCGAGCAGCAGAAGCACGAGCCAAACAAGCCGCACCAGCACTGGGAGCTCTACTTCGTCTTCCACGAAGGTGCTGACGCTCAGCAGCACCAGCACGACAGGGTCTTTGTCTACGACCTCGAGCAGCAGAAGCACGAGCCAAACAAGCCGCACCAGCACTGGGAGCTCTACTTTGTCTTCCACGAAGGTGTTGACGCTCAGCAGTACCAGCACGACAGTGTCTTTCTCTACGACCTCGGGCAGCAGAAGCACGAGCCAAACAAACCGCACCAGCACTGGGAGCTCTACTTCGTCTTCCACGAAGGTGTTGGCGCTCAGCAGTACCAGCACCACAGGGTCTTTCTTTTCGACCTCGAGCAGCAGAAGCACGAGCCAAACAAGCCGCACCAGCACTGGGAGCTCTACTTTGTCTTCCACGAAGGTGTTGACGCTCAGCAGTACCAGCACGACAGGGTCTTTCTCTACGACCTCGAGCAGCAGAAGCACGAGCCAAACAAGCCGCACCAGCACTGGGAGCTCTACTTCGTCTTCCACGAAGGTGTTGACGCTCAGCAGTACCAGCACGACAGGGTCTTTCTCTACGACCTCGAGCAGCAGAAGCACGAGCCAAACAAGCCGCACCAGCACTGGGAGCTTACTCGTCTTCCACGAAGGTGTTGAGGCTCAGCAGTACCAGCACGACAGGGTCTTTTTCTACGACCTCGAGCAGCAGAAGCACGAGCCAAACAAGCCGCACCAGCACTGGGAGCTCTACTTCGTCTTCCACGAAGGTGTTGACGCTCAGCAGTACCAGCACGACAGGGTCTTCTCTACGACCTCGGGCAGCAAACCGCACCAGCACGAGACGAGCAGTTGCTACGACCTCGAGCACAGAAGCACGAGCCAAACAAGCCGCACCAGCACTGGGAGCTCTACTTCGTCTTCCACGAAGGTGTTGACGCTCAGCAGTACCAGCACGACAGGGTCTTTTTCTACGACCTCGAGCAGCAGAAGCACGAGCCAAACAAGCCGCACCAGCACTGGGAGCTCTACTTCGTCTTCCACGAAGGTGTTGACGCTCAGCAGTACCAGCACGACAGGGTCTTTCTCTACGACCTCGAGCAGCAGAAGCACGAGCCAAACAAGCCGCACCAGCACTGGGAGCTCTACTTCGTCTTCCACGAAGGTGTTGACGCTCAGCAGTACCAGCACGACAGGGTCTTTCTCTACGACCTCGAGCAGCAGAAGCACGAGCCAAACAAGCCGCACCAGCACTGGGAGCTCTACTTCGTCTTTTACGAAGGTGTTGACGCTCAGCAGTACCAGCACGACAGGGTCTTTCTCTACGACCTCGAGCAGCAGAAGCACGAGCCAAACAAGCCGCACCAGCACTGGGAGCTTTACCTCGTCTTCCACGAAGGTGTTGAGGCTCAGCAGTACCAGCACGACAAGGTCTTTTTCTACGATCTCGAGCAGCAGAAGCACGAGCCAAACAAGCCGCACCAGCACTGGGAGCTCTACTTCGTCTTCCACGAAGGTGTTGACGCTCAGCAGTACCAGCACGACAGGGTCTGTCACGGCGACCACGAGCAGTACTACTTCGTCTTCCAGGAAGGTGTTGACGCTCAGCAGTACCAGCACGACGGGGTCTTTCACTACGACCTCGAGCAGCAGAAGCACGAGCCAAACGAGCCGCACCAGCACTGGGAGCTCTACTTGGTCTTCCACGAAGGTGTTGACGCTCAGCAGTACCGGCACGACAGGGTCTTTCTCTACGACTTCGAGCAGCAGAAGCACGAGCCAGACAAGCCGCACCAGCACTGGGAGCTCTACTTTGTCTTCCGCGAAGGTGCTGACGCTCAGCAGCACCAGCACGACAGGGTCTTTCTCTACGACCTCGAGCAGCAGAAGCACGAGCCAAACAAGCCGCACCAGCACTGGGAGCTCTACTTTGTCTTCCACGAAGGTGTTGATGCTCAGCAGTACCAGCACGACAGTGTCTTTCTCTACGACCTCGGGCAGCAGAAGCACGAGCCAAACAAGCCGCACCAGCACTGGGAGCTCTACTTCGTCTTCCACGAAGGTGTTGACGCTCAGCACTACCAGCACGACAGGGTCTTTTTCTACGACCTCGAGCAGCAGAAGCACGAGCCAAACAAGCCGCACCAGCACTGGGAGCTCTACTTCGTCTTCCACGAAGGTGCTGACGCTCAGCAGCACCAGCACGACAGGGTCTTTGTCTACGACCTCGAGCAGCAGAAGCACGAGCCAAACAAGCCGCACCAGCACTGGGAGCTCTACTTTGTCTTCCACGAAGGTGTTGACGCTCAGCAGTACCAGCACGACAGGGTCTTTTTCTACGACCTCGAGCAGCAGAAGCACGAGCCAAACAAACCGCACCAGCACTGGGAGCTCTACTTCGTCTTCCACGAAGGTTTCGACGCTCAGCAGTATCGGCACGACAGGGTCTTTCACTACGACCTCGAGCAGCAGAAGCACGAGCCAGACAAGCCGCACCAGCACTGGGAGCTCTACTTCTTCTTCCACGAAGGTGTTGACGCTCAGTAGTACCAGCACGACAGGGTCTTTCTCTACGACCTCGAGCAGCAGAAGCACGAGCCAAACAAGCCGCACCAGCACTGGAAGCTCTACTTCGCCTTCCACGAGGGTGTTAACGCTCAGCAGCACCAGCACGACCGGGTCTTTCTCTACGACCTCGAGCAGCAGAAGCACGAGCCAAACAAGCCGCACCAGCACTGGGAGCTCTACTTCGTCTTCCACGAGGGTGTTGACGCTCAGCAGTACCAGCACGACAGGGTCTTTCTCTACGACCTCGAGCAGCAGAAGCACGAGCCAAACAAGCCGCACCAGCACTGGGAGTTCTACTGGCACAGGCACCGCTACTTTCACTGAGATCGGCAGTTCCTCCAGCACGAGCGCATTCAAGTCTATATTTAGTAGCAGCACTTCTGGGTCCACATCCACCACCTCCCAGACCAGAAAATTGCCGAGAGCTGCACGTACAACCACGCATGCCATGTCTTCGTCCCTTGGTGCTTCTCTTAAGACGAGCACTCGATGGACATCTTATCAGAGCACCTCCACGGAGAGGAAGATGTTGAAGATGTCTTCCAGCTCTCCGCTGCATACTTCCACCACGTCCACAGCATCACGAAGCTTGGATGTGCTTGAAAGTGGTATGGTCGAGGTCTAGCTGGGTCTGCGAGGGACCGGATCAAAAGCCTTCAGACCCTAAAACTTATGAGCCCTGAACTTTGAACCCGAAACCCTTAAAAAAAAACCTTATTAAACCCTAACCTCTGAACCGAGGAGATTTCTCCTCCACCAGCACTTTCACGACCCCCGTGGCCTTTGGAGTGACTGTCGCCACGACCGGAAGGGTCCAGTCGCCAGCCCCTGGGAGTGCCTTGGCCGCTGTTTGAGGGAGTTTGCGGTTTACGTTTAGGGTTTGGGGTCTCGGGTTTACCTGTAGCCGAAAGGGCCTACCTTTTTCGGGTTCCTTATTATGGTTTCTATATAAGATAGTTCCTTAAGACGGTAGGTCTTTTCGGCTAGAGGTAGGGTTTCGGACAGCTTGGGTAGCAACAATCAAGAATCATCATATCAGTCTGACAGTTGACAATTGCTCCCGGGTGTTTGGAATAGACATTTGATCGTGCTTGGGGGGCTACTCCCCCTGAACCCTGAGCCCTAAACCCCTAGGGCGCCTCCTCTTTGTGTGTACAGGGGCCCTCACAAGCAGGATTCAAGACTAACCCCTAAACCCTGAACCAAAAATCACGAAGAGTATCAAATTTGAGGACTCGAAGCGCAGGCCGTAGTGGCATAGGACGCCCCAAGCCTTCAGTGCTCAAAGCTGTACTACTCCCCGAAGGCTTCAAAGAAGTCTGGGCTGCCAGGCCTATAAGGGTACCGTTAAGGGTTCCTTTAAGGGCTCCTTTAAAGGGCCATTAACTGAGACTTCTGAGGTTACCAGACCAAAACGGTCCAAGTGACAGTATAGTATATACTTTTCGGGCGCAGATACCTCCTCAGAACCTAATGTAATGGTACATGGACCCTTTGGGCAACTGCTGAGCCATCGAGAGTTTAGGGCTTGGGGCCTGGACAAAGCGGCCGCCCTTTTGAGATCAGGGTTTGGGGTTTGTGAGTTCGGACTTCGCATTGCTGAGGTAGAACGATGACAACGACAACGACATCTCTGGTTGTGGAGCCCTTGCCATTTTTATTTGAATTCATGTTAATGCTTCAACTAGAAGGGATTAAAGAGCAGGAATAGAATCTAGTTACCCAAGCCCAACCATCCCAAATTTGCACCCTGTGGCTGCCAATCCGTGAAGGGAAGGTCATCTCGGATTGGGCCTTTCCAAGAGATGTTCCTTCTGCGGTGGAGGGGTGAGGTTGCTGAGGAGTTGAAAGTAGGGTTCCATGTTCAGGGTTTAGAGCCTTTGGGCTGAGGATCGAGGGGGCACTGTATGGGGTTGTGGGTTTTACTTAGGGTTTAGGGTTTAGAGGGTTTTCGGCGGATCAAGGGCTTCATCTTCTTCAACTCTTTCGTGTCGTCCTTCCAGCTCAATTGCAAGAGCTTTCCATGACTTAACATGAGGTATTGGGTGCTCGAACCTCACACGCGAACACACTAAAGCCAGATAACCTACATCTGCAAATCCCTGGCAAAAGAAAAAACCCTAAGCCCGAAGCCCTGCCTCAACCCCAAAACCCAGCCCTCTTTGGGAGGAGGCAGTGCTGACCTTGTCCGAGACTGGAGAGGATCTTCCTGGAATGGAGCCTCAGAAGGAAGAGTCAGGAAGGGGCTTCCATGGCTGCTGACAGGGGTTTTGTAGCGGGGGGCTTCTTCGGTTCAGAGATACGTTATGGCAGTATCATTCAGGGGATAGTAAGAGACTATGGTCGCTCAATATTCAGGCCTCTGTGTTATGAGTAGCCTGTGTAGGGGTCGAGGCGCAGATTGGGGGTACAGGGGCTTGGGTTGACGAGTTTTGCTCTAGAGTTGCTGCTTCCGATTTTAGGGTTCAGTGTCTACGATTCCGATTCAAGTATCAGCCGCTGAGGGTGCAATGCTGGGGGTTTACATCTTTGAACCTAGAGCAGTTCGTATCTTGCGCAGTGCATGGCTATTCGGTCCTTTAGTAGTTAGAGTAGAGATGTGTGTATTGGGAGGGTTTCAGGACCTGTACTGACAGCGTCCGTCCTATCGCGGCTTACAGCTCCCACTGTAATGGTCGGACCCGTTCTTTTCACTTTCAAACCCTCAACGAAGCCTTCTCGATTCCCTCCCCTAAGCCGAGGACCCCTGAGGCCTTGAAAGCACGCCTTAAAGCCTTATCCCCCAACCTTATTAAACCTAAACCCCCAAAGGTTACATCCCTAAGCCCTGAACCCCTGAAACCCTGAACTCCTTAATCTCTGAAACCCTGAACTCTAAATCCCTAGACCATAAATCCCAAAGCCCTGAACCTTAAACTGCCCCAAACCTGAACTTGGAACCTCCTGCTGATTCGCGCATACTTAAAGGATCATGGGACTTAGCAACCAGGATTATAGCCTATAGATAAGGTATCTATTATACTTATACACACAGTATATGGTATAAGTACACATAAACCACAATAAAGATACTTCTAGCCAGACTTCTATACCAGGTCCCATGATCCTGCAAGTTTTCCCGAGGGCATTGTTGCCAACTATCCGGGGCCCGCGCCGAATATGGCCATGGACTTTACCCATCAGCTACTTTGCTATCGCTCTTTGGAAGGCTTTCAGGGTGTAGTCTAGGCGTCTGATGATTCAGCACGACAGAACCTACCCTAAACCCTAAGCTTTCTTTTTGTATGGAAGCCTTCGACAAGCCTGGTCGAAGCATGAGTAGGGATAGATTTTATCGCGTCGTTTCCCATTGAAGGTAAGCCTCCCGTATAGAACCGGTTTAGGGTTTAGGGTTTAGGAAAGTTGTAATATCATTATCGTAACCCCTTTATTGGAAATTATAAGGTATCCTACCCTGAAACCATATTCCAACTTTCTGGAGTTCCCTTTAGAACCCTAAGCCCTGAACCCACTGAAAAGCTGTCGGGAAGTTGCTTGATCGACCCCCGGGTCTCATGTGAGTGTG